>JAMXBB010000007.1:51670790-52157089 GCA_024138015.1 Lumnitzera littorea | reverse complement strand
AAAAAAATGAAGAAATATTGTTATTGTCCCCCCCCACCCGCCCCCCCCCCCCCCCCTTTTTTCTTTTCTTTTCTTTTTTTTTTTTTTTTTTGTTTTTTCCTTTTAATGAAAGTTAATGTCCTCAAAAGACTACAAACACTATATACCTCCTCATTTTATGCCCAAGTCAAAAAGAGGGTTCTTTTAGGTATAGCTTTCAGGAAACTTGGTAACATCTTGTTAATCAAGAATATGGTTTTAGCAACGCATAAATATGCTTACAAATACACATCAAATGAAAGAAAATGCAGTAAACCTGTTGCCACGCTGAAAACTTAAGAATAACCCGTTACGAAAGATCAGTCCAAAAGATGGCTGATTTATATTTTGTAGCCACTTAGGTGAATTATCATCTTGGCTTTGGCTAAAGTCTCATGGAACGCGATTTCAAGTTAAATACTCAGGCGATGGGACTTTGATATGGATGATTTTTCAATTTCAAGTTGTCGCATGATTGACAATATGTAAATATTTGTTCGATTTACCAGTGTTTGCTGGACCACACAATTGGGAGTAAATGTGAAATTTAATAAATATATTCCTTCAATTTTCCATGCTGCTGCTAGCTGTTGACAGTGCATCAACCTTTTTGTCGTAACATGAAACCAGCTACTAATACCGTTGCTGGTTTTCTACTGACAAACTCCGTAGGTTAATTCTTTTCAAATAATTCCTTTCCGATCTGGTATTCCTTATCTCCCAATCTCCGTTAGTTAAATATCATTACATACAATATGTTTTCATATAGATGCCACGAACCTTTTTTCTTTACGTCATAGGCAGCTTCAATTAATTGATAAAATACTCCATCGGTAAAATTTGGACTAAACATATATATATATATATATTTGTGTGTATATATGTATATGATTAAATATAGATAGAGATGCAATTAGGTTGGGGTTGAATTTGAACTCGCTGCTATAAGGTTTAACATCTCCTATAACCTTATTAAATGTTGTAGGGTTTTCCATCGGATAATATAAACTTATCCCTATAGGTTTAACATTCTCAAAACCTATGAAAATCTTATAAGATTTATCTTCCATCCAGAGTAAAAACTAAAAAATTTCATTAGTGCTAACATACTATATATTTTAATGAATGGTGGGTAATTGCTAATGATATTTTAACATATATCAATAATAGTGAGTCTATGTATTTATATGTTAGAATTTTGTTGGTACTTTCCCAACACTTATCAAAACACATTGTATATTAATGCTAGTGAAATTTTTTACTAACTTTTTAAGGTCTAAGGATTTGATAACCAACTCATCTTACCCTATTAATATAAAACATTCTATTTTACTTTTGATTTTTTAACCTATTATAAGCATGTTCTTTAAAGGATTTTCATAAACAAATGGTCCACAATGAAATCATGAGATTGTTGTTAATAAATAAATGCTCAATATGCTTGTTCTATAGTAGGGTTTGTGTAGATTAAGAACAATTATTATTATTAAGTTATTATTTTTTACCGGGTTGTCTTCCCATTATCTTTTTTCTTTTTTTAAAGTCTCAACACCTAACTTTAAACCTTATAGGGTTTTGAATTCTATTCTAATACTCATATTAGGTAAGATGGGTAATATAAACTATAATGACTTGCCTGATTGGATCCCTAAATTTAAATTGAGATATTAATAAATTAATCATGTTTGTGATTTTTTGTAGACCAAAAAAAAAAAATAATAAAAGTGATAATAATAGTATAAATAAGGATAATAACAATCTTTTCAAAAGAAAATATATCTCTACACAAATATAATAAAATCTTATATATATATATATATATATATATATATAAATTTTCTTTATTCTCCTCTCATTACCTTATCATTCTCTTTCTATATAGCTTCTTCTTCTCTTTATTAACCTAATACCTTCATCTCTCATAATTCTTCTTAATTAGGAGAACTATAGGATTTTTCTAATTAGGAATTCATCTAATCACATGATGTTAACGGAGGAAAGAATAATAATGATGTGAATGGGAAATTTTAGGAAACCTTAGAATAGTTGTTGTGACTTTGTAAAAAGAACATCAACTCGAAGTGTCGCAATTCTTAAATTAGAACGAGGTATATAGATTTTTGGATTCTATTCACTTCAATGAATGATTCATGTTAGGGTTGAAAATACATATCTAGGAATCATTTAGTTATGAATAATGAACAAAAAATTCAAGCTTTTCTCAAGTTTTTGACATATCAATTTATTACTATCATTAGTATAATTATAAAACTTTACCGAAAAAAATATAGATATATACATATATTAAAAAAATATGTTTTAATAAATATATGTTATTTAAACTCACAAAATATACTTTAATACATCGTTTAAGTTGAGGAGATGAATAGAAAATATTGGTTTACATTTTATAAAAAATAATATAGATAGATAGATAGATAAATCGATACTCATATAGATATAGATATAAATAAATACATATATAAATATAGAAGATATATATAGATAAAAAAGATATATTTATATAGAAGATAGAGATATAAGTTGATAGAAGATATTATAGTTTTTTTTTTTCAAAGCCTATTAACTATAAATAACATGGGAAAGAATATCTAAATTATATATTTAGAGATATCGAATCGAATAAAACTTATTGGCTTATAATAATAAATAACAACAGGTTAAAGAATAATCTCATAATAAAAGAACAATAAAATAATTACGTTGGTCATAATAACAAATCAACTAATATGAAAATATATAAGTATGTGTGTATACATAAATAAATATAAATGTATGGTTGTTAAGTTTTAACCTTATGCAAATGGAAAGGTTAAACTTTAACCATTGCTTTTAATCCATAAAGTTATTAATATAATTTTTGGACGGTTTACCTTAAGTACAAAGTATGAATAATTCAAATTGAAACCATAATTATAGGTTATGACATTAGTTTCTAATTAAGTATAGATATGTGACGAGTTTTGTATATTAATTTTTCAGGTTTTAATGTCAATTATAAATCATGGAATATGATTGCTTAAGAGTAAGGGATATAACATATGTTTGTTGGTTGTGCTTACTATAATATAAAGTTAAAATGAACTAATAAAATATTCGATTATAAAAATGTTTGTTGTTTATGCTTAGCTTGGCCCAGGGGCTTGGCGTGGTAAATCTTTAGGGGCACCTCGTTGATTGATATGTGACGTTATCCTTGATAGAGTTGCATATCGACATAATACCTATAGATTTAGGGATTCATAGGTTGTTGGGGCCTAGAGTAATAGTTCCCAATACCGTAGTATTGATGTATATATATATATTGTGTGTCGAGGTCGTGAGTTATCTCAAGTCTTGAGACACTAAGACTGTGATGTTTGATGGATTAATTTAATGAAAATAAATGAATTGTTTACATTATATGTTTGCATTAATGTATGTGAATTTTTATTTTGTATGACATGCGCATGTGCTTGTAGTGTTATGTGCTGAGTTTTGGCTCACTCCTCTTTCTTTTTAGCTATGAGAAACCTAGATCAATAGATAGATTACAATAATCTTGAAGACTGTTATTATACTGCCTTTGGGAAGAGAACAGTGATGGTTATAGATGATATAAGAGTTATGATAGTTGGACTATTATTTTTTATGGTTAATATTTGTTGTTTAAGAATTAATTATTCATAATCTGATGTTAATTAGGTTTGGAGAATAATATTTCTTTTTGGATTATTGGTGGTTTTTATAGTGATATTTGGGGATTTTAACCTGATGTGTCATTAGATACTAGAGACACGTGACGGGTTATGACACTTTAAGTTTTAAGCTGTTACATTTTTTAAATTATGATATATTATAAAATTTTTTGCATAGGATTACCCTGCTGCAAGTTGTGAATTTTTGCGCATTAAATTAACCCAACTATAATTCAAACATTGAATTATACGCTTAATCGATACTATATATACAATTGATAAAACATTGATAAATGGGTTTGACATAAGAAGAAAAGATTTTTCAGACATGAATTAACGGCAAGCATGATGCTGTTAACAAGTATACTCCTGCTATGTGAATTACCTATGTGATTCCTACGAAAATTCAAGCAAAGCCTCTATAGAATTACTGAAGACTGAATTTTGATGGTTGCTATTTCATGAAGCAGATAGGTCGAATTTCGAGACTAAGTTTTTTCATGCACGATTCCACAAAGCTATTAAAACATGGTTGTGAAAGCTACGATGATTTGATGCATACCTTTTACAAGAAATCTATGGGTTTTTATTTACGTCATTTATTTATTTATGTATTTATTTTTGACTCAAGTGATGAGACCCTTTTTCTGCGCTCAGGGGAATATCCAGCCGGGGAAGTTAGATTGTATACATCGAAGTTGAGGACGCAACCATGCTTTGTGAAGATTCCTTTGGTAATTACTTAGCCGTTTTTAATTATCAAGTGTACACTTTTAACAATTCATGATAAATTTGTTACTGCGACTTTGGTTGAACATATACAAGGATGTAAGCAGATCACATAGGGCTGGTAATTTCAAACATGATATGATAATATGAGCACGAATACCTTACAGTACGGAAAATGACTAACATGCATACATTACGGTTATGAAAATGATTAAAGAGTGACAACATGAAATTGATAAAATACATGTCATAATAGACACTATCATGGAGAAGAAAAAAAGAAAACACGATGATATCATAAACTAATTATTAGCGATTTCCACATCATTTTGTGTATTTTTGCTATTCATACGAATTTGACATGAAATAAGACATGAAAACAGGCTATCAACACAAATTATCATCCCTTGTGGAGTACTTTGATCTAACTAAACATGATAGGTAATTTCTTATAGATTTGGATGGGTTTCTGTTTAATTTTTAAAACCCTTAGGTTTAGGTTAAGTTTTGGATGGAAAAACAAGAATAACAATAACTCCAAAGATACATATAGTTTGCACTTAACTAAACCCATACCCAGTTTAAGAACAACTTTTACACAATAGTGCCAATGCATTAATCCCTAAGAGTGTAGCATTAGAAATTAGCTCCGAATATTAAACAATACGAAATGAAACACAAAGAGATAAAAGTAGGAGCCCTAGTTTGATTCTTGAATAGTAGGAATTAGATTTCAACCATTTTGATCATTAAAACTTAACCCGAAGGACTATCGAATTTGGATAAAAGGATCTTGATGGACTTATCAAATGAAGAGGAATAAGGCATATGAATGCGTATGAACTACAGACTAAGGCATTAGGGTTCTATGTTATATTGGTTCATGAACTGTAGGTTGAAAAAGAGGAGAAAGTTTAAGAATTATAGGAAATTGACTTGCTATCCAAATAGTTGGTCCTTATTATTTAGATGGCAAGCTAAGCCATTGAATCATAGAAGGCCCCTACCCTTATTTAAAAAAATCAAGGAGCCATTTTGCTAACCTTAGTGAATTTGAAGCCGTTGTCCTAATGGCTTCCTATTGCTATTTGAACTACTTGAACAACATTTTATGTCATCTAAATGTCACCTTAAGGGTATTTAGATGGCACGTACAATTACTGAAATTAATTAGTTTCTTTTTTAATTCTTCGTTATGTGTTTTATTTTGTTTTTATGGCTGTTTACTCTTACATATGAGTTTATAAGGGTTTTACATGAATTAAAACATAACATTGAACAATAACAACCCATTTGATTGAATATTTTTCTCTATTAATTCCCTTTTCGATTAATTAAATGATTGTTGTAAATTATCTATTTGTTTGTAAAATCGATTAAGTAACCATGGTTAGGTCTTGGTAGGTGTATGGTCCCCCAGAGAGGGTCAATCCATTCCCTTAATTATCAAAATTTCATAGAAACCATGTTTTTTATGAGATCTTGATTGGGGCACATTTAGGGATGTAACTGGGGCTAGTTTGACAATTCTATACTTATCTTGTTACCTATAGGGTATCCCAAAACCCTATAGGGTTTTGAGGGTATATTATAACTTGAAATTTGCTTGATAAACCCATTAGGAAACCTGGTTCTCGAACTTAGAACCTGTTTTGTCTTTTTTCCTTTTCCCTCAACGGTAAGTTACATAAATTTAACTGCACAAATTAAATAGGTAATCTAAAGATTAGGAAAAGTAAAGCACTTAAAATCTATAGATGCAAGGTAGTATTATGAATTAGCAATGGAATGTTGAACTAAAAAATTGGTAAGAATTTATTTTAACAAATAGCAAGTTCCTCATTCTTTCTTATTACAAGCAAAGAAAATCTTTAAAACTATTGCTTGATCAAATCCTATTACTTTCTTACTGAGATAAAAAATGCTTTTATTCTACATAAACAAAAGAATGGTATACATTATAATATGAATATCTCTACAATTATCATCCAAATAATTTCACTGTACAATAAGGGGTGGTGGTGGTGGAAATGCTTCCTTATTGATAAAAAAAGAATAAAGAAATAAATAAAAAGTCGTAAATAAAAGAATCGACTTTACAGGTAAAGTAAATTTGATGCTTATATGTCAAAATATAGTAGTATCTTCGTAATAGTATGAACCTAAAGGGATTAACCTTTTGCTTTATTATATTAAATTTATTGTAATAAAATATAATGACGTCATGTCCATACTTAGTTAAAAGCATGAAATCTAAGAATCTGCTAGTTTTCTGATCGATAGTTTTTATTTCCTATAATATATAATACTTGAGTAGTCTTACTAGGTAATAAGCTTCCCGACAGGTTTTTTATAAAATCCAAAACCCGTTTTGAAACTCTATCAAAAAATACCTTATAGGGTTTTTACCGAATTGGGAATCTTGTTATGACCCATCTAATTACACCCCTCGGCACATCATCATTTCGATATTAAAGTAGAGGTTATGGTTAGAGGGTTGTGTGTGCAGAATGATTATGTACCAAATACAAGGGGAGTGTTGAGGGCATATTATAAGATTGAAGATGTAGTGACTTGTGCTTATAGTGCAGAAAGATGCAATTTATTCTATATTGTCTTAAGGCTATTTTTATTAACTATCTAATTGAGATTTTCTATCATTTTATATTATAGTTCAAACCTTTTTCACGAAATCCTAATCTTAGATCTAGTAGGATTTTCTCTTTAAATATTTCCTAGGATTTAGTTTCTATAATTTATTGTTCCTAAGTTCATATTTTATAGTTTTACAGCTTTAGGCTTTTAGATATCAATTGTTATTAATATAATTCGTGATCATACCTATTGTTAAAGATTTATACGACTTATGTACTTATGATTTGGCATTCTATTACTAAATTAAATTTAATTGCAGTATGGAAAATACTTAGGTTGTTTTTTTTTTTTTTGTTTTTTGTTTAAGTTATAGCTTATCCCTCTTTAAATAATTCATTTTATCATTTTAAAATTGTCATGTTTTTAAGCTTGACTATAAATTAAAAATTTCAGGGTGAATTGTTAGTTGTGTGTATGCTTAATTAGTTTAGAGATAGGATTAGAGATGTACATGTCATTTAATTTTTTGTACAACTGGATGTTAGTTAGATGCATAGGATATTATATAAGGTTTATAACTAACTCTATTGAACGAATTTTCATTTTCCAAATTTATTTTCTATACTCTATAAACACAACACAAATAGGATGCTTTCATGTACACTCGAAATTTAGTGGAACATTCCGAATCACTTTGATCCTGGTAATCATGCTTCCCTTTCATATGGTATCAGAGCATCCTGGTATTCACCTCTAATTCTTTTCTTGTTTTGGTAGCCTTTATAGTTTTGGTTGTTTAGCTTAGCTAGGGTAGTTGATTGCATTTCAATCATGAATAATAAAAAAATTGTTAATCTTGCCCTTGCGCATGGAGATATCACTACTTCTGATCAACTTTATGTGTTGAATTCAAGTAATCCTTTGGTGGTGATTGGGAATATTGTCTTTAATGGACTTAATTTCTTATCTTAGAGTCATGCAGTAAAATTAGGTTTAGGAGTAAAACTTAAAATTAGATTCTTTGAAGGAACTATACCTAAACTTAGTGAACACTCACTAGATTTGATTCGATGGATTAGAAATGATTATTTCATGAGATGTTGGTTGTTGAATTCAATGTCAAGTGAAATTTCAGAAAAATTTTTTGTATGCTAAATTTGCGCATGATTTGTGGAATGAGATTTGTGAAAAATATGGCTAAGAAAATGCCCCTATGATTTACCAACTGCAATACGAAATTGTTAACCTAAAGTAAGGAAACAACTTAGTAGGTATGTATTATAATAAGCTTTGAAGATTTTAGGATGAATTACATACACTAAATGCATACCCCAGTTGTGAATGTGGACGTATGAATTACTGTACCTATTCTTTAAGTGAGCATATGGTAGTGTTTGAATCACAAGGGAAGCTAATCCAATTCTTAATGGGGCTAAATGAAGGTTTTGAAGTAGTAAGAAATTAGATCCGAACCACAGAGCCTTGACGATTTGTTAATAGGGCTTTTTATCTTATGCAACAAGTGGAAAAACAAAAGTCACTCATTGGTACGAATTCTGTTGATGCTGATGTTGCTACATATTGTAGTAATAAAGGGAAATTCAATTCTAATGATAAGCGTAAGCTTAATAATATTCAGGGATATAAATTGGTGTGCAAATATTGTAAAGGTAAGGGACATATCGTAGAGAATTGTTTTCAAATAAAGGGATATCTAGAATGGTATAAGGGTAAGAGAGTTGTGAAAGGGAATCCTAAATCAACTATGAATGCTACTGCTGTAAAGAAAGGCTATACTACATATGACACTTCTTTTAATTTGGATACTAATCTTGCTTTGGATTCATTTGTTAGGGACCGGCAATTGGTACATAACATGTGTTTGGAATTGCAGAACGCGTTGAATATGATGAAAGGACAACATGGTGTGAAGGAAACTTCAGGAGAGGTAGCAACTACACATGCAGCTTTCCATTGTTCAAGTATTTCTCATTTATGCTCTTATTCTAGCACTTTTGATAACAACTTGTGTACTTAGGTAGCTGACGCAAGTGTAACTAATCATATGATCCCTTTTAAACCTCTACATACAAACCTTACATCTTTAGAAAACCCAACCTTGGTTCATTTACTTGATGGATCCTTAAAGAAAGTTAATTTTATTGGTACTGTAAAGATAAATAAGCATTTCATGCTTCATCATGTACTTTATGTTCCTGATTTTAATCATAACCTATTATCAGTTCATAAAGCCCTTTTGGACAACAATATGATTGCAACAATTGACTCTTCTTACATTTGTTTCCAAGACTAGAATAGTAAGAATATAATTGCTTCAACTTTGGCTAATAAAGACTTATATCTTCTGAAGCAATCAGCAAGTGAATGTTTTAAGAAGATTGAGGCATGTATATAGCTAGCTTCCTCTTTTAATAAGAAAGTCTCCTTGCATTTGCTTCATGCATGACTTGGTCATACTTCTCTTTCCAAACTTCAGCATATCATGCCTTGTAATAATGTTGATGTTTCTCATTTTTCTTGTGAAACATGTCAAAAATCAAATTTTCATTATTTGTCTTTTGATAGAAGTGTTTCTCATTTAGATTCTTTGTTTCATTTGATTCAAATTGACATTTAGGGGCCATATAGAGAGCCTTCCATTACTGGCACTACTTTCTTTGTTACAATTGTTGATGATTGCTCTAGAAGCACATGGAAATATTTGATGAGTCATAAGTCATAACTTGTTAGCGTTCTTTGGATAAATTTAAACCTTGAGGAGTTAAGGGAGTGTTTCTTGGTTATGTACATGGAATCAAAGTGATGGGAATTAGACCACGGAACCTTTGACCTACAGTTGAGCCTAAAGCCTGGAAGGCTTGTCATGGTGGATTCTCTTATTCCAACTGACTTTTGCTGAGGCCGAGTATTTCCTTACTGATGCGTTCTACATGTCGAGTTGTATGATTACCTATTTCTCATAGATAGTGTGTTGAGAAGCGGAAGACCGAGAGAACAGCCAATCCTCATTCTCCCTTACTCTTAGCCAATTACTTACTTGGTGTCACCCTTACCGAGATGATGAGAGAGAGACTCCGGATTGACTCAGCCACCCTTGCTCGGACAAGCAAGTTGACCATACTTTTTTGTCCACATCATCTAATGACCTCGCTAAGATAACAATGCCACGCATATAGAATTATGTGTAGAATCCGTTATACCAATGATTGTTTTTCTCAAATATTTATTTTTACCCTTTTGTATTTTGTACATTATTTTCTTAGGAAATACCCTTTTTGTCTTTTCCTTTTTAGGCAAGTTGCCTTAACTTATGGGTATAAATACCCTTGCAATTGTAGCTATATCAGAGAGATTATCATTAATATTCTTGAGTATTTTTTTTGCTCTTAGTGTAAATATTACCTGTTTACTCTCGACATTACTCTTATCCTAATCTTTGAGCAAGGCTAGGTGGTGAGTAACCTCACCAGACTAATTTGTATGTCATATCGAAATGTGTTGTGAGTTCTCGAAAGTTCCATTAGTGCTTCATATCCTCTAGAGCCATTCATGGGTTTTTGCTTACTCTTTATTCACATTTATCCTTTTTCCCATTCCTCATCACTTTCTTTTTGAGCTTTCTACAAGCTTAGACCCATTTAGCAACCAGTATTGTTTGTTCTTGATCATCATTCATATTATCTTGGTATCAGAGCAGAGGTTTTGTTTGAGTTGTAGTTTGTGTTTGAAGTTCTGTTATACTTATTTTTGCATGTGTGAACATATCAAGTTATTATGTTCATCTTAACTGTTGTGTTTGCTAGCTATTACTTTCCTAAAGTGTTTGTTGAGCTTTGAATTTATAAAGAAAATAACTGACCTAAGTGTGAATGTTAGTATGGGAGATGACAATAGTGGAGTTGTTTACCATAGCCGACAGTCTCAAGGAACTCCAAGAAGCACTGACGAGAGACTTGATGAGTTAGTTAACCTTTTGATAGATTTAACTTGAGTTGTTCATGCATTGGCTTGTCGACCCACTGAGGCTGTGCAAAATACCCTACAAGCTGCTTAACCTGTTAAGGGTTAGAACCCAGGTAGACCAGTTTGAGGTGGAGGAGTAGGTGGACAAGTAAGACGAAGGATGGACTTGAGAGAAATGGATGAAGAGGATGAGGAAGAGTATTTTGAAGAAGAGCAAGCTAGAGTCCCCAGAGCGTCTAACCATGTGAAGCTTCGGATTTCGAGCTTTAATGGATCTAAGAATGTTGATGAATATTTGGAATGGGAAGAGAAAGTGGAGCTTGTTTTTTACTATTATCAGTACGAGGATTATGAGAAGGTAAGAACTGCTGATATTGAATTCTCTAGGTATATCGCCATGTAGTGGAAGAATTTCTAAGCTATGACGAAACGAGAGGGTTATTGAGAGATTAATAGTTAGCTTGAGATAAAGAGAATACTCAGACATAGGTTTGTGTCAGAAACTTATCTTCAAGATACTTTCACTCGGCTTTAGAAGATGAGATAAGGAAGCCAAACTGTTGATGAGTATATACGAGAATTTCAAATGCTTATGATCCATTGCGAAGTGGAGGAACCACCAGCTCGAACAGTCTTAAGATTTATTACTAGGTTGAGAGGTAACATTCGAGACATTGTGAAACTCTAATGATTTACCACAATGGATGAGGCCATTGGAATAGCCTAGCAAGTAGAGAGGCATAGAAGGAGTTGAGTACTAGCTAGGATACCGACTAACCGACCTAGATAGGTAAGTCATCGAGTTCAGTCGAGTATTGAGTCGAGCTGAAAGATGGATGTTTGAGCAAATCAGAAAGACCTACCTGACGCTGAAGTGCTGATCCGAACTTATGAGAAGGGTTAAGGATCAGGTAGGAAGACAAGCTAAATCAAGTGCTGTAAGTGCCAAGGGTTTAGATACATGGCTGCTCAGTGCTTGAACCAACGGAAAATGGTCATCAAGGGAGACATCCCAAAGTTAGAGGTAGATATACAAATGAGGAACCTAAGGAGGAGGAGATCCCTGCCAAGAAAGAATTGATTAAAGAAGATGTGTTCCTCGAGGACTTAGACCAGTTGATCATAGTTGTCCGACGTACAATGAATATAGAACCCTTATGAGAGGAGGAGCAAAGGGAGAATTTGTTTCATACTACTTATAAGGTGAATAATCAAGCGTGTGTCTTCATTGTGGATAGTGGAAGTTGCACCAATGTGGCATCGGTTGATCTTATTTCAAAATTAAAGTTGCTAACTGTTGTACAACTAAAGCCATATAAGTTGCACTGGTTGAGTGAAAAAGGGGCACTACATATCACTTGACAAATACTATTGCCGATCATTACATGGAAATACTTTGACCAGATTCTCTATGACGTATTGCTAGGTAGGCCATAGTTAGTTGACAGGAGAGTTATCCATGACGGCTACAAGAACATCTACATGTTCGAGAAGGGTGACCGAAAGATCATACTGAATTCGATGTCGTCGAGAGAAGTTAATAAATTATAGACAAAACTTGCCCATGGATCGAAGAAGGCTTTGGTGATGAGTAAAGTCGAGCTTTGATAGGCCATCAATGTTGATGAGTTGATCGTCATGTTAGTTAGAAATGAAGAAGCGGGGTGAACTACCCCAAGAAATCAAAGAGTCGCTAGATGGGTATGCCAACTTGTTTCCGGAACAGTTACCCGAGGGGTTACCCCCTACTCAAGGCATAGAGCACTACATTGACCTAGTACTCGGTATCGCACTGCTGAATAAGCCAGCTTATTGGATGAATCTTGAATAGGCTTTTGAGCTCCAATGTCAAGTCAATGAGTTGCTAAAGACAGGATATGTTAGAGAAAGATTCAGCCCTTATGTTGTACTGGTGCTTTTAGTATCGAAAAAGGATGGAACTTGGCGAATGTGTGTTGATAGCCAAGCTATGAATAAGATTATAATCAAGTACAGGTATCCTATCCTGAGATTGGAAGACATGTTGGATGAGTTAAGTAGAGTCAATATTTTTAGCAAGATTGACCTTAAGTCTGACTACCATCAAATTCAAATAAGGTTAGGAGATGAGTGGAAAATGGCATTTAAGACTCAACATAGATTATATGAATAGATGTTCATGCCCTTTGGCTTGTCGAATGCTCAGAGCACTTTCTTGAGACTAATGAATTATGTGTTGAGACACCTGATTAGGAAGTGTGTCATGGTATACTTTGACAACATCTTAGTCTATAGTGCCGACATACTAAGTCATTGTGAACATCTCTGAGCGGTCTTGGATATCCTCCGTGTTGAGAGGCTATTCAGCAACATGAATAAATGTTATTTTTGCTAGGAGAAATTGGTATTCTTGGGCTATGTAGTTAGTAAAGGAGGCCTATGTATGGATGACTAGAAGATTCGAGCTATTGTCGAGCAGCTGACTCCTGCTACTTATGCCGACGTGTGAAGTTTCTATAGGCTGGCTTCATTCTATAGATGATTCATCAAGAATTTCAGCACTCTCGCTGCACTACTTACTGAATTAATGAAGAAAAACACTGACTTCCAATGGGAGAAAGGGAGGAAAGGAGCTTTGTCAAGGTAAAAGAAAGATTGACCTCTACCCCGGTATCAGTTCTACTTGACTTCGAGAAAATAATTGAGCTGGAATGTAACTCATCAGGCATTAGAATAGGTGCTGTCCTAAAGTAGGAAGGCTGATCAATTACCTTCCATAGTGAAAAGCTTAGAAGACCACAGTTGAATTATTTTGTGTACGACAAAGAACTCTTGGCATTGATCTGAGCATTGTAAGTATGGTAGCACTATTTACTGCCGAGAGAATTTGTTATATATACTAATCATGAGTTGTTGAGGTACCTTTGAAGTCAGACCAAGTTATCAAAGTAGTAGGTGAGATGGGTTAAATTCCTTGAGGGATTCAATTCTGTAATAAAATATAAGCAAGGAAAGAGCAATGTCATTGCAGGTGCTCTTTTGAGAAGACATGCACTTATGAATGAATTGAAGATCAGACTGTTTGGGTTTGTGAGTATCAAAGAATAGTATTCTGAGGATCTACACTTTGGACCCATAATTATGTGGTGTGTCAATGGAAGAACAGTAGATGAGAATCATGTAAAGGATAGCTACCTATTTCGAGGTGCAAAATTATGTATACCAACTTATTCCTTGAGGGAGTTGGTGATTAAGGAACTCTACAGTAAATGAATCTTCGGATATTTTGGAGAAAGAAGGACCTATGAACTATTGAATGGTAGATTCTTTTGGCCAAGAATGAGGCGAGATGTACACCAAATTGTTGAAAGTTGTATCGTGTACAAAAGGGCTAAGTGTTGAGCCGAGAAAGGAAAAACAACGCCACTGCATGTTCTGACGAAGCCATAGACTGACTTGAGCATGGACTTTGTTTTCAGACTATCGTGAAATGCCCGAGGTAAAGATTTTGTAATGGTTATTGTTGATAGGTTCAGCAAGATGGTACATTTGTGCCTTGCTCTAAAACTAATGATGCTTTGGCTATTGTTGCTCTTTTCTTGTAAGAGATTGTGTGGTTACATGGCATACCGAGAAGTGTAGTCTTTGACAAAGATCGGAAGTTCTTGAGCCATTTCTAGAGAACCTTATGGTGACGATTATGGAACAAACTACTATTTAGTACTTCTTGCCACCCCCAAACTGACGGCTAAATAGAGGTGGTTAATTGCACTTTAGGATCACTGCTCTGAGCTATAGTGGGTAAAAACTTGGCTGATTGGGGCGTCTACGATAAGGTTACTTGGCACATCGACCAAGTTGCTAGAAGAATGTGAGAGAAGACCAATGGTAGGATGGCTAAACAATTCTTACAAGGAGACTTGGTGTTGCGAACAGTGACCAAGAACAGATAAGGTTGGTTGCTGCACGAGTCTAAGCTTGTAGAAAGCTTAAAAAGGGTTAATGGGGAAAAGTGCGAAAGAGTGAAAGTGAAGAATGAAAATAGTAAGCAAAACCTATGAATAGCTCTAGATGATATGACACACGAATTGATTCAATGAGGTTACTTGCCACCTAACCTTTCTTAAGGGAAAGGATAAGAGTGATGCTAAGAATAAACAAACAATATTTATGTAATGAAGAAAGTACTCAAGTGTATTGAAGGTAATTTGCCTTTTATAGCTACAAGTATAAGGGTATTTTCCTTTTATAGCTACAAGTACAAGGGTATTTATACCCGTAAGTTAGGAAAACTTCCCCAAAAGGGAAAAGACATAAAGGACATTTTCTAAAAATGTAATGTACACAATATAAAAGAGTAAAAATGAATATATAAGTAAAACAATCATTGGTACTATGGATTCTACATATGATACTGTACACGTAGTGTTGTTACATTGGTAAGGTTGTTAGGAGATGTGGAAAAAAAAAAAAAATAGTACGGACAGATGGGCTTGTCTGAGCAAGGATAGCTTAGTTAGTTTGAATTCTCTATGACAACCATTACAAAATCTTTGCCTTGGGTAGTTCGCGGCAGTCAAAGAATAAAGTCCATGCTTAATTTAGTCTACGACCTTATCGGAATAAGAAGGTGCATTACTTCTCCTTGTTCGGCTGGGCATTTGGCTTTTTTGTACATAGCACAGCTTTTGACAACTTGATGAACATCTCTTCACATTCTTGGCTAAAAGAATTGACTGCTCAATAGTTCACAGGTCCTCCTCTCTCCAAAGTACCTAGAGAGTCCTCCGCTATGGGCTTCCCTGATTAATAATTCCCATAAGGAATAAGTCGGTACGTACAGTTTTCCCTTTCGGAACAGGTAACCATCCTCCACAGAATACTCGTCCACTGTCATCTCATTCATGCATCATGAAATTATTGGTCCAAAGTGTTGATCCTTGAAGTACTAGTCTTTGATACTCGTAAACCCAAATAGCTTGGTTTATAGTTCTAATAAAGCGTATGTCTCCTTGAAAAAGCATTTGCAACTACGTTGCTTTTTCCTTGCTTGTACTTAATTATGAAATTGAATCCCTTAACGAATTCAACCCATCTCACCTATTGCTTCGACAACTTGGTTTGACTTTAGAGGTACCTCAACGATTCATAGTTAATATATATAACAAATTCTCTTGATAATAAATAATGTTGCCATACTTACGTTGCTCGGATCGGTGATAAAAGTTTCTTGTCATACACAGAGTAGTTCAGCTGTAGTCCTTGGAGCTTCTCACTGTAAAAGGCAATTGGCTGGCCTTCCTACATCAGGACAGCGCTTATTCCAATGCCCGATGTGTCACATTCTAGCTCAAAAATTTTATCGAAGTCAGGTAGTACTAATATCGGGGTGGAGGTCAATTTTTCTTTTATGTCGAAAAAACTCCTCTCCTCCCTTTCTCCCCATCAGAAGTTGGTGTTTTTCTTTGTTAGCTCGGTAAGTGGCGTGGTAATGGTACTGAAATTCCTGATAAATGTTTTGTAAAACAAAGCCAATCCGTGGAAGCTTCTTACATCGGCATAAGTAGTAAAGGTCGGCTACTTGACAATTGCTTGGATCTTTTCATCATTAACTCGCAAGCTTCCTCCACTAATTACGTAGCCTAAGAATACCACTTCCTCTTAGCAAGAACAATATTAATTTAAATTGCCGAGTAGTCTTTTGGTATGAAGGATATCCAGGACTACTTTAAGATGTTTATAGTGACTCAGCATGTTAGCACTGTATATCAGGATGTTGTCAAAGTACAGCACGACATACTTCCTAATGAGATGTCTTAGCATATGGTTCATAAGCCTCATGAAAGTGCTCGGGACATTTGATAATCCGAAGGGCATAACCATCTACTCATAAAGTTCATGTCGAGTCTTAAACACGATCTTCCACTTGTCTCCCGGTCTCATGTGGATTTGATGGTAGCCGGATTTAAGATCAATCTTGTTGAAAATCTTGGCTCTACTCAGTTTATCCAACATGTCTTTTAGCCTCGAGATTAGATACCTGTATTTAATCATGATTTTGTTTACAGCTCGGCTGTCAACATACATTTGCTAGGTTCTATCCTTCTTCGACATTAAAAGTACAAACATAGCAAAAGGGTTAAGACTCTCTCTTACATAGCCTCGCTTTAGCAACTCATTGACTTGACGTTAGAGCTCAGAAGCTTACTCGGGATTCATCTAATAAGTTGGCTTATTTAGCAATGCAGTGCTAGGTACTAAGTCAATGCAATGCTCTATTCCTCGAGTTGGGGGCAACCCTTCAGGTAACTGTTTTAGGAACAGGTCGGCATATTCATCTAATAGCTCCTTGATTTCCTTGGGAAGCTCACCCCGCTTCTTCATTTCCAATAGTTGCCTGACCAATAATAGGATCAGCTTATTAGCATTGATGGCCTCTCAGACTTTGATCTACGAGTGAGTTTTGCCTGTAACTTGTGAACTTCTCTTGGTGGCATTGGATTTAGCATGATCTTTCGGTCATCCTTCTCAAACCTATATGTATTTCTGTAGCCGTTATGTATAACTCTCCTATCAAACAACCACAGCCCACCCAGCAACACGTGTGAAGCACACATAGGCAGTATGTCGCAGAGAATCTAGTCAGAGTAATTCCCAATAATGATCGGCAGTAGTATTTGCCGAGTGACATGTAATGCTCCTTTCTCACTTAACCAGTACAACTTGTACGACTTGGGATGTGCAACAGTCGGTAGCTTTAGTTTGGAAATGAGAACGGTTGATGCTACATTGGTGTAACTTCCGTTATCCACAATGAGAGCACACATCTAATCATTCACCTTGTAGGTGGTATGAAACAAATTCTCTCTCTGCTCCTCCTTTCGTGAGGGTTCTACGCTCATAGTATGCTGGATAACCATGAGTAACTAGTCTAAGTCCTCGGGAAACACATCCTCTTCAATCAGTTCTTGCTTGGCATTTTCTTTCTTAGTAGGAACCATCTCTTCCTCGGGTTCCTCATTTGTACTCTTTACTTCTAACTTTAGGATGTCTCCTTTAATGACCATTGTCCTTCAATTCGGGCACTGAGCAACCATATATCTAAACCCTTAGCACCTAAAGCACTTGATTTGACTGGTTTTCCTACTAGACCCTTACCCTTTCTCATACGTTCGAGTCGGCATTACATCTTTAAGTCAACCTTTTTGTTCGGCTCTTACATCAATCTTTCTGCATGGCTTTATACTCGATTGACTTAGTGACTTGCTTGACTAGGTCGGCTAGTTGGCATTTTGGTCTTTACTTGGCTCCTTCTTGGCCTCTATACTCGCTTGACAATCTTAACAGCTTCATCCATTGTGTCAAATTGTTGGAGTTTCACAACATCTTGAATGTCTCCTCTCAACCCAGTAACGAACCTTAGATTGTTCGAGCTGGTGGTTCCTCTACTTCACAATGCATTATAAGCATTTGAAATTCTTGAGCATACTCATTAACAGTTTGGCCTCCTTGTCTCAACTCTTGAAGAAAAGTGAAAGTATCTTGGAGGTATGTTTCTAGCACGAATATGTTTTTTAGCACTTTCTTCATCTCGAGCCAAGTGTTAATCTCTTGGTACCCCTCTCGTCTTCTCATGGCTTAAAAATTCTTTCACCATACAGTGGCATACCTAGAGAATTCAACAGTAGCAATTCTTACTTTCTCATAATCCTCTTACTAATAATACTCAAACATATGCTCTACCTTCTCTTCCCAATCCAAATACTCGTTAGTATTCCTAGATTCATCGAAACTCGGAATTTGAAGCTTCACATGGTCGGATGCTCTAGGGATTCGTACATGCTTCTCTTCAAAATACTCTTCTTCCTCTTCATCAAGCTCTCTTAGGTCTATCCTTTGCCTTATTCATCTGCCAACTCCTCTACCTCGAACTGGTCGAGCTGGGTTCTGACCTCTAAGAGGTTGAGAAGCTTGTGGAGTATTTTGCGCGGCCTTAGTGGGTTAGCAAGACAGTGCATGAATAGCTCAGGTCAGATCTACTGAGAGGTTAGTTACCTTATCGTGCCTCTCGTCAGTGCTTCTAGGAGTTCCCTAAGACTGACACCTATGGTAGATAACTCCACTGTCATCGCTAGTACTAACATTCATATTTAGGTCTATTATTTTTCCTTACAGATTCAGAATTTAAATAAACGCTTCAGAAAGTGAACAGCTAATAATACAGTAGTCAAATGAACACAATAATTAACTCTGTTTCATACACGTAAAACAAAGTACAATAGAACTTCAAGAACTAACTACAGTTCATACAAAACCTTCGCTTTGATATTAAGATGTTGTGAATTGTAACCAAGAACAGACAAGGTTGGTTGCTGGATGAGTCCAAGCTTACAGAAAGCTCAAAAAGGGTTAATGGGGAAAAGTACGAAAGAGTGAAAGTGAAGAATGAAAATAGTAAGCAAAACCTACGAACGACTCTATGGATATGACACACCAATGGAACTTCCGAGAACTTACGACATAATTCAATATGATGCACGAATTGGTTCAATGAGGTTATTTGCTATCTAACATTGCTTAAGGGAAATGATAAGAGTGATGCCAAGAGTAAACAAATAGTATTTACGCAAGGAAGAAAGTACTTAAGTGTATTGGAGGTAATCTGCCTTTTATAGCCACAAGTACAAGGGTATTTATACCCGTAAGTTAGAGCAACTTCCCTAAAAGAGAAAAAACAAAAAGGACATTTCCTAAAGAAGCAATGTACATGATATAAAAGGGTAAAAATGAATATACAAGGAAAACAATCAATAGTGCTACAAATTCTATATATGATATTGTACACGTGGCGATGCTCCATTGGTGAGGTTGTTAGGAGATGTGGACAAAAAAAGTATAGATAGATGGGCTTGTCTAAGCATAGACGGCTTAGTTAGTCCGGATTCTCTATCTCTTGGCTTCTTGGCAAGGATGATGCCGAGTTATTAGTCGGCTTGATGCTAAAGAGTAATCATTAACTTGGCATAACACAGAATAATAGGCGGTCATACGGCACAGCATTAAAGGAGACTTGGCAAGGAAGTACTTGGCCTTGGCAGGGGTTGGTTGGAATAGAAGGATTCGTCATGCTAGCCTCTCCAGTCCTCGGGCTCGGCTATGGGTCAGAGGTTCGGTTACGGGTTAGAGGTTCGGTAGCTTGATTCCCATCACTTGGTTTAGCTGCACCTCAACAAGGAACGATTTTCGAGCAAAAGGAGGAATAAATTATCTGCAAGAGCTGAAGGACCCTTCAGGATCATCTAGAAAATCAATGATAACACCTACAGGTTGGAGCTGTCCGATGATTATGGGGTATCTGACACCTACAACATTTCCGACCTCAGTCCTTATCACCTTAATGGAGAGCTGATCGAAGATTGTATGGATTTGATTCCAAATCTAAATCAACTTGGAAGGAATAATGGGAATCAGACCACGGGACCTTTGACTTGTAGCCAAGCTTGAGGATAGAAAGGCTTGGCATAATGGATTCTCCTATTCTAGTCGACTTCTATCGAGGTCGAGTATTTCTTTACTGATGTATTCTACATGCCGAGCCGTGTGATTACCTATTTCTCATAAATAGTGTGCCTAGAACCAGAAGGTTAGGAGAACATCTAATCTTCATTCTCCCTTACTCTTGGCCAATTACTTACTTAATATCACCCATGCTAAGATGACGAGAGAGAGACTCTGGATTAACTTAGCTACTCTTACTTGGACAAACAAGCTGACCGTACTTTTTTGTTTACATCGTTTAATGGCCTCACCAATACAATAACGTCACATGTACAAAATTATGTGTAGAATTCGTTATACTAATTATTGTTTTTCTTGAATATTTTTTTTTTACCTTTTTGTATTTTGTATATTATTTCCTTAGGAAATACCCTTCTTGTCTTTATCGAGCTCTATTTCGATTTCCTTAATTTAACCTATATTAAGCCTAGTTCACTTAATATGAGTTACTTAATATTAAACTAAGGAAATATTTTTCTTAAAAAAAAATTTCAAGAAATTGGAGTGGCTAATCAGTTTGGCTGGTAAAAATGAAATTAGGGGTGAATAAACCCTAATTTGGCCACTAGTTTGTAGATATTCTAAAAAATTGATTTTTAGAAAATTAAACCAAAGAAAACCAGATTCAAGAGCTAACCTATTAAGACTAAGTTACCATGTAAAAACTTAAAGAAAAATTGATAAGCTTTTATTTTTATAATTTTTTTAAAAATACTAAAAATATACTTAAATTCACAAAACATAACTAAAAGTGATTTTTTATTATTTTTATTACGAATTTCTAAGAAAAAGTGAAAGTTTTTTTTTCTATTTTTAGATACTTGCCTCAAAGATGCCTACGTGTTCGATAGTCGGGATCAAACCGACCATAGTTCTCTTTTTATAAAATATTTAGTAGGTGTGTTATTTTTATTTTGAAAACTGAGTCAGGTTTACGTTTATTTATTAATTTATTATTTTTTTGAAAAAAACTAAGAAATCTAATTTTCCTAAATTTAAAGAAAATCCTAATTAACTAAATCTTTTTGAAAACTTGATTAAGATTTTTAATTTTTTATTTATTTTAAAAAACACTACATATCTAATGATATCTTTATTTAAAATCCTAGTTGTAAGATACATTGAAGATATGCTTATTATTATTATTTTTTAAAAACCATGATTTTACAAAAAACTTAATTCAACTAAATTTTATTGGAATTGCCTTAAAATGTTGCAGTAAAATAAATAATAATAAAAAGAAACCTACACTTAAACAAAAAAATAAATTAATAAAGGAGAAAAATGTAACTAAAAAATAAATAAATAAAAACTAATGACAATTTATCTATGTGTCGAATCATGTCGGTGCTATGCTCGTGTTTGTCAATATGTGTTTGATTGCTATGTTGCATGGGCTGTGCACTATGGGCAAGAGTTGGGCAATCTAGGTGATGTCTAGGGCCACTTGGGTAGTGGACTGGGTGATTTGGGCATAAGTAAGCGAGAGGGTGGGCATTGTTGGGCGACAGGCTAGGCAACTAACTAGGTGCTATCGGACAAGGGTGGACGAGAGTAAGCAAGAGCGGGCAAGTGATTAGGTGAGTTGAGCGAGAGTGGGCGGTTGATTAGGTGTTACTGGGCGAGAGTAAGCAGTAGCTTGTGTTTGTATGCTAGGGATCAAAGCTCATTCGGCAAGGGTAGATTGTGCTCGTATGCTGGGTAGTGGGACGTAGTTGCTTGTATTCATGGGTTGTGTAATTAAAAACCTTCATCAATGTCACCTGCTAATTTAAACCCCAAAACTGAATCTTCTATATCATTTCAAATATAGATTCGATTCTAATTAAACCAAGATATAGAGGATACAATTTTGATTCTTTAAAGATTTGTTTTAGCTTCTAGAAACTCTACTTGGGCTTTCTATTTTTCAGTACCGCCCGGCCCAATCCGATCCAATTTGATTTAGCCCAATAGTTTACTTAATAAATCCTAAGTATATTTTAGCCTAATATAAATCAGATAAAAATCCATTTTATAATTTTATATTGGACTAGACTAAAATATTTCAATGAAGTCCAATTTTTCAATGACTTAGAATTTACTAAATTGATTACTCACCATTATTCGATTTGATACTAAACAATTCGACTCGATTCGATACGACTCGTCTTGACTTGCTACGACTCGTCAACTCGATGCGACTTGATTTCTTTTTTATTATTTTATTTTTATCTTTTTTAATTTTATTTTTATTTTTTGTTATATTTATTTATTTTTATTAACTTGGCTCAACTAAAATAAAAATGAAAAATGGAAAAAATGAGGTATCTACAGTCTTTTCCCTTTTGGACAAACTACCTTAACTTATGGGTATAAATACCCTTGTAATTGTAGTACCCTTGTAATTGTAGCACCCTTGTAATTGTAGCTGCATCAGATAGATTATTGTTAATACATTTGAGTATTTTTCCTTTCTAGCGTAAACATTACCTATTTACTCTTGGCATCACTCTTATCCTAACCTTTGAGTAAGGCTAGGTGGTGAGTAACCTTACTGGACTGATTTGTGTCATATTGAATTATGCTATGTGTTTTTGGAAGTTTCATTAGTGCATGATATCCTCTTGAGCTATTCGTGGCTTTTTGTTTACTCTTTATTTGCATTTGTCCTTTCATCCATTCTTCATCACTTCCTTTTTGAGCTTTTTGCAAACTTGAACCCATTTAGTGACCGACCTTGTCTGTTCTTAGTCATAGTCCGCATCACAAAGGGTATCATATTTATGCTTTAGAGTCCAAGAAGTTGTTGATTATCAGAGATGTAGTCTTCCATGAGATTATGTTTTCCTTCTTGGATGGTATGGCTTTATTATTTGATCACTCTCACTCTTCTTTTCCTGGTGTTCCTTCTTTTCCTTATGTTTCACTTAGCTGTGATAACTCAGTACTACCGGGTTCTTCCTTCACACAATCATCTGTTGTTGCTTCTGATCTTCCTCCTTTTATTGAAGTGTCTACAATTCCTTATTCAAGTACTAATGTTTTGTCATCATTTGATCCATCTATTTCCATTGGTACTCTAATAGCTATGCGTAAGTCTTCATTCATTTCTAAGCCTTCATCTTTGTTAAAAGATTACGTTGTAACTATTGTGTCACAAACTGATGATGCTAGCTTCAGCTCATCTAGTTCCTTAGCTACTGTTCCTCATCCTTTCTTTCAACATAACACTATTTATCACTACTCAAAGACTTTATTTGATCATTTGCATCTATATTAACAACAAAAGAACCTTCTTGTTATTCCTAAGTTGCAAAAAAAAAAAAAAAAAAAAAATGAATGGATAGATGCCATGCATAAAGAAATAGAAGCCTTAGAAAATAATGATACTTGGGAGATTAGTAGTCTTCTTAAAGGCAAAAAAGCTATAGGAAGCAAGTGGGTGTATAAAATAAAATATAGACTAAATGGTAGCATGGAGTGATACAAAGCAAGGTTAGTTGCTAAAGGGTATACCCAAGTTGAGGGTATAGATTATCATGACACTTTTTCTTTGGTAGTTAAGCAAGGTATTGTGAGAATTCTATTTGCACTAGTTATAATTAGAGATTGGCTTCTTTTTCAATTAGATAATAACAATGCCTTTTACATAAAGGAATTTACATGAAACTACCTTAATAGGAATCAACTCCCTGGATTGATTACACGTAGCTGAGTTAGAAGACTCCAAAGACTCATGAGGAGAATAGTAGCTCAAAGCCCCATACAAGATAAGGATTCCTACTGCAACCACTATGTTTCACTCTATTGTCAACCTGAGTATTGAGCTCTTACGTATATCAATATGGTTCTCGAAGCTACTAAGTAGACATGCTAACCTGTTGAGTGTGTAGGCTAACCTACCAAGCAGCCAACCTAATTGCTAAGCTCTTGCCAAAACCCAAGCAACGTCTGAGCAGACCATCCTTAAACTTTTATCCAAGCTGATCTACCAGAGTTGACCAGCATTCGACCCCAATCCAAGCCGAATTGGGAGATACCTAACCTAAAGGGCATCTAGACATCTTTGATTAAATGAGCTCTAGCTTGAATCAAATTAGGTTAGCTTTAATTACAAACTCTTTTTCTTCACCCTTGTTCGAATTGTATCATACTTTAGATCACCAACTACCATGTGATACGTATCTTCTTGCACAACATTCTAGAGTGATTCTTTACTTTTTCCGTATAGAATATTCTTTGTCACTTTTACCCTTTTTAGTATATTTCATGCATTCCAAGTTGTAAATTATCCTTTTTGTCTTTTCCATATATACTAGTAACCTTAGTAGGGCCTAGTATATAAACTTCATTTATTTGTATGTGGTCATCATCCATCACATTATCAAATTAACACAAGTTTACTTTGTGAGCAACCATAGTGCTATCATTTTTCCTTAACACTTATTTATTCCTTTTAGTAAGGAGTAGTGGTGAGTGACCCTACAGTTCGAATCGATGTGTCATATTCGGTGAAATATAGGCCAAGTAGGATTGATTAGTGTGTCATATTTAGTTGGTAGCTGGCTGCATCTTTCTAGCTTTCTTTGTTTTCTTTCTATTCTTTACATTGTGGTGCTTCTTTATGTGTTCGATCTCGAAGATGTATCAACTTCACTAGTATTAGAGCACAATTTCAAGAGGGAGTGCATGAAGTTGTAGTGAAGTTTGGTTCATGATTGTCGTTAATGGTTACTGTGTTCCTTTCATAGCTGCTTTAATGTGTTCGTGTGAAGTAAGTTCTAAAGTTTTAAGTTATGTAGTAAGATTTGTGTGTTGGTAAGTGTAGTTGTAACTCTATTTTACTCTGTTTTTTACTACGAAAATAAAGTAAGTTCATTTTTGTCCTATTTGAGTGAGTATTAGGTGATTGAAGTTGTTAAAGTGTATTCGTAAGGTTTTAAGTAGTGAGTAAAGGTAATTGTTATGAGCTATTGAAAATTTATTGAAGAAAGTACTATATTATGTTGAATTCGAGTGTTCAAGGTATTATTGGTGACTTTAGTAGTGGTGCTCAAGCTGGTCGTATTTATAATGGTAGTAAAACTCTCGGGTTAGTTGATGATAAGCTCAACAAACTCACTAATCTTGTTAAGAGTTTGTTCACTATGATGCAAGTTAGCAAACAACCTTAGGGTATGCCACAACATAACTTACTTGAGAATGTTCTAGAGAGATGTTATAGCCAAGGCGGCCAAACCAATCACTTAGTTTAACCCCATTAAAGATGAAGGAGTTGCGGACCGAGCTACTAGATGACGACTAGAGTTGGAGGAGATTAAGGAGAATGTTGATGAGGAAGATGTAGAGACCGACGAAGAAGAGGTTAAATACTATCAAGTGCCAAAGTTAAGATGCTGAGTTCCTTGAGGACTTGACAATTCCAAATCCCACCCTTAAGTGGAAGTAGAGATGCAGATGAATATCTGGAGTGGGAAGAGAAGGTAGAGAAAGTGTTCAACTGTTATGGGCATATTGATGTTGTTAAAGTGAGACTTATTGTACTAGAGTTTACTGGATATGCTACTAGGTGATGGAAGAATCTGAATGTGGCTAAAGCAAGGGGTGGAAGATAAAGTATAAGAACTTGGGAAGAGATGGAGAGATTATTGGGAGGGAGATTTGTGCTTGAGACATACTTCTAGGAACTTCACTAAGGAGGCCGATCTGTTGATGACTACATGAGAGAAGTATAGAGGTTTTGTATATTGGAAGAAGCCATTAAGGTAGCCCAGAGGGTTGAAAATTAGAGAAGAAATGCCCTAAGCTGACTTAGGTTGACATTTTTTGTAACCCCTGTTATGAGTTGAAGAGACCTTCCGGAGCCGAAGAAAGATATGACTGACCAAATAATAGTCGAGTAGGCCAGCTAAGCTGATTTGAGGTTAGGTTAACCCAACATATGGGAAGGGATAAACCTCTGGACGGAAGACTAGTAAGGTGAAGTGTTTTAAATGTTTGGGCTTTAGACATATGGCTATTGAGTATTTGAAACAACGTGCCATGATGCTTTGATGAGATGTAGTACATATCACCAATAAGAGTAAGTTAGAGGAGGAGAAGAATATTAGAAAGATTGAAGCCGAAGAGGAAGAGGAGACTCATGTTTACGTTGAATAGGGTGAAGTGATGACCCTAGTGCTAAGGCAAGTGTTGAGTTCCTTATTGAACTTAAAGGAAGTCTAAAGAGAGAATTTCTTCCATACAAAGTATACCATCAAGGGATAATTGTATACCATCATAGTGGACGGACGAAGTTATATTGACATCATTGTACAACCTTTTGTGCAAAGGTTAAGACTGTTGACCTATAAGCATCCCCAACTTTACAAGCTGCATTGGCTTCATGATAAAGGTGATTTGTACGTAAATGAAAAAGTATTTGTACCATTCAATGTTGGGAATGTCTACAGGAATGAAGTAGTCTGTGATGTCGTTCCCATAGGAGTTT
The DNA here is from genome assembly GCA_024138015.1 of Lumnitzera littorea. Classification (NCBI taxonomy): domain Eukaryota; kingdom Viridiplantae; phylum Streptophyta; class Magnoliopsida; order Myrtales; family Combretaceae; genus Lumnitzera; species Lumnitzera littorea. Next base: position 52,130,056 of record JAMXBB010000007.1, on the reverse strand, counting down.
TACGTTTGTTGCTTGGAAGACCTTGGTTGTTCGACTGATGTGTTATTTATGATGGATACAAGATTAAGTATGCCTTTGTTAAGGATAGGAAGAAGATTGTGTTGCAACCCATGACATTGACCTACTTGAATGAGAATCATAACCAGCTCACTCGAGCTAATAAGAAGAAAGCCTTAGTGATGAGCCGAAGAAAGCTCCGAGCTTCTGAGAAGGCTGATGAGCCTATGTTTTATTGATTAGGATGCTAATGGAGATGAGAGATCTGGAAGAAGTACTTGAATGGATCTAGAGGTCGATAGATGAGTTTTCTAACCTATTTCCTAAAGAGTTTCCTTGGGGACTACCCCAGTTCGTGGCATAGAACATTGCATTAACTTGCAACTAGGTGCAATACTGCAAAACCAACTTGCCTAGAAAATAAACCTTGAGCAAGTTGTCAAGTTGAAAAGGCAAGTGGATGAACTTATCGAGAGAGGTTTCATGAGGGAGAACATGAGTCCTTTTGCTATATTAGCTCTACTCCTCCCAAAGAAGGATGGTTCATGGCATATGTACATCGATAGCCAAGCAATCAATCGTATTATTATCAAATACAAATATCCAATACTGAGGCTTAATGACATGTTAGATGAGCTTCATCGCACCAAGATATTTTTAAAGATTGCCTTTAAGATGAAGCATAGTCTCTATGAATGGCTAGTCATGCCATTCAGCCTTATAAATGCACCAAGCACATTTATGTAATTGATGAACCATGTGATGCGCTCTCTAATTAGACGATGTTTGGTTGTATACTTTGATGACATATTGGTATATAGTACTAACCTAAATAACCATGTTTAACATCTCCGAGATATTTTTGATATTTTATAAGCCGAAAAGTTATATGAAAATCTAAAGAAGTGTACATTCTATCAAGGTAAAGTAGTCTTTCATGGGTATATGGTATCAGCAAAAGGAATATGAGATGATAAGGAAAAGATCCAAGCTGTCTTGGAGTGGCTGATGCCAAAGAACGTCATTGAAGTTCGAAGTTTTCATAGTCTTACTTCTTTTTACATGTGATTTATTAAAAACTCCAGTACTATTGTAGCCACATTGACTGAGCTAACAGAAAAGAGTAAAGGATTCCAATGGAGCGATCAGGTTAAACAAAGCTTCAAGGAGATAAAAAACAAGCTTACTTCTACCCTGGTCTTAGCTCTACCTAATTTTGATAAGTTGTTTGAGTCGGAATGTGATGCATTAGGTGTTGGGATTAGTGTTGTTTGATATAAGAATGAAAATCGATTGCTTACCATAGTGAGAAGCTTAATGGTGCCGTATTGAACTATTCTATGTATGAGAAAGAGTTGTATTTTCTTTTTTGAGCTCCTAGTATCTAGCAATACTATTTATTACCTTAAATGTTTGTAATTTACATTAACCATAAATCATTGAAACATCTTGGAAGTTAGAGAAAATTTTCCTAGAGCCAAGCTAAGTGGCTAAAATTTATGGAAGGTTTTTCTTATGTGATCTAACATAAGAAAGGAAGTACCAATGTGGTCATCGATACTCTATCACGTCGGCAAACTTTCTTGACCACTTTGTAGACGAAATTACTGAGATTTTCACTTATCACTGAGTAATATGCTTGTAACCCTCATTTTGGTCCTATTGTAGGGTAGTATAGAGATGGAGTTGCTATTGGAGGCTATTATGTCCGAGATGGCTATTTGTTCAAGGATTGAAGGCTATGCATACCAAGCTATTCCAAGCATGAACATTTGGTTAGGGAAGCTCATAGTAATAGATTATCTGGTCATTTTGGAGAGATCAAGATGACTTACTTGTTGAAAGAAAATTTTTACTGGCCTGGTCTAGCTAGGGATGTCCATAAGGTAGTATGTAGTTGTAATGTTTGTAAAAGGGCTAAGGGAAAGAGAGAGCTACATGAAGAGTATATGGCTCCACCTACATCGACTTTACTTAAGCTGACCTTAGCATGGACTTGGTCTTAGGGTTTCCTCGAACATCCAAAGAAAAAGATTTAATCTTTACACTAGTGGATCGCTTTAGCAAAATGGTACACTTCATCTCATGCAATCGAACTACTGATACTTTATATCTCGCTGATTTATTTTTGTAGGAAGTTATTTGACTACATGTAGTGTTTAAACTATTGTTTCAGATCACAATACTAAATTCTTAAGCTATTTTTGGAATACTCTTTGGAAAAGACTTAGGACTAAACTTGTGTTTAGCTCTAATAGCTATCCTCAGACTGATGGCTAGATTGAAGTGGTGAATAGGATGCTGGGTAATTTACTTAGAGTTGTCGTAGGAAACAACTTAAAGGATTGGGATTTGTGTTTGCTAGTTGTAGAGTTTACATACAACTGAACCTTCTATAGTGCTATTGGGAAGACTCCATTCAAGGTTGTCTATGGCTTCAATCTTATTATCCCCTTAGATCTGATTGGTACCCCGGTAGTTGCAAAAGAGAGTCAATCTTGAGTTGAGTGAGCCTAAGAATTGCAAGAGATACATTAGTTTATGGTGAGGAAGATCATTGAGTTTAACTATAGATAATTAGAGATTGGTAGTTGTGGTCATCGAACTATTTCTTTTAGACCAGGAGACTTAGTATGGACTCACCTTAGCCAAGAGTGATTTTTGTACCTGAGACAGAACAAGCTATCTTTAAGAGTTGATGGTACATTTAAGGTCCTGAAGAAGATTAATCGCAATGTATATAAGAATAAATTGCTCGAGAAATATGGTGTTTCTTCTACCTTTAATGTATTTGACCTAATTCCTCACCAACTTGAAGAAGAAGACCTTGTAGATACCCAAGAGGAATAAAATCCTAAGACCACTTTAAATTTGAGGACAATTCTTTCAAAGCCTTAGGTAGATGATAAGAATCAACTCTTTAGACTGATCATGTACAACCAAGCTAGAGGACTCTAGGGATTCATGTGGAGAATACTAGCTTGAAGCCTCATACAAGACCAGGATTCCTACTTTGACCTCCATGTTTCACTTTACTACTAACTTGCGTATTGAGCTCTCAACTGTGCCAACAAGGTTCTCGAAGTTGGCGAGTAGACGTGTCGACTTACTGAGCATACAAGTTGGCTTGCTAAGTAACGTTGAGCTCTTTCTAAGACCCAATTAATGTCCAAGCAGACTAACCTCAAACTTTTGTCCGAGCCGACTAGCATCCGACCCCAATCTAAGCTGAACTACGACATGCCTGACTTGAAGAGGATTTGGACATCTTTGATTGACTAAGCTCTGACTTGAATCAGATTAGGTTGACTTTGACTACGAACTCTTTTTCTTCACTTTTATTTGAATAGTATCATACTTTAGACTACTAATCACTGTGTGACATGGGTCCTTTAGAACAACATTTTAGAAGGATTCTTTACTTTTTTCATACAGAATATTTTTTGTCTCGTTTACCCTTTTTAGTGTATTTCATGTATTCTAAATTACAAATTACCCTTTTTGTCTTTTCTATATATGCTTGTAACCCTAGTAAGAGCTAGTATATAAACCCCATTTGTTTGTACGCAGACATCATTCGTCACATTATTAGATTAATACAGGTTTTCTTTGTAAGCAACCTTAGTGCTCTCATTTTTCCTTAACTCTTATCTATTCCCTTTAGTAAGGAGTAGTGGCGAGTGATCCTATAGTTCGGACTGGTGACTCATATCCGATGAATTGTAGGCCGAGTATGATTGATTGGTGTGTCATATCCAATTAGTAGTTGCCTAAATTTTGGTAGACCTCTTTTTTTTTTTTTTTTTTCTTTCGACTCATTACGTTGTGGTGCTTCTCTGTGTGTGACTCTAGAGATGCATTACACTTGAAGGGTATTCTAAGGTTAAACCTAGTTAAGTTTGCCAGATTAAACAATCATTATATGGTCTTAAACATGCATTTTGGCAATGGAAACTTGAGATTTTCCAATTCTTGCTCCATTATGGTTTTGTTAGGTCTAAGAAGGATTACTCATTGTTTGTTAGACATGATGTTGATGATTTCACTATTGTTTTGTTATATGTTGATGATTTACTTATCACTCGAACTAGTGTTGCAGCCATTCAACAGCTTAAGATGGATCTTAATACTACTTTTGCCATTAAAGAATTAGCTAAAGCTTAGTTTTTCTTAGGTCTTGAGTTGTGTCAAACTTCATAAGGGTTGATGATAAAATAACACAAATTTCCCTTAGATATCCTTACTGATGCAGCTATGAGTGCTTGTAAACTAGCTACTATCCCTTTGCTAAGTGGTGTCAATCTCTTTCAACATACTTAGTCCTACGCTTATGGATCCTTAGCCATTTCAAAGATTGGTTGGGTGCCTCCTTTATCTTACATTTATATGCCTTGACTTATCCTTCTCATTTTATCATTTGAGGCAATTATTGTCCAAGCCTTAAGTTGCTCATTTGTAAGATGCACATCATGTTTTACGCTATTTGAAAGGAAAATCTTCCCTTGGACTTTTTTATTCCATGTTTGCTTCTTTGGACTTAGTTTGCTATAGTGATGTTGATTGTAGGTCTTCCTTGCATGATAGGAAGTCTCCAAGTGGTTTTTGTGTTCTTCTTGGTGGTTCTTTGCTTTCTTAGGAAACTAATAAACAACATATTGTCAATACATCTAGCATAGAGGCTGAGCACTATAGTATGAGCATTGCAGTAAAGGAATTGCTATGGGTTACCACAATTCTTAAGGACATGCTTATGGACATTCCTTTGCCTATTTCTCTCCATTGTGATAATAAATCTGCTATTTAGATTGCCTTTAATCCCTGCTTTCATCATTGTATAAAGCATATTGAGGTGGACATGCATTTTATTAAGGACTACATTGCTAATGGTTTTCTACGGTCGGTTTGTATTTCTTCTCACACTTAGTTAGCTGATCTCTTAAAAAATTCTATCTCTGCTCTTAAGCTTAAGGAATTTTGTTTCAAGTTGGGTCTTCATTCGGCTCCATCTTAAGGGGAGGATTTTGATTATATGTATACTTAGCTGATTTATAGATAGGATTAGAGATATATGTGTCATTTAATTATTTGTACAACTGTATGTTAGTTAGATGCATAGGCTAGTTTATACGGTCAATAACTAAATCTATTGAACTAATTTTCATTATCCAAATTCATTTTCTATACTTTGTAAACACAATATGAATAGGTTGCTTTCATATACACTTAGAAATCAGTGGAACATTGTGAATCACGCATATCCTGGTAATCATGCTTTTATTTCATATGGTACCAGAGCATCTAAGTATTCACCTCTGATTCTTTTTTGGATCTGGAAGCCTTTATAGTTTTGACTGATCAGCTAAGCTAGGGTTGTTAATTGCATTTCAATCATGAATAATTAGCAAATTGTTAATCCTGCACTTGTGCATGGAGATATCACTACTTCTGATCCACTTTACATTTAGAATTCGAATAATCCTTCGATGGTGAATGGGAATATTTTCTTTAATGGAATGAATTTCTTATCTTATAGTCGTGTTATAAAATTAGGTTTAGGAGCAAAACTTAAAATTATATTCATTAATGGAATTATACCTAAACCTAGTAAAGATTCACCAAATGTGATTCGATAGATTAGAAATGATTATTTGGTGAGATGTTGGTTGTTGAATTTGATGTTAAGTGAAATTTTGTAGAATTTTTTGTATGCTACATCTTTACATGATTTGTGAAATGAGATTTATGAGCAATATGGCTAAGGAAATGCCCCTATGATACACTAACTGCAATACAAAAATTTCTTGCTTATCTTTCCAATCATTTTTCTATTTGTCCTAAGTTCATATGATTGGATAATGAAGCTGAATTTTTGTCACATCACTGTGAACAATTATTTGATGATTTAGGCATTGTGCACCAAATGACAACCATTTATACCTTACAACGAAATAACAGGTTTGAATAAAAGCATACACACAATTTAGATATAGTTAAGGCTTTGGGAATTCATATAAATCTTCTAAGACATTTTACGGAGAATGCATTTTGATAGCAACATACTTGATCAATAAGATGCCAATGAAATTGTTAGGGTGAAAATCACCTCATGAAGAGTTGCTTGGTAAAAAACCTTATCTTGATCATCTTCGTATGGTTGGATGCCTTTGTTTATGGTACAACATCCTGTCCCTTTGGATAAATCTAAACCTCAAGGAGTTAAAGGAGTGCTTCTTGGTTATGCACATGGAGTTAAAGGGTATTGTATTTATGCTTTAAAGTCCAAAAAGTTGTTGATTAGTAGAGATGTAGTCTTCTGTAAGGATGGGTTTCCTTACGTGGATGGTATAGCTCTATTATTTGATCACTTTCACTCTTCTTTTCATGCTGTTCCTTCTTTTACTGATGTTTCACTTGGCTATGATGACTCAGTACTTTGAGGTTCTTCCTTCACACTACCATTTGTTGTTGCTTTAGATCTTCCTCTTTCTGCTAATGTGTCTACAATTCCTTGTTTATGTATTGATGCTTCATCATCTTCTGATCCATCTATTTTCATTAATATTGCAATAGTTGTGCGATATTCTTTACACATTTGTTAGCCTCCATCTTGGTTAATAGATTATGTTGGTGTTACTATGTCACAAATTGATGATGTTAGCGCTAGCTCATCTAGTTCCTCAACTACTATTCCTTATCCTTTCTTTCAACCTAATGCTTTTGATCATTACCCAAAAGACTTTGTTCAGCCATTTGCATCTATGTTAACAACTAAAGATCCCTTTTATTATTCCTAAGCTACTAAAATGAGTGAATAGGTAGAAGCCATGCATAAAGAAATAGAAGCCTTTGAAAATAATGTCACTTTTAAGATTACTAGTCTTCCTAAAGGCAAAAAAGCTATTGGAAGCAAGTAGGTGTATAAAATAAAATATAGATGAAATGGTAATATAGAACGATGTAAAGTAAGGTTGGTCGCTAAAGGATATACCTAAGTTGAAGGTATAAATTATCATGACACCATTTTTTTCTTTGGTAGTTGAGCTTGGTACCTTGACAACTCTACTTGCTTTAGCTATAATTAGAGATTGGCCTCTTTTTCAATTAAACATTAACAATGCCTTTTTAAGGGGATTCCTTAATGAAGAAATTTATATGAAATCGCTTGAAGGGTATTCTAAGGCAAAACTTGATCAAGTTTGTTGACTTAAACAATCATTATATGGTCTTAAACAAGCATCTCAACAATAAAATCTCGAGATTTGCCAATTCTTTCTCCATCACAGTTTTGTTAAGTCTAAGAATGGTTACTCACTATTTGTTAAACAGGTTGTTGATGATTTCATTATTGTTTTGTTATATGTTGATGATTTACTTATCATTGGAATATGTATTGTAGCCATTCAATAGCTTAGGAAGGATTTCCATATTGCTTTTACCATTAAAGACTTAGGTGAAGCACGATTTTTCCTAAGTTGCGAGTTGTGTCAAACTTCACAAAGGTTGATGATAAATCATCACAAATTTCTTTTAGATATCCTTACTAATGCAGGTATGAGTGCTTGTAAACTAGCTACTATTTCTTTACCAAGTGGTGTCAATCTTTTTCAAGATACTAGTCCTAAGCTTGCAAATCCTTTGCCATTTTGAAGATTGGTTGGGCGCCTCCTTTATCTTACATTTACATGTCCTGACTTATCCTTCTTAGTTCATCATTTGAACCAATTTTTGTTCAAGCCTTGAGTTGCTTATTTGCAAGCTACAGATTGTGTTTTACGTTATTTGAGAGGCACATCTTCCCTTAGACTTTTTTATTCCATGTTTGCTTCTTTGGACTTAGTTTGCTACAGTGATGTTGATTGGGGGTCTTCCTTGCTTGATAGGAAGTCTCCAAGTGGTTTTTATGTTCTTGGTGGTTCTTTACTTTTTTGGAAAACCAAGAAACAACATACTGGCAATACATCTAGCACAAAGGCTGAGTACTGCGGTTTGAGTGCTATAACAAAGGAATTGCTATGGGTTACTACCATTCTTTGGGACATGCTTGTGGACATTCCATTGCCTATTTCTCTCCACTGTGATAATAAATTTGATATTCAAATTGCCTCAATCCTTGCTTTCATCATTGTACAAAGCATATTATGGTCAACGAGCATTTTATTAGGGACTACATTACTAATTTTTATTGTCGATCTTTATTTCTTCTCACGTTCAGTTAGCTAATCTCTACACAAAGTCTATCTTTACTCTTAGGCTTGAGGAATTTTGAGTTGGGGGGGGGGGGGGGGGGGGATGTTGAGAGATACATGTATCATTTAATTATTTGTATAGCTGGATGTTAGTTGGATGCATAGAATAGTATATAAGGTTTCTAACTAACTTTGTTGAACTAATTTCCATTTTCCAAATTCATCTTCTATACTTTGTAAACACATCACGAATAGGTTGCTTTCATGTACACTTGGAATTTAGTGGAACATTGCGAATTGCTTTGATCTTAGTAATCATGCTTCCATTTCATATGAATTTGTGAGACCCTATGGTTAAGTATCTCACATGAATTATGAGAGGTTATGGTACTCGTTTATAAGGTCATAGTTGTGAATACTTATTAACACAAGCTTAAAATTTTCAGGCCAAGCGGTTAAAATAAGCTCATTAGTATTTGTTGGCTTTATTATTTGTTACTTTTGGTTTAAAGCGTTATAAATGGTATTAGAGCAGACCCTCAATTAATAGGTGGATGATTCGGGCCTGACTCTAGTTTAGAGAAGAGGTTTGAGAAAGGTGGAGAGTGTCACCATGGTATGACTCCTTGCATGCTTCCAAGATGACCTATCGGTAGTAAGTGGCCTGAATTGTACATCAAAAAGGAAGGAAGATTTGGGCCCAATTGTAAGGTCTCATGACGATGATGTTATGTATTTAGGGAAAGAGATTGTGAGACCCTAGGATTAAGTGTTCTATATGGATTGTGTGAGGATATGGTATTAATTTATAAGGCCATGATTATGAATACCTTATCAATACATGCTTGAAACTTTTGGACTAAATAGTTAAAATAGGCTCATTAGTACTTATTGGTTTGATTATTCACTATTTTTGATTTAAGGTGTTACAGAATTACTTACTTAGCTATTATAGCTTTAGAGGTTTCCCTCATTTACTATTGGGACAACTCCTTTCTTGTTGGTTTGAATTGTGACGATGATGTGAAGGCCTTATTTGTGGTGTTTAGTATAGGACTTATGGCAGGTCTTACTTGTGCAAATTTTCTCATTAATTGTATTGAATATTTTTCCTTTTTTCACGGTTATTGTTAAATCCTTATTTTCTTTACTAAAAGTCTTCTATTAAATTTCCATTTCTTTATTCAAAAGTTGTGATTATATAATATATGTATCAATATATCTCTGACGTATACTTATGCATATGTATTTATATATATATATATATATATGATGTTATATACATTACGTAATATATATAATGGTCTATATTATGTATGATGCATAATAATAGTTTTTTTTTTCCATACTTTACAGTCATTTCTTTCATATTCAATGTAACCTTAAATTACGGACAAAATTATAACATACAAAATTATATTCAATTGTTATTGTTTCATTTATTTTTATTGAAGTGCAAATATCTTATTCAATGTGTCATATATTCACGTATTATTCTTTTGCAGTTATATAGTAACTATAGAAAGCTGTAATAAATTTTTTGTTTTTTTGTATTACATAATCAACTCTTCTAGTTCTTTTTTTAAGTAGTTGCTTATTTAATCCTATAACAAGTCTATACATCAGTGTCGTGTTTCGTGGTACTTCATGTTTGTTATTGAAACTATAACTTTTATGCTGATGGCACCGTTTTAGGTTAAAGTTAATTTCCAGGTGTAGGCTTGACGTTACTATATCGGAGCCTGTGATGAGAGTGTCCATAAGGTTATGTATAATTACAGGTTCGTCCATTCTTTATACTCTAGCCCCAGTGTCGTGGCTACTCAATGTAAGCTGCCATCAAGAGAACTAGGGGAAAGCCTTATCACCAGCCATAGTGCAAGGAGTTGCTTTGTGTGGGTTTCAAGCATTTATCAACTAAGCAACCATTATATAAACTAAGTATTTGCGTCAAGCTCCTTTTATATTGTGTCTATATATTTTATTTATGTAGATCTTGGTTGATCCGAGACTTTAATTGAAAGGCTTAGAAGTAAAGAATTTTCATATTTCTAAACTGATTATATACTTTGTCAAAATAATTTGAAATTTTTATTTTTTCTACCTTAATATATATATTTTTTATCATCCACTAATACAGAAGCATTGACATAATGTAGAAGTAAGCACTGAATGGCCTTCAATTTCATCTCGTTATTAATTATTAAGTGCTCTCTTATCGTTGACATAAGCAACAGCAGCAAGGGAAGGCAGCATACTCTTCACGTACACAGACTTATCTCGGATTCTTCCCCCAACTAACGAAGAGATCTTGGCTGAATTGCTTCATATGAAATTGAGCACAATTTTGCAAAGAAATAGCTCACTTGTTTCTCAAGAGAAGATATGCAATATGCTAAATATCATTTGATAGATAAAGTATTGTATGGATGAATTAGTGATGAATACATATCAATAAAATTTTAATATAAAAAAATATAAATTATAAATTTTCAAAAACCACATACTAACACCGGTATATATCTAAATATCATCCTTCTTTACTTTTCTTATATTAATACTAATAAATCTTTTTCTTGCTATAGCAAGGTGTAAGTCATGGATGTCACCATTCATTCAACCGCACGCTTCGGCGAGCATCTCAGTCAACGAGAACGTGCGGTCTCATTACCAATATGATTATGATACTTTTCCAACTGTGCTCTAATCATCCCATTTTAATAATTTCCAGCTCCACACGATTTTGTACGTATGTGTATAAATATATATATATATTTTTTTTAAAGAAAGAAGCTATAATGGGTCCTTGACTCGCGCTGTCTTGTTCACATTCCGGAGGGCAAACCTAGTCCCTATCATCATTAATTAAACAAGTTCCAACAGTAGTAAATTTGAAGAGTTCGATTCGGTCAAAGAAGACAATATAAAATCAGTTCTCTCATTAAAAAGTTGCGATACATTTCTATTTGCTAGTTAAAATCTTCTAATCTTTGCTACATTGTCAATAGGAAAATATTCACGATTCTCCAAAGTATACTTATTAATAAGTTAAATTATTAATGAAATTTCTCATCCTTATATGTATTTGATTAAAATAGTGAAAACTTTCTTTTATAAATCCCTAATAAATGTTCAAAATGCTCTTTTTAATAAATTACATTCATATAAGTCAAATGAAAAAAAAAAAAACAAAACACAATTTGAAATAGTACATTATTATTAGGAAGTAAATATACATTGGAAGTATTAAAAATTTCAAATTAATATATATATTCCGGCCGTAAGCTACTAATTAACAAATTCTTGAAGAATGAAAGAGGAAAGGTAAAAAAGAAAAACAAAATCTGAGGAATGAGAGGGGGTGGTGGATGTGGCCGACATCTCTTGCATGCAGGCTAAACCAAAGGGGGAAGCGAGGATTGAGACTGAACTCCAAAGTTTAAAAGCAAAGGGTTACACATACCCCACAAGTTTGTGAAGAGGATAATTAAAGGGAAAAGAAAAAAGAAAAGGGGGTATGATCTTTTTGCAGCATTCTCTTTGACTAACTAGTACTTGCTTGTTGCATGGCAAAACGTAGCCTTTTCAGGAAATGGCATGTGCCATATGATGCCTTGTCCTGCCTCAACAGAATAAACCAAAATCCAAAAGGAAAAAACAAAAGAAAAGAAAAAAGGAGAGGAAAAAAAAAGATTGTATACGAGTTTGTAGGCAATTTGGAATATTTAATGGTGTCGTGCGGACGAATAGAATTATGCATGGCAATCTTTTTTCTTTCTTATAAGGGAAACTGTCCAACTAGTGTTCAGAAAAAATGGGCCACATCTTAGCGCATTGTTAACAACGTGACTCGTCCCGTTTTCCTATACTGAAGCAACGCGAGTTGCTTCACCAATATTATTAAGTTGGCGTTCCCGTTAATTGCCAGGTTACTCTGACAAGGGACGAGCTCAACCTATTTATTTATTTTAAATTTATCCGTTGGAAAAGTTGGGAAATTTGGCCGTTTGTGCTCAAAACAAAAGCTTTCGGTGGACTGAAAAATACTAGGTACATTTAACGGACCCACAAAACTTTAAATTTTGAAGAGACTTTACAAAGAAATTGAGGAATAAAGTGGGAAGTTACTAAGGGGATAAAATTTCTTAACATGCGGACGTGGCAGTGTTATCAACGACTATTCATGCTCTTATAATTTGTACTGTCCACAATATTTGCAGGCCGCTCCTATTGAAGTTTCTTAGGAAGAAAAGGTGTGTGAAATTGAAAGAAGAGGTAGTTGTATGTAGTTTTTGGTAGTACACAACACGACATATGAAAATAATATTAGTGGCTGGTATTATTTCTGTATGATTAATTCGGGGTTACGACCAAAGTAACTTCTGAAGTTTATTTCTCGTGAATTATTATTTATCCGTTGATATTATTCTTGTTCATTCATGTGTTGAAACTTCAATTAGATTGAATCCAGTGGCCAGTTAAATTTTGAATAATATCAAATGGGTACATACGGGTTTAGACTCGAGCCCCATGCTTCTTTTTTTTTTTTTTTTTTTCTCCTTCCACTAAGCCTCATGCTTTTGTATCATGTTAACTTTAACTCTGTAATCAATTAATTTGAAAATTTAAACTTTTCATGTCTAATAATTGATAAATATTCTCAGTTCATATGACAATTGAGCTTAAGTTAAGATCAACTTATAGCTTCTTGACTTGAGCTTAAGCAAGTTGAATTTACTATGATTTTTAATTTAATTTAGAAATTTATCAAATTTGATATTAATGATAGTAGCCATCGTAGGTTTACATCAATTTTATTGTATGCAATTCATCAACTATTTATATTTTGTTCATACAATATAGTATAGTATTAGAAAGAACATGGATGGATATATCATGTAATATCTTATAAATCAGCAACCAAGAAATGAATATCTAAATATCAAGACAAAGCCCTATCCTTATATGATTAGGGTCAATAGTTGATCTAAGGTATTTGAAAAAATAAACTAATTAGTCTAAAAACTTATGAGAGATATGATAACCTTAATCGATGAATTCTCGTACATTTAGAAGTCCATAATATAATAAGAATATTAAGAATACAATCAAAATAGTGAGAGTTTACTATACATGAGATCCTAAAATCAAATTTAGGGTAATCGCACTTAAATTTAAGGCTTTTCAGAAAATATATTTAATTAAGTCCAAATTTTATAACTAAGTTAGAAAAGTTAGTTGAAATAACACAGTAAGATTAGATTTTAAAAATAATGACAAAAAATTCTAATTTTAATCTTAGAAGTATAATTATTCAATATAGTGTAAAAATGATTGAAACCCTTAAAATTGAGCTTAAAATGCAATAACAAATTAGAGATAAGTGGATTAAGTTATAAAATAAAATAAAATAATATAATGTATGAGTATACACGTATTTTTATGAGTATACTTGGTATATATAATAAATATACTTGTAAATTAACTTAAAATTTTAAAATTATACATAATAAGCGATAAAATCGCAAAATTAAATAGGAAATATATCTTAAAAATAAAAGATATGTTAGGAACATAATTATACATATATAGTTATATGTTACATGTGACATAAAGGATATATACTCAAATATTAATAAAATAACTAAATACTAATGTAATATATATAATATTAATATTTAATCAAAATATCTATTTAAGCTTATCTAAATGGTTCAAAAATGTTTGGAAATTGCTGGAAAAAAAACGTGTCATCCTCATTTTAAGTCCCTAAGTTGAATCAAAAGCAAGGAGGCTAGAAAAATGATACCTCATACTATATAAAATAATAGGATAATTATGGAATTAAAGAAGAAAAATCTAGAAGTTGCCTAAACTAGTATAAAAGCAATTCCGGGACATACATTAGAAACTTTAGAACCTAAGACACCTAAAGAAAATCGAAGAAAAAAAATTTAGCAAATAAAAACATTTTAGAAAAAATTCACCAAAAACAAAGCAAGAGATTGGGTAACTACAGTTTGTAGACTACACCTCAATATGCTGTGAAATCCTACCATCCTTAAGTAGTCCACCCACTACTCAACTCCATCGATAAACACCCATTAGCCGTCGACCACAGTAGCTCCAACGAGAGGTTGGTCAAATTTCTATCTTGCTTTTCGTTTAATTTTAAAAAATACTAATCTACCTAGAAAATTATGAAAAAATTTATAGTTATGTTATTTTGAATATGTTATCACATGATATTTTTATTTTTGTAGAATTTTGAATATTTAATACACTTGCTTAAGAAAGTTACTATTTACCTGAATTTTGACTTTCAAAATAAATATATTAAATAATATAGTTTTTAACTCAAAATTTTGTATAGGATATATATGATATATAGATAATTGCTATGTAGCCTGATTTTTTATTTGATTATTTTTAATATTTATTGTATTTTTCAACCTAAAAATAGCTAGAAATTAAGTTGAAAATGTGAACTAAATAGGTTTTATGAAATTAAATGGTGAAATTGACCTTTTCTGATTTTTAGTGAAGTATAATGATGTTAGGATAGGTTGAAAATAATTTTGTGCAAAATGAATCATATTCGAGTAATTAAGTATAATTTAAGGGTAAAATTATAATTTCGAATATATAGACAATAAATCGAAAACCTGAAACCAAGTGACGGTTGAATTCCTCATATTTTTAGGATTCTATAGAAATTTCGAGGGATTATTTGATAATTTGAGCTATTTATTATGAATTTACATACTAAAATAACTTAAATTACGAATTGCAACTCAATTTTTTTTTGTAATAATAGGCTAAAACATGATAAATATTGAAATTAAACTATATATATACATACTGGTCAACTTTGATGAAAATGTATATTTTTAATATATTTAATGATATTTGGACAACCAGGTTATGTTATACGTGTACTAGGGTTAGATAATATTTACACTATAGAGTTATGTTGACAAATTACATAAAATATAGTTTAATTATATAAAATACGTATAATGCAATAATACTTACTTAGACATGTATAAATGTGTTAGAAATTTGAACTACTTATTAGAAGTCATGTCTAGAAATATAATTCATAATACGTATCGCTAAGTTTGTAT
Organism: Lumnitzera littorea; assembly: GCA_024138015.1. NCBI lineage: Eukaryota > Viridiplantae > Streptophyta > Magnoliopsida > Myrtales > Combretaceae > Lumnitzera > Lumnitzera littorea. The sequence goes on along the minus strand of JAMXBB010000007.1, from coordinate 52,114,746 downwards.
AAATCTAATGATATTATTTTTACAAAAATCAGACAATCCTAAGTAATATAACTTATATTTATATAATATTATGTGAATTTACGTATTATGATAATGTTACTATAGTTAAAATATGATTTAACTGATTAAAAGTACGTTTGATATAATCGAAACGATATATTATACATAATAGTATAATTATGTATATTATTAATAAGTAATAACTTAACTTGACTTATATAATAAAATTATATATTATTATAGTATTTTGGGTTATTATTTCAGAATATTTGGAGACTTTGGTATGTATTGGCTTATAATTATAGTTAGCTGTTTATGCATATATAGCGCTTGTGATTGAGTATCGATTTGCTGTAGTGGGAGTTGAGCTCCATGTTATAGTCGTTCCATTAATATTATGCTTGAATTGTTTGATTATCCTAAGAATGGACTAACCTAAACTTAGCTTAACATTTAACATGATATGCATCACAACCCATTAGATGTAACGACTAAGATTTTTAGACCAAACATGGACTCTCTTCGATGAAGATAGTTGAAATGGTCATTTTTCCATCCTTAGCTGAACTAAGTGATAAGAGAGAAGGTCGCAGCAAGGTTGAGGATTGTGGTTCGAAGTTAGTCACGAGAGGAGGGTATTCTCCATTGTACATGCCTTGGTTTGGTTTCGATTCGTGAATACGTGATATCAATTTCCTCAATCTAGATTAGAGTGGGCGTAATTTCTATGACCTCACGATGAACCAATTAATGTCGTGTGATAATATTTGCTTGTACATACATTGTATCTAATTAACTTGGTTGAAAACCTTATGTGTGATGTGCTGAGTGCATGCTTTTATCTCTACCTACTTATTGAGCAAGTTATCGCTTATTCCTTTATAGTTTGTTTTACAGGTTTCAAATAGATTACAAGTGCCTACCCAACATTAGAACACTAGTAAATTGGGACGGAAAAGTGAGATGCAATAAGAAATAACTGGTTATTGCCCTTAGTATTAACCTTTTATCTTTTAAGGAAAACTATATAAGACTCCTCAAAAGGGCTTATTAGTTTTCAATATTTTGGTTTATATGTGAAATGATAGGTGCTTGTGGGATTTACTATTACTTTTTTATAAGGTTAAATTACAAGTTTATTTTTAATAAATTATTTCAGAAGATTACTCTATAGGTTTATATCAAATAGGTATCAAATTAAATACTTTAAAGGGATAGAGTCAAGTATGCTTTATGTGAACTAGGTTTAGGATAGCAATTGTAAGGACAATTTCTATCTTAAGATATTACAATTGCTATCTTAAGATAGCTTACACGATAATATTGTTATGACTTTACTTTTTCAAGGCATAACATACCATTTGCAAACAAGAAAAATTCCTCCTTGTGATGTCTTTCTTATTTGTTACACAATGCTGTGGAAAACCAGATGTTATCATGTATACAACATATAGCATGCAATACCTATTAAATTTTTTTTTTCTTTGAAAGGCTTGCTTGCCTCCCTATTGTAAACAAAAGTACAAAACTATATATGAAATGGGTTCTACATAAATATTCATTATTCTTATACACAAGCAAATATCATACAGTATTAAGATCATTATAGTCTAGTGAGTATGATTACTTGCCTTCCAACAAGATTTATTAGGTTGGATTCTTCCTCTCTAAAATGGTAATTTATAGACGGCGAAAAAACAAATATTACAAGACATTTGGCTTCATTACGCATGGGCAAAATATAACCATTATTTATCGGATAATCATGCAATTTCCAGTTTGCATGAACGCAGTTCAAGCCAAACACCTAGATATCAATGTACTTTGAATAAGGATTTGCTTTTATCAAAGAACGAAGTAAGGGTTATTACTTATTGATGCTTGTATGGTTGGTTTCTTTGTTTTCCTTTACCTTGTATTTAAAAAGATAAAAATAAAGATAACTCGCTGGTAGTTTTAAGCGTGTCTAACATTTTTAAAAGATAGAAACAAAGATAAGGATAAAGGAAACATTTAAGAGAAAAACCGAAGAGAAAAGGCTTTTATATATGAATGTCTAAAAGTTTCCAGTGAAACAAATGAATAATTAGCTATCCGGCTGAAGTGATACTCACCAAGAAAAGTGTTAAGCATCTAATACTTGCATATTTAAGTCGTCTAAATCGCTAAAGTATTACGTTATTCTTATTTATTGCAGCTTTCTTGCGCTTGCAAAACTAAAGATAGATTGTAATAATTCTTTTTATTTTTGGTCCACATGGGCTTGACTGTTTATTTTTAAAATTGTGCCCTTATACCTTAATCTTTTAAAAATGTGAGTCTTTTAGCCAACTATTATGCATAGTATAATTTTGGGGAAGGAAAAATTGAACTTAGTCAATTCTATTGGGATATCGATATTTTACTATTAGGCTATAATAATCTTGACTTAAAAGGGTTGTTTTTAAAATTTATATATTTTGTTGTTTTCTTCTTGATAAAATGTTAAAATCTACTAAAATTACTTTTTATTAATTTCTAAAAGACAAAATAAATATATATGGGTTAAAAAAGAAACTTTTCTATGATGATTTGGGAGTTAAACTCTCAATTTTAAAGATCTGTGAATTGAGTATGTTGATAGGATAATTTGGAAATAGGCCCCTCTGGCTCGACCGTATCCGACAGATCTCGTAGCTTAGGGCTAACCCTTATAGGCTTAAGCTCTAGGCTTATATTGACCAAGACTAGTAAGCCTTGTAACAGATAGAGTGCACAAGATAATAATAAAATAATCATATCCTGAATAAGTAGGACACGTTGGATATAACGAACCTGCTTTCCTACACTTGTGGGAGAATATCTCTCCTACTAACCGATCTCTAACTGCCGACTCTACTTCACTATAAATACCAAGTCATTACTCAACGATAAAACTCTTAAGACTTTGCACATCAAGCTTATATACTTACCTAAATTACTTCTTACTCTCAAGCGCCCTACTACAAACTTAAACATCGGAGTAGCCAAGCCAAACAACTCCCCAGTGTTCCCTAATTGTATATTTTTTTGCAAGCCCTATACGTGTAGAGCCCAATCACCTATCGACAAGAATTTAGAGACGACATTTGTCATTGTCTGTAGGAAATTAAATTGCTACACCTGAAACCTTAAACACATTAAACACATACCCTACGAGCAGTTCCTTTGACGTTATGTCTTAACGCGATGAGTAGGACAACCAATAGTTGGTAAATAACTAACCTAAGGGTAAGCAGCCCTTCCTAAGGGTTGTGCTGAAGGAGCGCCTAGAGTGCATGGAATGTTTGGTTGAAGAGTATGCTATGCAGAATAGGTTGCTCTGTGCTAGCCTAAACAAAGTGGAGCTACACAATGCATAAACTTACCCCTTCAAAGCTTTAGATGCCCGTACTATGTAAAATAACATCCAACGGTAGCAGCAGAATGGTAGGGATTAACAACCTGATCTGCCATTACATTAGCAGCCAGCAAGGTCTGCAACCACTTGTGACTAAGCTCTAACTAGCAATGAATAAGAAGCCGACTTACAGGGAGTGTAGGCTTACTCAGTTGTACGACGAGCTCACTCATAGATGATGCCGACTTGAACGAGCTCTTTGCCATGGTAAGGTAGCTCTTTGAGTAATAAGGGAGCAAGGCTGCAGGCGACATCGAGTTGGTTGCTAACAATAAGACCCCCTTCACCAGGGTTATCCAAGACGAAGTGCTGCCCCTTAACGACAAACTTCTGTCCTTGGACCAGTATGATGGTACAAGCAATCTTGATAACCATCTTCTCTACTTTCGAATCCTCATGAACCTTCACGATCATGGGGGTACTATAATGTGCAATGCCTTCCCAAGCACTCTGAGGAAGGCAACTCGAACGTGGTTTAACTACTTCCTTAACAATTCCATCATCTCCTTCAATGAGTTAGTGTGGAGGTTCATCCTCCATGACATATTGTCCTTATACCTAGTAAGGTAGGGTAAAGGTGAGTCCTTATGTGACTACGTGGCTTGGCTTAACAGTATCCTGGTTGAGATCCCTCAATTGGATGAGGGAGTTACTGTTTATGCCGCCTAACTCGACATCTAACCTTCAAAAGATTTCTTCCATTCACTTATGAAGAGTAAGCTAAAGACCTTGGCCAACTTCTAGAACAAACCCAGAAGTACATTGACTAGGAAGACAACATTCGTATTAGGTGTGATGTTGACCAAGAGAAGTTGAGCGGAAAGTAGGACAAGGAAAAATTGTCCATAAATGATCTCCTCGACAGTAGGTTACCGAACATACCAGAGTGGGAGATTTCTAGGAAGAAGAAGTGCTGAGTTGAGCACGACTCGCTCCCCCCTCACAATTTCCCCTAGTATATGCCCTAAAATAGATCCATTACTCAAGTGTATTCCGAAGTGAAGCACCAGAATTTGCTCCAACCAATACAAAAAATGTAAGGGAACCTTAGTTGTTGAAACTCTAACAAATACTATCAGTTCTATGAATACTATGGCCATATAACCGACAAGTGCTTCTTGTTGAAAAATGCCCTTAAATATGCCATTCAATATAGTTTCTTCAACGAATATGTGGCCCATTGGAGGAATGATGATTGTTTTGATGATTATGGAGATAAGGTACCTTAGAGGTGATAGACTAAGAACGCCTATGCTGAGCAGAATAATGACCGCTTCAATGATCGCACACCCAATAGTGTCATAAACGTAACCATGGGGTGGTGGTGGTGGGGAAGGGGTGGAGGCTACACCTTAGGAGCTAATCAAGCATTGGCAGCTTGGTTAATGCCCCGTAAGATGTGCTAGCCATAAGGGAGAAGAGCTAGAAGCTAGACATTTCCATCTCTTTCTCTAACGAAGACCTTGAAGGGGTCGATACACCCCATCAAGATGCCCTGGTAATAGGGGCGATGATCTCAAAATTTGAGGTCTTGAAGATTATGGTGGACATTGGTAGCTCCACTAGCATATTCTTCCTCCATACATACAAGAAGATGAGGAAGAGGCTACAAATAAAAATGAAGCTATACCACTATAATCTGATCGGCTTCAATGGAAATACAATCCGAGCTAAGGGTACCATCATGTTGGATATGGAACATGGTGATGATGACCACGTGGCATAACAAACCATAGAGTTCGTTGTGATTGATTACCCCTTCCCTTATAATGCGCTCTTAGGAAGACCAAGCTTGAATATCTTTTAGGTGATCACATCCTCCTTTCATTTGAAGGTTAAGGAGTATGTAGATGTTATCAAAAGCTCTTACGAAAGCTATACATCAGGGTAGCTAAAGGAGATGGCATCTTTGCCCTAGAAACAGGCTCATAAGAGAGGCTGGTTAAGAGGGGTGAACCTGGAGAGAAAATAGAAGACGTTTAGATGGGAACCTTACTTGAGTAGACTACAAAAGTTAGGATTGAGACTCCAGTCAAAGTGAAGGATGAAATCATTACCCTCCTACGAGCAAATTCAGTTTGGTTTTCTTGGTTAGCATTGAACATGCCTAGAATTTCCCTTAACTCGGCGACTCATAGCCTTATTATTGATAGCACAACGTGGCCTTTCAAGCAAAAAAAGAGGCATTTCGCTCTAGATTAGTAGGCCATGATCGAGGAGGAAGTGTAAAAGCTGCTTAAAGTCAGCTTTGTAAGGGAGGAAAAGTACCTGACTGGCTAGTAAACATGGTGAAGAGGAATGGGAAATGGTGAATGTGTGTCAATTACACCAACCTCTACAAAGCCTGCCCTAAAGACTGTATTCCCTTCCCTAGGATCAACTAACTTGTCAATTCTACATCAGGACACGCCTTGTTGAGCTTTATGGATGCCTTCTTAGGGTACAACAAAATCAAAATGGACCCGAAGGACGAAGTCCATTACTCCTTTGTCACCGATTATGACACATATTTCTATGCTATGATGTTGTTCAAACTAAAAAATGTCAGGGTTACGTACTAGTGAATGGTGACGAAACTGTTTAAGCCCCAAATCGGGCGTAATATGGAGGTGTACATCGACGACATGATTGTCAAGAGCCAGAAATTGGTTGATTATGTCAAGGATCTCCATGAAGCCCTCGACTGAATGTAAATGTATGGCAAGAAGCTGAACCCCCAAAATTGTGTCTTCAATATCAGATCTAGCAAGTTCCTCAGATTTCTAGTCACATAGAGAGGTATTGAGGCTAACCTTGAGAAGATCACAACCATTAAGGGAATGAAGCCTCCAACCTCAATCCGAGATGTACAAAAGCTCACTAGCATGGTGGCTACCTTAAGCAGATTTATCTTAAAGAGCATCGACATATGCGCTTAGTTCTTCAAAATCCTTAAAAAACCCAAAGGTTTTGAATGGAATCTTAAGTGAGCCATTACCTTTTAGTAGCTTTAGGAATTCCTTGCTCATCTATTGGTCCTCTATAAGCCTTTCAAAGGGGAAGACTTGTTCTTGTACTTAGTTGTGAGCGATCAGGCACTTTCCTCTGTATTGGTCCAAGTAGAGGGAAGAGAGCATAGGCCAATCTATTACATTAGCCATATATTGCGTAGGCTTAAGGTTAGGTACACCTGGGTAGGAAAATTCGCCTTGGCCGTCGTCATCATAGCTTGACTACTAAGGCCCTACGTCTAGACACATTAGGTAATCGTACTCATAGATCAACCAATGCATACCATGTTGCAAAAACCTGAAATGTCTAGACGGACGATGAAGTATGCAATGGAATTGAGTGTGTATGGAATCTAGTACTCGCTATGAACGACCAATAAGGCACATGTGTTAGCTGACTTCATGGTAGAATTTATAGGAGAGGAGGAAGCACCCTTGGGCGATGACAAACCGGTGTAAACTCTCCACATCGATGGATCATCCACCTCAGGTGGTGGAGACATGGGCCTTATTTTAACTAGTTCGCATAAGGCCACCATCTGCTATGCCCTCAAGTTTAGATTTGATTCCAATAACAACGAATCCAAATATGAAGCACTTATCATCGGTCTCAAGCTAGCCATGGAGATCGATGTTGAGCACTTACTGATCTTCTCGGACTCCATGCTTATCGTCCAATAAGTTTGAGGCGAATACGAGGCTAGAGATGACACTTGGCGAGGTATCTTGAAAAAGTGAATAGCCTCTTAGCGAAATTCCCTTTGTGAGACAACAGGAAGGTCCCTTAACTGGAAAATTTCGTGGTAGACTAGGTATCTAAGCTCACCTCTACTAGTATATGGAAGCCTGAGGTGAGTGATCAAGATCTTCATAGAGTACCTGCCGAAAAAAAGTACAACTTCGGGCTCGACTGAAGTCTTGGAACTAACTATGGTAGTACTAGAGCAGAGTCGGATGGACCTCATTTGGAATTATATGCAGTAAGGTACACTGCCAAAAGACAGGAGGGAGGTGAAGAAGCTCCAGTACCACACCACCAACTACACGTTGGTTGATGGTGTCCTATATCGTAGGGGAGTAAGCCTCCCCTTGCTCCAATGCCTCTGAGAAGGGGAAGGGCTACGCGTTATGGAAGAGTTGCACACCGAAGTGTACAGTAATCACATTTAGTCTTAAGCCCTCTACCTACAGGCATTGCGACTTGGGTATTATTGGCCCACCATAAGATAAAGACGCAAAGGTTGTAGCCCAGAAGTGCCTGCAGTGCTAAAAGTATGCCCCAATCAGTCATGTCCCTAGTACCGTTCTCTAATTGCTGACCAGCCCATGGCCATTCATGTAGTGGGGTATTAATATCCTCAGAGCCTTCCTAGAGGCTTCGGGAGGATGGCAGCTCATAATTGTTACGGTCAATTACTTCACAAAATGGGTGGAGGTCAAGGTGATGGTTAAGATTACAGAGAGAAGTATAGAATCTTTTATTAGAAACAATATTCTCTCTTAGTTCAAGGTTTCCTATGCTCTCATCACAGACAATGGCCGACAGTTCGATAACCCTAAGTTTAGGGAGTTTTATGCTAAGTACCACATTACCCCACACTTCACCTTGGTCGCTTACTCCCAATCAAATGGATAAGTAGAGACAGCTAATTGGATCATTTTAGATAGCCTAAAGAAGTGTGTAGATAGATCTCAAGGCTCTTAGGCCGACGAACTGCCTAATATCTTATGGGGGTACAAGACCATCTACCGCACTTCTATGGGTAAGACTCCCTTCTCCCTTGCTTTCAAGTCAGAAGCAGTCTTCCTTATCGAACTTGAGCTTCCTAATATTTAAACTCAAAGTTTCAATCCCAACCTTAACGACTCACTATTGCAAACGAGCGTTGACACCATTGAGGAAATCAGAGACTATGTTGTTGCTTAGGTGATCGCATACTAACGTCGGGCTATCGGTACTACGATTAGAAGGTCAAATATAAGGTGTTTAAGGTCGGTGACCTAATGTACCAAAAGCTTTAAGCCATGGGTTTGTATGAAGGGTAGGGTAAGTTGGCTCCCAATTGGGAAGACCTAATCAGAGTTAGGGAAAGATTGGGCAACGGAGCATACAGATTGGAAAGATTGGATGGCGAGCTCATCCTATGCACATGGAACGCGGATAATCTTAGGCTTTATTTTGATTAGAATTCTATTATGTTCAATTTTTCTTTCTAGAGTAACGAAATAAAAAGTTGTTTCATAATTGATTGTCTACTTCTCTCGCTTGTTCCCCTTCTTTCTATTTCCTTTCAAGAGGCATATAGATAGTCAATTAGGCAAGTCGGAATGCCACTGACCTGATCCTCCTTAGGGTAACCTCAATAAAGGGAAATACCCCTCGCATAGAGGAACTCCCTTATATTGGGCAGGTCGGAATGCTACTGACTTGACCCCCATTCAGGTAACCTCGGTAAGGGGAAACACCCCTCGCATAAAGGAACTCCCCCACATTAGGTAGGTTTGAATGCCAACAACTAGGTAAACTCTCCTTGCTTAGAGGAATTCTTAAGCAGATATATTCAAAGGAAAAAAGAAAACAAGTGTATGAAGAGGACATTTCAAAATATTCACTTATTCATTCATTGATTGTTGAATTACACAATAAAGGCTAGCATCTCAGCTCGACTTAAACATGTTTAAAAATTAAAAGAGAATTACACATCCTAACTCCTTAGATTAGTTAACTTCAGTAATTCAAAAAAGTCTAAGGCATCTATCCACTAGGAGCGTTGATTCGTCATGCTTTAGGCGGTAGGCCTTGACTTGGAGTGGAGCCTGAGGAATGTAAACCAGGAGTAGCAGGAGGATCTCTTACAGATGGATTGTCTTTAGGAATTGCTTTGGGGGTAGCCTCTTATTGGGTTATTGGGGCAGAAGCAGATGTAGAAGCACCTTGCTCGGCCCTAGTAGTAAAGGGAGTGCATGCATCATCAATGGCTATTTGGGTAGTCTCTCTTTCTTGCGCTAGGGCTTCCCTCTTCTCGTTGAAGGTTAAGAAGTCCAGAAAGTCGAGGAAGCTCAAGTCTAAGTTTGGATAATGGGAGAGTACCTCTTTCTTTGTGTAGCGCATGGAGTCCGTAGTTAGGTCTTCTAGCTCGTTCAACTACTCTTTAGTCTTTTGATAATCAGCAACCACCTTTTTAGGGGCGGTATCACTAAGGACCTCCCTAATCTCCATTTTAGAGATACTTTCTTCCATCTTTGAAACTTTCCCTTGTAGCTCCTAGATGTACTACTCTAATTCAATCTTCAAACTAGCTAGCTTTAGCGAGGTAGCTACACCTTCGCATTTGGATACTTTCATTGTCAACTCAGTTTGCAACTTGGCTATTGATGCCTTTAGCTCGAAATTTTCTTTCTCAAGTCAGGCCTCGACTTCACCCTTCTCATCTAGCCTTTGAGAGAGGCAAGCCTTCATCCTTTACTCATCTTCCAATCGAGCCTTTAGGTCGTTGGCCTTCTTGGCCACCTTCTCAACGTTCTCCCTCTCCCACTCTACGTCCTTAAGCCTTGCCTTAGGCCCTACTACCTATAAAATAGAGCAGCGTAGGCACCTGTTAGCCTTGGAGAATTTTTTCAAGTACTTATTACTAGAAGTCTTTGCATCCCGCAGGTACTTCTTGTGTTGGTGCAACGCCTCTCAAAAGCCCTTTACCTCTTTGTAAGCAGCATTAGACTTGTTTAATTGAAGCAACACTTGGCCATGGTACTACAAATTGAAAATGAAGCTCACTATTAATATAATGATGGATAAAGCATGACAACATAGGAGCAACAAAAACTTACTTGCCACATCAGCGTATTCAAGTGGCCTGCTATCTGTATGGGGTCGTCCCTACCTTCCTAGGATGCCCCCTAAAGATAACCTAGTCACATAGGGTATACGACCCTATTAAAGCTTGGTAGGTAAGCGTCCAATGTCACAGCATTAGATCATTGGCATAGGCCTCCCACTTTAGCCTGAGGAGCTTCCCTTGGACCTTCTTCATTTCTACCTCGGGGGTTCCCCTTAAAAGCACTTCGTCTTGAGAAGTGTACGACACTTCTTGGAATGAGTTTAGCCTTATCCCCATCATCTTAAAATTGTTGAGTAGTTCAAAAAATTTGTCCCCCATGTCATTGATGCTTTGGTAGGGATGACCCATAAGCCATTCATTCCACTTCCCTTAGCTTAAAGCTACCATCACCAGGGGCCTCTACTTCTTTGCTCTAGGACTTAGCTCCTCGGCCGTCTCAGGAGCCTTGCTCTTCTAGCCAACTACTTGAGGAAAGGCGGCCACTTTGACAATCTCTTCCCCCTTCACCTCAGAGGGGAAAGCATCTAGACATCAGGCCCCTCCATTTCGGCTCCTTCATTACGTATGACAATGGGCTTGGTAGGGGAGGGGGGGTAAGAGTAGGAGTGGGCAGAGCCATACTTAAAGGCTCTTTACATCCATAAGCTCATCTTAGATACTGAGGGGAATCTCTTGAGGAACAGACCTCGACTATGCCTTGCTGGTCTCCCTAAGGCCCAACTTTAGTCTTATTGCCTTTCCCTTTAACAAGTCTGCCTTGGTTTGTGCCTAGTGTTAGCTCATCAACTTATCCATAGGGGGATGAGGCATTCTTAATGCCAAATTTTTGCCCACAAGAAATTCAATCGAAAGTTAGTAAAGGAAAACAAGAATAAACCAAAAGAAACTACAAATACCATTCATAAAACACTGCTATGATTGACATGGCCAAGGAAGCCCTCCCATCCTATAAGCACCGAACGAAGTACCTTAACACTAGCACAACTTGATCGGGTATTGAAAATACCTGTACCTTCGGCCCATTTCTCCACTAGCTTTCTTTATATTGGGGAAGAGCTTAGGATTAGGTACCGAAAATACCTCTCTACGGTCTTTGCAGTATTAACCTCCTGGTCTTGTCTCAACACCATAAAGGCTAGGATTTCTTGGGTCGCCTTAGTATCATGAGGACAAAGCCCCTTCTCACCCCTAGGTCGAACCATCCTAGTCCATCGCGTCTAGAAGTCTACCTCTTTGGGTAATTTAGTTACTACGTATTTGTCCTGTTAGCCCTTCACCAAATCCATAAGGTCGTAGAACAGCTTCTTGTTAGGGCGTGGTTGGAGGTAAAGCTACCCCCCAACGCTCTTCTACATGTAGAAGTGACTGAAGAGATCAAGAGTAGCCCTTATCACTAGGTACTCACAAAGCACCTGGAAAGCCCTTAGCAGCTTCCACCCATTGAAAGGGACCTACAACGGGCTACATCGATGGTAGTTGAAGAACTCTTTCTTGAAGTAACTTGGAGAAAGGCGCTGCTCAAACTTCAAGTACTTCTTAAACGCTATGAATCACCTCTTTGATAGTAAGGCTACCTGTTCATCGCTTCGTGGCAACCTTATTTGCCACCCAAGGATCGCCTCAACGATGAAGTTGTTCATAATCTAAGTGGGGACAAATGGTTTACTCTTGCTTACTTGGTCGCTGGGCCTCTTTCCCATCTTAGGAGCTGAGAGGGGAGGGGGGGGGATGTGTGTCTGAGAGCATACGTATACACATCTCTAGGGATGGCATTGATGATCTTGGTCCAATCCAACGCTTCCACGACCATATATGTAATGATGAAGATGAATCTATCTCACCTTTGTTAGTCGACATGGCTGCGATACTCGAAGAAGGAAGAAAGGCCTTGGGAAACTTTTGGAAGAAAGTCTGAAAGTTTGAATGCGAATGAAAAATTTATAATAACAGAAGGAGAAGATTGCAAATAAGTGGTCTCTCTTTACGATCCTCCTACTTATAAGTAAATCGCTTGAGAAGCCATACAAACGGTTATAAGGATCCGTATAAGTATGAATCCCTTGGAATGCTGCATAGCAGACATGTGGAAAGTGTTTTGATGAGACGGTTACCTTTAAAGGCAAAGGGCATGTAGTTGTACGTGAGTTTGCTACAACATGACACTTGTCATGTCACATTTAATGTATGGAATATAGGTGGGCAAAAGTCACATTTTGAAAAAGTTCCTTCAATAAGAAGCTTCTTTAGGCCTCATCTAACTTCCACCTGGTTGGCATGATAAAGACATGATGCAGTTGTGTCTGCTTGACCCTTGTTAAGCATTGTTCGGATAGACTGGTTCATAGCCTTAAAGTGCCTACCTAGTAAGTTGCAAGGGTATCCTGCTTTGATACCCTAACCTAAACCTCGCTTGAGTCTTCAGCACTCTACTTTGGACCAATTGCTGACCACTCATGTTCATCTCGCCTTAGACATCTTCAGAATGGGTATTTACTACTTCGGACACCTCCACTTTAGCTAGCTTCTAGTTTAGACCTATGTGCCCACCATATCGGCCCCTTAACGCTAGGTCGGACCCCTTTGAGTTAGATTAGTCATGCCTGAGTAGCCCATATATCTCTTCTCCTTACCTTTGCCTTAGCAATGAGACTGCACGGGGGCAAGTGTTGATAGGACACTTTGGACATGGGCCCCTCAAGCCCAACTGTGTCTGATGTATCTTACCCCTATAGGCTTAAGCCCTAGGCCTGTATCGACCAAGCCTAGTAAGCCTTGCAATGGTTAGAATGCACAAGATAAGAATGAAATAGCTACTGTCCTGAATAAGTAAGATACGTTAGGCATAACGACTCCACTTTCCTACACTTGTAGGAGAAGATCTCTTCCACCAATTGATCTTTAACTGCCGGTTCCACTTCACTATAAATATCGGGTCACTACCCAACGGTAAAACTCTTAAGACTTTGCACATCAAGCTTTCATACTTACCTACATTACTTCTTACTCTGAAGTGCCCTATTGCTAACTTAAGCATCAGAGTGACCATGCCAGACAACCCTCTAATATTCCCTCACTGTATATTGTTTTGCAAGCCCTATACTTGTAGAGTCCAATGACCTACCGACAAGAATTTAGAGACGATAGAGTGCATATAGAAAAAATATAGGGTGAGGTGTATTTGCAATTTACCTTAAATTTTAATTTCAATATTAACAATAATAGTTGTTGCTTAATGGGGATTGCTAATTTTTATTATCTATCCATGCATTCAATAAGTTCCTTAGCCCTTCCTTGTAAATTTTTGTGATGGCAAGCTTAGTGTGACAATTACAGTCAATATATAATAACATGCTTACATGTACGATGTTATTTTTGTACTCATGAATGGAAAAATATGTAAATATTTTAGGTTAATTTGTTGGTCACGAATCAGTTAATATTATTGCAGTGCTTATAAAGTACACTCATTTGTTGTTCCACCTTGATGAACCCAAACACTTAGTAAGTTATTGATGGTAAAAATAATCACTTCCTCATGTACTGCATCATTGAAGGTGTAATTAAAGCATTTTTTTGTCCTTAAGTGTGCCTAGAAGAAACTTGCTACAAGTGAAAATATGATTGCTACCCATATGCTAACAAACATTAATAATCTTTCATTAAAGTATTACCATATTTTAATGGCATGTAGGGAAAAGTTCAATTGAAGGAAATTAGGGTTTCATACAATAGGAGGGAAGGAAATAAGTTTTTTGATACACCCCCTTATTATGAATATGTGAAGGTAAGACTATGTTTATAATTTTGTGAGCTGAGAGCACGAGACTTTGAGACTCAAACTAAAGGTTCAAACTTCAGTTATCCTTTTGTATTAGGCATTTTATCGCCTTCCTTTAATTCTATAGATATTATGCATGATATTATATACCGAAAAAGGAAAAAGAAAAAACAAATCAACTGATGACTCAAAACCGACAAACAAAGATAATACTACAATTCTTTTAGTTAACGACTAAAGCAGAGAACTAACTCTCTAGTTTGCCGCTTAAACATAGCCAATGACTAGTCATAGTCATGATAAAATCGCAGCTTTTCCTAGTAGAAGAAAGCAAAACCTTTTTTTCTCCTTTACTCTATATGAGACTCATTCTCATGGTTCTCCTTCTTTTTCTTTCCTTCTTCTTTGACTCTTTTTTTTTTTTTTTTTTTCAAATTCTATTTATGCTAAGTCATCTGTCTTATTTTTATTGTGTCACTTTTCGCTTTTCCCTTTAATCTCAAAATGGTTTTGAAGTTGGTGTCAATAATTTTTTAGCTTGCTTTGTGTTTGATTCACGTATGAAAGATTTAAGATATTATAATGAAATGGAGTTTTCAATTATTCCTTCCAAAGTTTTAATGGAAAATTGCAAAAATACTAAACATAACATGTTTTGTTGCTTTTTGTAATCAACTCATAAATCTTCTTTTTACAAACTCATTGACCTATATTTTGTTACTATCTATCACAGTTAGTTAGAGGAGAGGTGTCATCTTGTGATTAGGCCATTACTTTGATGGGCTGCATCATCTCCCTCCCTCCCCTTTATGGTGGCTGTCAATCCTTTAGTTATGGGATAATTGGCTAAGTGTCTTAGGGCTTTAGCCTAAATTTTCTTTATTGTTTAATCAATAAAATATTTTTATTAACATTAGTTTATTTAATTGATTATTGTTGACCATTTGTAAGTAGATAATGAAATGTATAGGCCATGAGTTTGTTAAAAGAAAAATACGAGTCAATCAATTGCAAAAACACCAAAATATAAGCTATATTTTCATAATTTTCTTAAGCCCTAAATATTTTACTAGATATTTGCATGTATAATTTTTCTTTTTCTTTTTTTCTTTTTGGATTTTTTGAAATTTTTAGTTGATATTTCCATTGTATTTTATTTTGAAAAATTGCTATAATTTCAAATTTTTATGATGTTTTTGGTATTTTTAAAGTTGGTTCCTTTTTTAAAATATATTTTAAATGTATTTCAATGTTCGTGAAAGTTTATTTTGTTTTGCATTAATATATTTTAAAAAAAAATTTTATGGTTTTTAATAAAATTTTATATAATTTTCCATATATTTGCTTTTAAAATTTTTTTTCCACTCTTATTGTTTCTTAATATAAAAATTACTTATGATATTTACTCTGTGTGTGCTTAGCCACCTTATCTTTAAAATTATACATGTAAACTCTAAGTCATTTGGGAAGAAAAAAGGGAAGGGGGGGAGGGGGGTTGAGAGGATATTTGGATTCTTACATCGTTGTTTTCCCTTGATTATGCTTTATTTATTTTTAGTTTGGCGCTTTTATTATTTAATCGAAAGAAAAATTGTAAGATAAGGTCTAAATGCAAAAAAATGTAAAAAATAAGGAGTCTAAGCACATATTAAGCACATATAAAGAAGTGTATTTGCAACTTGCCATTAATAATTTAAAAAAAAATGATATCTTCTAAGTTTTATTAGTGTATTTACAATTTTTTCAAGTTTTTGTCAAATTCTTTTTTTATCTTTTTCTCCTTGCTTTTCCAAAACTCTTAGCTTTTCTTTCCTTTATTATCATATCATTGTGAGCATTTTGTTTTTTCAAAATTTTTGGTATAATTTCTTCACAAGCTATTATTAATTTTAAGCTTCCATATGTTTTAATATAGTACGTTAGTAGTAATTTGAAATTTGCAATGATTGCAAGCAATTCATTTCAGATTTACTGCACGTGCACTTCTTGTGAAAGCAATTTTATTCTTGTCCTATTTCTGATTGCGTTTAATTGCATTTTAGACCATTGATAAAAATTTTATAAAAGCCCCTATTATAATATTGTATAGCCATTCATTATTTAGACTTATGAATAGCTATTTAATGTTAGAATTGTTTCTTCCCAAAATATTCCAATAAAATTAACAAATGATAATGTAATATGTACTTGTAACTTATTATAATTTTATTCTATTATTTAGTAACAATTATTATATTATAGTCTTATTTCATTTGGTAGAGCGAATGGACTATTAATCTTTAGTGATACTTATACCCTTTACAAAATTGTTTGTTTATAATAAATGAAATTGATTGATAGAGTGGCGAGAATATTAAAAAGTTTTGTTAGGATTGATATGAAAACATTGCAAGAGGTCTTAATGTCATTAATGGTAATGAAAAAAAAGAAAAACTAAGGTGAATAAATTCACATATATGATAAATTTGCTAGTATTTATGTAAATTACGTTTTATGTCTAATGAATTCATTATTATACATTAAGCATAAAACATGCGATCTCAAATGACATTTAGTGTATGGGTGAGCATATACCTATAGAGGACGTGTAGTTGTAGAACTTATGAGTGTGTGGAATAATTATTGTCCCACATTGTTGTATACAATGAGTTGAATGTACGTGTAAATCGTTTGATGAAACCTTAATTTGCTCGATATAAATTATGGTACCTTCTTTCTTCTCATGAAAGTGGTTACACTTTACGTATAGATGTTCCTATAATGTCTATATTGAATAGTTTGAGAATAAATGGTATATTTTGTTGTTGATATATGAAGGGCAGGATAAACGTTTTTGGTTTATGCCACATTGTTCTTAGAACATTCTTAGCCATGCATTTTAAGTAACCTATCTTGGAATGAGGTTAAGCACAACATTTGGATTATTTGACTAAACATGATGACGATGTGCTATAGATGGTTCTATGATTAAACAATGGCGTTTGACAAGCATGGCATGCATTTCAAAATGGGATAAACCACTTCCTTGTAAAAAGAACTCATAATAAGCATAGGATTGTTCTTTAGCTTCAATTTAAGTGTTAGGATTTACAATAATAACAAATCATTGCTAGTCTCTAGCTCTATTCCAGATGCCAAGATCATTAGTAAGTTTGGTAGATTGCTTAAGGAGAATCATCTTCACTCAAGTATCTTATAAGCACAAGACCAACATTTTTAGAAGTGTAGAGGAAATTAAGCGTTCATAGACAATTACTTACATTGAGTATATGAGGCTACCACTTTAGTGGGCTAAGAGGACATCGAATGAGAGAAGTTGAAGAACCAGTGTCATTTAGGAAAGCTTTCAATCTTGTTTTATGCAACATGATTAGAGGCATGTTCCACATTCAAGTGCTTTGTACAAAAGCTTTACTAGTATGTGAATTGTCCTTATGTTAAGATGTCAATCATTCAAAATTGGGCATGATACGTTGAAGAATCATTCTTCTCCCCTAGTTGATGGCACATCATAGCATGACTAGGTAGCAGCCTTTGATTTGAACGATATAGCCTCATCCCATCATGTGAATCCTTTTGCACTTACTCGTGTACTTCATGAATTATCAAGTAGAGCATATCATGGAATTGTTTGAACTTTATGCTCTTGCTTTCATTATTAATGGTTAAAATAGCTTTGATCTCAAGATTTGACAAAGATTACTTTGAAGGAAATGGCATTACAATTGCTAAGCTTATCATGGGCTTACATTGAATCTTCACTACCAAGATCGCTTCGATCTTCTCATTAGATAAAGTAGTATCACAGTTACTAAGTTTACTGTAGGATTACTCTAATTGATGATAATTGAGGTCATTTTAACTTCGTGGTTGCATAAAGTTGTAGAAAAGGAGTGGATGTTTCTACCAAGTGAGAGGGGCTATCATGAAGTGATTACTTCAGCCATTCAAGGATAAGATCATTTTAGCCTCAACTTTTACAGAAAGGCATTATGGTTGCCAGGCCTATTATGGGATTGCTTTGGCCCATCACACCTAAGATCGCTTTGAATAGGTAAGTAATGTTGCAAAAATTGGCATTGCGCCCTTTGTGTACTCAAGAGTGTATACTTTTACTGAATGACTACGACTGCTATGATCTAATTGCTTCATTAATTCATAGATGAGGTCACTTCAACCTCAACTTTGCAAAAGGGCATTATGGTTGCCAAGCTTGTTATAAGATCACTTTGACCTCATGAATAATGTTGTAGAGTGGGCATTGTGAGTGTTGGGTACTCAAAAGCAGAAGTTTTTACCAAGAGATTGCAGCTACCATGAAGTGATCGCTTTGACCATTTATGATTGAGGTTACTCTAACCTTGAATCCTATAGAATGGCATTATGACTGCCAAGTTTGCTATAGGATTACTTCAACCCCTTAGAGAAGAGATTACTTCATTCTCAAGAGTGTTGCAGAATGGGCATTACGCTTACTGTATGCTCATGAGAATACGCTTCTATCGAGCAACTACATTTACCATGATATGACAGCGTCAATCAATCATGGATGAGGTCACTTTAACCTCAACTCTACGAAAAGGCATTACAGTTACCAAGCATACTATGGGATTGCTTCAACCCATCATAGCCGAGATCTCTTCAATCTCGTAAGTGGTGTTGCAGAATGGGTATTGTACCCGCTGGGTGCTCAGGAGCATATTCTTCTACTGAGCAACAATAACTACCATTACATGATTGCTTCAATCATTCATGGATGAGGTTTCTTTGACCTTGACTTTACGAAAAGGAGTTATGGTTGTTAAGCCTATTGTGGGATCACTTCAACCCATCACAATTGAGATCACTTTGATCTCGTAAGTGATGTTACAAAATAGGCATTGCACCTATAGCGTGCTTAAGAGCACATGCTTCTACTGAACAACAACAATTACTACGATATGACTACTTGAATCATTCATGTATGAGATCACTTCGACTTGAATTGGGATTGCTTCGAACCATCATAGCTAAGATCGCTTTGATCCTATGATTAAAGAACATTAGACAGTGACATTAAATAAACTTATGTATTCATGGATTGTGGTGGCAATGTTAGTTACATTAGATTAAGTGGCAATGTTAGCTATGCTAGTTTTGGTTTCATAAAGACTATTGGTAAGGGATTGTAGGTGGTAATGTTAGTTACACCTGATCATATTTGTGAGCAGAGCATCATGGTAGTAATGATAGTTATACCATGGTGGTTAAAAGATGCTTGTTAAGAGAATGCTTTAATCGCTTAACAATAAAGAGCTATCAGATGGCAATGTTAGCTATGCCTATGCTTCGTGGGCATAAGGAAACAATGTTAGTTGCATGTGATGTAAAGGGATGATCCCAGCTTTGAAGGTGTTGCTTGTATTTGTCTTAAGTAATTCTCCATATCTTCTTTCATCATGTAGGATAAAGCAATAGGCATCAAATTAGCTACTACTTGGAGTGTTAGATGAGGTTGCGAGGTGTAACCATGTTAGTCATTAGTAGTTGTAAGATGTACCTCAAAGAGGAGGACCCTTCAAGGTAAGCCCTTATTTCCTCAACTGTAGGTGTTTGGTGAGCTTGATTCAAGTGCTATAGTAGTTGCATAGGGTCCTCTTATTGCCTTCCTTCAACTTCCATAGGGGTTGGACAACTTGTTTATGCTACTCAACATCTTCCGCAGTGATAACGTGAGATACAAATCTTAAGATTTGCATGCTTGGTGTAGGTACAACCATCCTAGACAGTGTAAGTATAGGTGTGATGGGAGCCGTAAGAATAGGCAAACTCGGTATTCTGAATACATGCATATGATAGTAAATCAAACTCAGTGTTCTTGATTGCTCTTAAATCGTTCTTGATGAATTATATGTTTGACCTTCTCTAAAGTAATTTCAGTAGATCTCTGATGTTTATCTCAAGCTTGCCAATATTTTAAATCCCTCTAATGAGAAGAGAAGTCCTCTTATTTATAGAGTTTGGTAATCAATCTTATTTGTTGGATGGCTTAAAGATGAAGGGCTATGATTAAGCCTTATTATTGAAGTTTATCCTTTCCTTTAGCCTTTATGGGCTTGAATATGGGCCTAATTATGCTTAAAGCTTTTGTCAACTAAAGAAAGTCCATTATCATTATTGTAAAGCTTAAAGACCAATTGAGCCTCCTTATGGCTAAATAAGACTAAATGAAGCCCAAATAAAGCCTAAATAGGCTTAAAAGAACCGTTTCTAAGCCTACTTTTTTCATGCAAGATAACTAAGTAAGGCCAAAAGTAAAAAATTTAGTCCAATGATCCTCATTTTAAGCCTACCAAGCTAAATCTCCCTAAATACATCTCTAAATGAGTTGATTTCCTAAGCTTTATGACTAGCTTAAGATATTGGTCCATGGTGTTAAATTGTGTTAAAGGCTCAATTATTGAAATGACCCTTTACAATTTATATTTTTGCACTTTAGTTCTTTTATCAATAGTTAATTGCCTTATTGTTTAGGGGTTGTTAGAGTTTTAGGATAACTAACTATATGACATTATTTTTTAGTGAGTGAACAGTGAATTTTATAGTAAACTCACAAGAAACTTGTTCTTTGATAAGTATGTAAAACTACACACTTATTTAAGGGATTTATCGAACAATTATATGTGATTTGATAGATTTTTGAGAAAAAATGTATAAATTTTCATTAAAATCACATATAATTTCTCAACACAAGTGTAATTCATATTTTTGTGCTTTGATGCTCAAAAGTAACATATATTTAAAGAATTTAAGCTCTTTGTATTTGATCTTATAAGTCTTGTGGCTACCATGTAATGGTAGCCCCAATTCAAGAAGTCGAAAATGAAGAAAAAATTAAAAGGACACTTGGAGTTAGAACTACTGGCATGACTGTAAGCCTAGCTACCATCAAGATGTTACCTTGAATAGAATAGAATCAAGCTGCAAAAATGAAAGGGTATATTAGCATGATAGTAACCAGCTATCGTTAAGACGGTATACTTGACTCTTGAAGCAAAAATACGCTGTTTCATTAAAAGAAAAGAAGAGAAGCATGAGATATGTGTCTACCGTCTTGATAGTACCCTTGCTTACTATTATGCTTGTACTTACCTGATATAAAAACCTCTTCTTCTTCATTTTTTGTAGATTTGGCTTTGCATTTTCCATGGTTTAGGGTTTGAGTTTCTATCATTTCTCTTTTCTTTAGGTTATCTTTGGTTACTTTTAGCATAGTTTTATGATTTCTATCAAGCTTAGTTTTTCACTCTCGGTTTTTTGTAAAATAATTTTCTCTAAATCGACTAGTATTGAACCCTACTCATTTAATATTAACCCTTAACAAGGGTTTAAAGAAAACTGGTTTTTATTTTGAAAATATATTGGAGTTGTCACCTAACCAAAGTCGGGGAAAAAAAAAAAGTTAAGTTATAACTAATTGGGTGGATTGATTATAACTTAGCTAATAGTCTATTGATTAACCAATTTTATAAAAACGATTTTAGAAACTAGAGATTTGGATTTAGGGGTTAGGTATTTTAAACCCTTACGGGTACCATTAACTTTTCAGTTTTAATCTTCATCTTAAAAATCAGTTTTCAATTTTATAAAACAGAACTCCATTATTTAACCAAATTGGATAACTTGAGTAACCTAAACTAAAGAAAATAGGAAAAATAGGTTTTTTTTTTATTTTTTTTAATATTTTTTACTGTCAACCCATAGGTGCCTATGTACTCACTATACGGGATTAGACGTATGTAGTTCTCTTTGTAAAACTTTAGTAGCTTGATGGTTTTTAATTTTGAAAAAGAGCTAGGTTTAGGTTTTCATAACCTTTTTATTTTGTAAATTTTCAGAAAGGGTCCTAATTTTTATTATTTTGTTTTCTAAAAAATTCTAAAGAGGCCCTAATTTTAAAAGGGTTCATTTATTTTTACATATTTGGAAAAAAAGGGATTTTTCCAAGTTACAAAATGATTTTTCCATTTTTTTATTGTTTATTTTATTTTTTCTTATTTAAGTTTTAATTGAGAAAATAAATAAATAAATAAATAAAGAAAACAAACTAAGCTACTCTATCTTTTTTTTTTACAATTACATTTACATATTGCATAAAATAAATAAATAAATAAAAATGATTAAGTAGAACAAGAGAGGCAAATCGAACTGAAACCTTTAGGCATTGGTCGGGTCTAGTGTGGACTCGGGTTGATTTAGTCGGATCAAACTCGAGTTGATCTCGAGTTCTCGAGTCTCGTTCGATTACAATAGGGAGGTTGGATCAGTGAAATGTGGGTAGCTTGATTTAAGTACCAAAACAAACTAGGGAGGAGATTTTGATGTGTTTTGGATTGGGATAGTGGGTGTAGTGGAGTTGCCTTGGCATTTAGGGGTAGTTTAGTGGGTTTTCAAAGCGGTGGTTGTCGATAGTCTTGGGGTCTTCGACGTAGTGGTTGTTGAGGGGTTGTGAGAGTATTAGTATTGGGTTTGGAGGTGCTGCAAGTGCAAATGTAATGATGACTAGGCCTAAAACCCACCCAATGTGGTAGTTTGAAGTGGAGAGAGCGCAATAGTTAAGGTTTAGGGGTTGGTAGTGCACAACGTGAATAAGGGTCATGACGAAGAATAGTAAGGGTTAGGTTGGAAAGTTTAGGAACAAAGAAAGAGAATGGCTACAGAGAGAGAAAGTGATTGAAGAAGAGAGAGAGCTCACGAGTGATGATTTCTAATGATTGTAAGTAATTGTGTGTGTTGTGAAACAAGCCTAAGACCCTTAGTTATACACCAAATCAACTTAGTAAGCGAGAAAGTTTGAATTTAGATTAAATGAAAATTTATGAAATTCATGTTTTTCTGATTTTCGGAGCTTAATTTGGGCTTGAAATTGATTGAATGTGGTCTTGTTTTTGGACTAGATTCGAAGAAGGCTATGTCTAGTTTGTAATTTTGCCATTAATTTGATGAAATTGTGGCTCGAAGGGGGCCGAAATTGATAGAAAAGTGGGTTGACCAGCTTTGTTCCATGCGAGAAAGCCTGGGGAAAGAGGGGAGAAAAAAAAGGAAAATGCTGACGTAGCATTGACGTGGTGCCATTGTTAACTGTATTGTCTAATCACAATGTGCTACATGGCATCACATCAATGTCGGCCAATCCGAGGTTGACCATGTGTTAAGACACATGATACAGTGAAACCCTAACACATGGCAGTACTTAATGTAGCAGAGTGTCAGCTGAAAAAATAAAAAGGTTTTCCATGTCTTTACTAAGATTCAAACTCCTAACTTCCTGCTTAAACTCAATACTATGTTCGTGTGCTTATCTGTTAAGCCATTGGCTTGTGCGTTATACATATATGTAATTAAATTGCATATATAGGCTAGGTTAGCTTGAGCTAGTTCAAATTTAAGTCTAGATCCAATGGTCCTTTTCTTAAATTTATTTAAATTAAGAAATCTATTTTATTAAACTACTTAAAATTTTTATGATTTTCTAAATTTCTCATTTTTGAAATTTCTTTCTATTTTTTATGACTTTTTAATTCTTCTAAATTTTCCCATTTTTTGTATTTTTTCCAAATTTCTTATTTTTTGTGTTTTTTCCTATTTTCCTATTTTTTTTATTTCTAATTTTTTTGTATCTTTTCCTATTTTTCTTTTTTTTTTGTATTCTTCTTATCTTTTTCTAAATTTCTTATTTTTTTTATTTTTTTTCTATTTTTTTGTGTTTTTCTTGATTTAGGACCCCTTATTTTAGTAAAATAAATGGGATAAAAATTGGTTGTCTACAGCTACCCCTTTTTGTGGTAAAGTTTGAATAAAACTTTGCCACAAAAATAAAAGAGAAACTATTTTTGCCCCGAGGATGACTTTGTAACGACTAACTAGCTATCCTAGACTTGATCTACTAAGGATTTTGGTGAAGAGAGAGGTGACGTCCCAAAAGATTAAAATAAGAGTTGAAGCTTGGTCATACTCTTTTGAGTTGACGAACTGAGTTGAAATGAGCAAAGTGCTCATTGAGCTGGCTAACACCCTAAAAGATAGAGAAAACTTAGTCATACCCTTATAAGCCGACTAATCAAGACGGGCGAAGCACTCTTAAAGTTAGCTAAGATGCTAAAAGGAATGAGAAAACTAATGAGCTGACTAACTATAGCAGGTGAAGCACTCCTAAAGCTGGCTAAGACCTTAAAAGATAGAGAAAACTTGGTCGTACCCTTATACGCTGACTAACCAAGGTGGGTGAAACGTTTCTAGAGCTAACTAAGACCTTAAAAGATAGAGAAAACTTGGTTATGCCCCTATGAGCTAACTAACCAAGGTGGGCAAAGTGCTCCTAGAGTTGGTTAAGACCCTAAAATGAGATGGGTAAGCACTTCTTAAGTTTATTAAGACCCTAAATTAAAACTTGATAGTGCTCCTTCGAGCTAACTAACCTAGGTAGGAGTGTCTCTAGGGACTAGCAACCCTAAATTTGGAATCAATTCAAGATAAAGCTAGTAGCACTCCTTTTAAGCTAACTAACCTAGGAGGGAGTGTCTCTTAAGGACTAGCAACCCTAACTTCTACAATTGATTTGGAGAACCTGGTTGTACTTCTTTAAGCTCACTAACCTAGGTGGGAGCATCTCTTAAGGACTAGTAATCCTAAGCTGAGATCAATTTAGAAAACCTAGTCGTGCTTCTCTAGGCTTACTAACCTAGTTAGGAGCATCTCTTAAGTACTAGTAACCTTAAGTTGTAATCAATTTAGAAAAAGTGGTTGTGCCTCTCTAGGCTTACTAACTTAGGTGGGAACGTCTCTTGAGGGCTAGTAACCTTAAGTTGGGATCAATTTGAAGAACTTAGTTGTACCTCTTTAGGTTTACTAACCTAGGTAGGAATGTCTCTCGGAGACTAATAACCTTAAGTTAGAATCGATTTAGAAAACCTGGTCATGCTTCTCTATGATCACTAACCTATGTAGGAGCATTAGTTGGGGACTAATCACTTTATGTTGGGATCATTCTGTAGAACCTGGTCGTGCCTCTCTAAGCTTACTAACCTAGGCGGGAGCATCTCTTAAGGACTAGCAGCCTTAAGTTGGGCTTGATCAAAAGAACCTAGTCATGCCTCTCTAGGCTCACTAACCTAGGTAGGAGCGTCTCTCGAGAATTAGCAACCCTAAGTTGGAATCGATATATAAAACCTAGTCATGTCTCTCTAGGCTCACTAACTTAGGTAAGAGCATCACTTAGAGACTAACAAACCTTGGTTAGGATTGATCTAAAGAACTTAGTTATGCTTCTCTAAGCTTACTAACTTAAGCAGTAGCATCTCTCAGGGACTAGTAACCTTAAGTTAGACTTAATGAAGTGCCCTATGGGCTTGCTAAAGGGATTTGATGAAGAGAAGCACCCTAAGGGCTTGCTAAGAGAACTTGGTGATCAAAAGCGTTCTATGTGCTCACTAAAAGAACTTGGTGAACAGAAGCGCCCTATGGGCTCTCTAAAAGAACTTCTAAAAGAGACTGAGTTAAGATCATGCCTTTAAAGGTTGGCTAAGCACTAAATGTAGAAGGTGAGTACCTTATGGGTTAGCTC
The DNA here is from genome assembly GCA_024138015.1 of Lumnitzera littorea. Lineage (NCBI taxonomy): Eukaryota > Viridiplantae > Streptophyta > Magnoliopsida > Myrtales > Combretaceae > Lumnitzera > Lumnitzera littorea. The sequence goes on along the minus strand of JAMXBB010000007.1, from coordinate 52,089,119 downwards.
AAAAAGACTGTTAAGAGTGAAAACTGGTTGTAGTCTAAATGCAAATGCAACTCAAAAATCAGTATGCTAATATCGTGTGGAAGTACTTGCTTAGTCTTTGTTGATAGCACTTAAACTATCAAACCATTTTTGAAAAGTCCCATCAAAATTGACTAGCTTACACTTTGATCCTTCATTGTCAACCTAAATGATCTTGATATGGAACGTTTGAGACTTCGCCAGCTCTTTTAGAGAAATCATGGAAATTAACTTGATATAGAATGCCACCCATTGTTTTTGTCTTTTCAGAACTTTTATAAACCAGAGCCCTTATTCTCGACTAATAAATATCTATTGTAAGGCGATTGCTCATTTGGACTTTACCTTTCCTTGAAAAAATAGACAATAAAGACTCCCCATTGAGGGAGATTAATCTGTAATAAAGTATTTTAAAGAGTTTTGTCAATTACCAATGTTCTATATATCACTACTCAACCTCTCACATGTTTTCAATGTATGGGTTCAATTAAATGGAGTAAGAGATCTAGAGCTTTTAATGGAGAGGGTAATGATTCTAAGTTGACAACTATCAAGGATACCAATTTTTGCTTGTAGATAATGAAAATTAGACCATAATGACGTTCAAAATGACTAGCATTTTCGTGTTTTGTGTAAAAATTTCCATTGACTCCTCATGGGTAGTATAGCTTTACAGCATCAGCATTTACAAAGTCTCTCAAATCTAGACCATCCGTTTGAGACAAAATTAAAGCCCTTTTTGGTAATACTTACTTCACGACGTATGGACCTCTATAATTGGGAGCAAATTTCCTTTAGAGTCTTGTGCATTGGGAAGAACCTTTCTCAACACCATGTCACCCTCTTTGAAGTTCTGAGGTAATACCCTTTTGTTGAAAGCTTGAGTCATTCTTTGTTGATAACATTGATTATGATATGGGGCTATCAATCTCCTCTTGTCAATTAGATTCAATTGCTTAATACATTTCTTTACCTGATTAGCTTTGTCTAACTAGGTTTCTAATAGTACTCTAAGCGATGGGATCGCAACCTCTATTGGTAACATCTCTTTAGTGTCATATACCAAAGAGTAGGGTGTTTCTCCAATCGATGTTCTAATAGAAGTCCAATAGGCCATAAGTATGAATGGCAACATCTCATGGCAGTCCTTACAAGTAACAGCCGTTTTTTTTATATTCTTTTGAGGTTTTTATTGGTTGCTTTAATAGCTTCATTCATTTAGCATTGATAAGGAGTAGAGTTCTAGTGAATGATCTTGAACTATCGGCAAAATTTTGACATAAGCTTGTTGTTGAGGTTGGTGCCATTGTTAGTGATGATCATTTCTGGAGTCTTGTATTGGCCAAGATATCTATTTTGGGAAAGGCCATGGTACTAAGAGTGTATGTAGTTCTTAAGGTAGGGCATTTATCTTATTTGCATAAACTTGACATAAGTGATAATGCTTGATGTGTTTGATGCAATCGCTTTCTATTGTTGACTAGTAATACCCTAGCCTCATAATTTTCTTAGCTAGCATATAACCGTTTATGTAAGGGCCACACACTCCTTTATGTACTTTTTTCATCAACATCTCAGCTTCCTTGCCATCCATACATCATAAAAGTGTACCATTAAAAGAACACCGGTAAAAGTGGACTCATTTATTAAGAATTGATTAGCTAATCTCCTAATCATCTTTTTGTTCTTTTTCTCGGCCTCTATAGGGTATGTAACTTGTTGTAGGAACATTTTAACATCATGGTACCACGGCTTTTGGTCATTCGTACCCTCAATTGCTAGAAAGAAGGCAAGCTTATGTTTAATTTCAATAGTGAGGGGCTGAATCTTGACTTTACTAGATATCAAAGATGTTAGAGTGGCTAAGACATTAGCAAATTGATTCTAAGTTCTCGATACGTAATTGAAAGTGATTTCTTTGAATATTTCCAACAATTCAATCAAGTGTCGGTGATAAGGTATTAGTTTAGGATCCTTCATCTTATATTCTCCCTAACCTTAGTTGATAATGAGTGAAGGGTCTCCATATACTTCTAATTCTTAGATATCTTTATCTAAGGCCATTTTTAATGCCATGATACATGCTTCATATTAAGCAATATTATTAGTGTATGGGAAAATGAGTCTTACAGCTACAGGGTATTGAGTTCCTTTAGTAGATATCGGTATTGCCCCAATTCCACATCCAGATACATTAGTTACCCTATTAAAGAGCATCTTCCATTTCAGTGGTTTATCATCTTCTCCTTTATCAGAGCTTTCTTTGACTACTAACATATCCTCATCGGGGAAATTGACTTGTACCACTTGAGGGGTATTATTGGAAGAATTTTTTGTTAACTAATCTACTAGAGCTTGCCCCTTGATTAAATTTTGGTTTACGTACGTAATTTTAAACTCTGATAGTAACATTTGCCACTTTGAGATTTTTCCAATTAAGGCTAGTTTGTTTGCCAAGTACTTCAGGGGATCATGCTAAGTCAACAATTGAACTTGGTAATAAAGTGTGTATTGTCTAAGCCGATGCATTACCTAGACCAAAGCACAATAGGTTCTTTCAATTTTTAGATATTTTTGCTTTCCTTCAATAAATTTCTTGCTCAAGTAATATATAGCTTGGTCTTTTCCTTCCTTGTCTTTTTGGTCGAGAATGTACCTTACGGATTCTGGTAATATTGTTAGGTATAGAAGTAAAGGCTTCTCAAGTTTTAGATCTACTAAAACTGGAGGGTTCATGAGCTCTTTGATTGCTATAAAAACTTGCTCACACTCTTCATCCCAATTGATCTTGGCATTCTTTTTCAACAACTTAAACAAGGGACAACACTTGTTTGTGAGTTGAGATATAAACCGGGCTATGTAGTTTAAATGGCCTAAGAACCCTCTAATTTCTTTGAGTGTGCATGGAGGAGGCAAGTCAACTATTGCTTTGACTTTATCAGGGTCTACTTCGATGCCCCTTTAGTTGATTATAAAACCCAATAATTTTCTTGAAGTCACTCCGAAGGTACAATTCTCTAGGTTGAGCTTCAATTGGAATTTTCTCAACCTTTCAAACAATTTCCTCATGTTATCCATATGGTTTTCTCCTTTCTTGGACTTTGCAATCATATCATTAACATATACTTGAACTTCTTTATGTATCATGTTGTGAAAGATTGCTACCATGGCCCTTTGATAAGTTGCCCCAGCATTTTTGAGACCAAAAAGCATTACTTTATAGCAAAATGTACCCCAAGTTATGATAAATGTTGTCTTGGCTTTATCTTCTTCAGACATTCCAATTTGATTATATTTAGAGAATCTATCCATGAAAGAGAACAAATGGTTTCTGACTGTGTAATTGACCAAGACATCAATATGGGGCAAGAGGAAATTATCTTTAGGGGTTGCTTGATTAAGGTCTTGAAAATCTATGCATGCTCTGACTTTTCCATTCTTCTTCATTACTAGCACTATGTTGGTTACCCATTTGGGATAATCAAATAACTTAATGAAACCAACCTCTAGTAATTTTTTGACTTCTTCCTTACTCTTCAATAGGACATTTGGTCAGAACCTTCTTAACTTCTGTTTCTTTGGTTTGATATCTTCTTATGTATGTAAGCGATGGACTACGATTGATAGATCTAATCCAAGCATATCTTCATAAGACTGCACAAACACATCTTGGTATTTAAATAGTAGTGTAATCATTTCGACCTTTTGTTCTTCTTTCAAATTCTCTCTAATTTTCAATGTTTTAGTGTTGTCATTAGTCCTAACATTAATTGTCTCAATTGGCTTGTCATTGGAAATTCTACACATTTTATGTTTTTGCCAGCTTTCTTATTTGTCACTACGGTCATTGACATCACTATTGATGACTAACCTAGTAGGGCCAGAGGTGATATCAATATTTTCATCACTTATCTGTGCGAGGTATCTATGGTCTTTATTCGAAGCATTAGGTCTAGGAAAAAAGAAATGTATGCAAAGGAAAGAGTGTAAGTGAGGAAGAAGTGAATAGAAAGGAGATTGATTCTTATATAGAAGAAATTTCTTTTGAGTACAAAACTATAGAATAAAGGGAATTATTACAAAACTTTGTAAAACACTAGATGATGATTCATCCTTTACCCTAGGAAAGACTTATTGCTTTTCATAAGGATGGAGAACCAATTATTTAGGTGTTGGGACTTGTTGGATGGGCTAGCTATTTTATACTTGCTAGAGGTATTCTCTTTGGCAGGCACTGAATTCTGAATTTCAGCTGGAATGAAAATTTTTGATAGAAGTGAGAAGGTCATTAGGGTGTGATACAATCTGTCTTTTATTTTGCCCTCACTTGCATTTTTTTCAACTCTTCTGTCAAAGTTAGGGTGTAGCTTAGCCCATAGGTTCCAAACTAGCCCTCTTTGAACTTCAGCCTCTCATCAAACTTTGGCCTCTCATCTTTATCTTGATCAATAATCATGCACACCTCTTCAAACATTTAGAGCCTAAAGTCCTCTTGCTCCTTAGTGCCAATATAGGGTATGGTTGTTTCTTTATAAATTTCGTAATCCTAGTCACTAAGAATCATGATGACATGGCCATTAGAGATGAACTTAACCTATTGATAAAGACTCAAAGGTATGGCCCTTGCTGAGTGTATCCAAGGCCTTCCTAATAATAGGTTGAAGGTCCTTGAGATGTCCAAAACTTGGAATTGGACGTTGAATGTTTGTGGGCTAATATTAACTAGTAAGTCAATCTCTCCTATAATTTCTCTCCTAGATCCATCAAAAGCTCTCACTATTGTCGAACTTGGCTTGATAGTGGTCGTATCAATGCCTAGTAGATCCAAGGTGGCTAGAAGGTAGATATTTAAGGATAACCCGTTGTCAATGAGGACTCTTGTTGTGATGATGTTGTTTACCCTCACTATTATGAATAGAGGCTTAGTGTGCTGGTTACCTTCTTCACCCAGTTCTTCTGTAGACAAAGAAATTTGCTCCATGGTGAGGATAGAGTTAGTGATAACCTAATCTTTTCATCTGGTATTTCACGAAGGACTTTGACTACCCTTAATGTTTTGAATAAAGCTTCCTAATGTGGTTCCAATGCCATCAATAAACTCATGAGGGATATTGGTGCTAAAGTCTTAGCGAATTGATCCATTACTTTATATTCACTAGACTTGACTATTTAGTGAAGGCAGACAATCCTTCTTCATGTTTAGCTGGTTCATTGTTTGGCCTTCTTTATTAGGTCTTCCCTTGGATTGTAGATTTTACTAAAGCGGGTATCCCTTCCTACAAGTGAGCTTGATTGCCCTTGATCTATTGCTTAGTAGTTGAGAGGGGCAGTTTTACAATTTTTGAAGGCTACAAGCATATGGAAGGTGTATCTTTTGGTTTATGGACTTTGCTTCTTCTCTAGTTTGCAGAATCTATTGACCCTAGGCTCTTGGTTGGAATCGATCATGTTCATGGCAGGCTCAGAGTCGTTAAATATCATATTGATGATGGGCTTATGGTTAGGCAAGGGGTTATTGTTAACATTTGGAGTAGGAGCCTCTACAAAATCTAGTTGTACTATACCTTCGTCAATTAAGTCTTGAATTTTGTACCTTAAACTCCAGTACGAGTTAGTTGAATAGCCCACTTGCCCTAGATGATATTGACATCTTGCATTGCGATAAAAAAGATCTTAGCCTGTACCTTTCACTAGGAGCCTTAGAATGGAGCAGATTATCTTTTCTTAGTTTTCAAGTACTTGACTAAGTAGAACCAATATTTTGGTGAACTGCCTTGGGGCCTTATTAACTTGTGGTTAGCTTTTGTATTATTTTTGAGCTAGTGAAGGATTTGCCTTGAAAGAGACTCAGGTATTAGGTTTACTATTCGAATTGACCATGTTGACAGTCGCTTCTTTAGGCTTACTGGTGGTGGGTTTAGCAAAGGGTGGTCTTCTATTTGATGTCTCTTATAACTTGCCAGAGGAAATAGCACTTTCAATTTGGCACCTTGGTGCTACTACTTCTACAAAACTAGAAGAGGCTTGCCTAATTAGGTAAGAGGAATAAGGTCTCTCGAGAGTGTCGATAAAAGTCAAAGCTAGATCTTTCTTAGTAACAGGGGTAGATACCCTTGCAACGAGGGACCTTTACCTTTGGGCATACTCTTTGAAAGGTTCATTATGCCTCTTCCTTAGGGCAACCAAATCCATCATGGTTGGTGCCACTTTAACGTTGAACCTATATTGCTCATAAAATGCTCTAACCAGCTTTTCTCATGTGTTCACCTGATTCAGATCCAATTGGGCAAACCAAGTCAAAGTAAGGCCAGTTAGGCTGTCTTGAAAAGTTTGGACCATGAGTTGGCAGATTGCACATACTTGCCCATCTTGCATACATATAGCCGGGTGTGCAGTTTAAGGCATTTAGTCCCATTGTATTTTTCGAAGTCAGGTTCTTTGAACCTTTTTGGGAAACTTCCATAGTCATAAGGAAAGAAATTTGTTATACCAGCCTACTTCAATCCATCATACCCTTCTAGCATTTTCATTTTCTTGGTGATTTGTTGGGTTAATCACCTCTTAAGTTCTTTTAATCTATTAGCTTCAGGCTTTGGATTGATTAGAAACGAGTAAGTATTTAGCTCGAAAGTTGGGTTGATGTTCGGAATGACCCCTTCTATCTCAGAAGCTTTAAAGGCTTAGTTAACTTCTCTTGCTTCAAGAAGTGGAGCATCAACGTTCTTTCCATATTGTACCTTGGAATTTTCTTCATTTGCTCAAGTTGTAGACTTGAGTAGGGCGATGCTGTCAACAAGGAAGCTCAATTGATCTACAATCTTCCTTACTGTTCATTCTAAAGAGTAGAACCTCAGCTTAGTGGGGTCAATGACTTCAAGGTTGATACTGTTGTTGTTGGTGTTGGAGTTGTTGTTTCCTTAGCTAGCCATTTTGGTTTATGAGCTGGTTTTGATAGGATTCTTTGAAAGGTTTGATGTTTCGGAGCTATCTTGGTAACCTGTTTAAGATCACTTCTCAATAAGTTAACACATAAATATTTTTAAAAGGAGACAAATGAAAAACAAAGAAATCCATGGTACATAGATGCAGAGAGATAAAATCGTCAAATAACCAACAAGATGGTAATTTTTATTATTTTTGTAGCTTTTGAAGTTCCTTTTTACATTATTCAAAAAAGAAAATACATTTGTTTCTTAAGAGGAGTATTCCTATCTCTAAATGTTCTTCTGGCGCTTGGTAGGTGTTCCCCTTTTTTGCTTACTGGACCATGTTAGTGCTTCCTTCTTCTGTCCTAAGTTGTGCTCTTCTGTTTCTTCAAGTTCTTTAAGCTTCTTCTAGTTCATCTTCAATTGATGTTCCAAGGCCTGGGAATGTTGTTTTGATTCCCGAAAGAGATCCTCCTACATGTCCCAATCTTCATAGATTATTTCTACACGGGCTTGTACTTGGTCCATGTAGGTCTTGTTTTTAGGATTTGGTTCAACTGGTGTGGGTTGGACGACCTCTAGTGCGGTAACTCGGTACTTGTCCGCTTGTCCACTTCTCCTAGCCATTCTCCTAAATCATTGTTTGAGCTGACAGTCCTTGTTTCCCGTAACTCTTTGATTGCGTTGAGTTTGGACATGTTTTGTGGTAGCGAAATTTGAAGGTCCTCATAATCTACGGTCATGATATCCAACAAGAGCCTACAGACTATATCTTGGATACCTCTGAATTGCTGATCATATTGTTAGGGCAATAGTTTGTGCATAATTTCATCCTAATTAAGGGTATAGCTTGATAATTTTTGCATACCCTTTTGAAGTTGCTTTATCTTACTGTCCATAAGATATTAACAACTTGAAAATTTCTCAACACTTTTACCCAGTGGTGAGTGGATTTTCCTTCTAGGAGATAGACTTTATTGACAAAAGAATCTATTAGATCAATATTATGAGCAAATTCTCCTTGGATCAAATCAAGCCCATAAAATTTCATGTGGCTCATAAACCATACTGTCAATAATGCCATGTCAGTCTTTAGTAAGCCATCATTCTTTTCTTTCAAAATATTGAGGCTTCTGATTTGTTTTGCGAGGAGGGCTAAGACATATGATTTGCCTTGAAGAAATTAGCTCACTAACTCAACGACTTAAAATAGATGTGGAACTTTCCATTAGGGAATAGGAGGGTTTTGAATGCAGCTAAAATAAAGGCTTTTATTTTGTTTTGTCCCCAATCTTTGAGATTGCTGTAGAAGATGCCCCTTTGGTTGGATTTAGGCTCAATGGTGAACGAGGCTTTTAAGTCTTCCAATTTGATGCAGTTCCTACTACAGCTTCTAAGGGCTTTGTTCACTTTATCTTTTTTGATGCTTAGGAATCTTGAAAAGGCATTCATCGGGTCTACTTCCAAATTTGGAGTATATATATTTTCCAAGGAAGGGTCTTGAAGTAATTGGGTATATTCTTCAAGTGTTGGGCTAATCAGGTGAGTCCTAACTTGAAAAGGCACTTCTTCAAGTTCCTAAAAGTTGGTCAGAGCCCTAATCAAATTAATCTCTATTTTTACTTTAAGAAGTGATAGAATGGGCTTGATCTTACTGATGATGGTCTCTTGTTCCCTTGGATTGAAGTGTCGAAACCATTAGTCCAGGTTGGGCTTAGGGCAGATGGGCTTGCCTATAAACTTTTCCCTAAAGTAGACAGAGTTAGATGAATCGACCTTTTCCTAATCTAAATTACAAAAGAAAAAAAATGTTACAAGATTGACTGACCACTATTTACCACAACAAAACCAATGTACAGCAATTTTATGTTTACAATATGTTAAAATTACAAGGGAAATCAAGGAAACTCTAAGCCATTTTTTATTTCCATCTTGCTTGATTATTCATTGATTCTAGATGTCATGAATACATAAAAGGGTAGGTTATAAAAGTTCTTAAGCTTGTTTGACCTCATTTATTAAAAAACACTTTCATTAATCATATCAAGCTTAAGTGGGGATGGCCTAATCAACCCTTAGCGGTGGTTATACCACAGCACTGAGAGTCTACATAATGGCCTCTTATCTTAAGGTCCTAATATAGTTCAAGTTTGACCATTTCTACCATACATTTGTGAAAAAAAATAAACCCTTCCCCTAAATGGCTAAATAAACAAAACTTGCAAAAAAGTTAGTTATGGTGCAAATAATAATGAATTAACAAACAAGTAAATGAATTACAGTTAGTAAGGTAATTTTTTAGAGATTAATTTTAATTTCGGAATGTTGAATGGCTAACTCTCTTAATGCTAGTCCCTAATGGAGTTGCCAAGCTATCGAACTTGGTTTTTCTTATCCCCTCAGTTTTTATAAATGATGCTCCTTTAAATCGATTAATATTAAACTCTACTTGTTTAATACTAACCTTTGATCAGGGTTTAAAGAAAACCGTATTTTTTATATCTTGAGAACACTTTTGAGTTGCCATCTGACCGGAGTTGGGAAAAAACATTAAGTTATAACTAATTGGGTGGATTGGTTATAACTTAGCTACTAATGTAATGAGAAAACTAATTTTACAAAATTGTTTTCTAAAATGCAAAATCTAGATTTAGGGACTATCCAATTAAACCCTAGATAGGTACCACCTTTTAATTTTCCAAATTTAATTTTTCTTTTCAATAGTACCCTTTTTCAATTTCTAAATGACTAATTATATCACACGTGACTAATTTAATTAATTTAGCACAAATATTTACAAAGATAGAAAAAAATAAAACTTTCTATATTTTAAGTCGCCTTGTACTTATGTACGAGTGTTTACGTACCTACTATTCGGGATCAGACTTCCATAGTTTTTTTGGCGAAAACATGAATGGGTTATTAATTTTAGTTTTGAGAAAAAGGTTGGGTTTATGTTCTTTACCTATTTTGATTTATTTAAGGAAATCTCCTAAAAGGGTCCTAAATTGAGAATTTGTTATTAGGGAGTTTTCGAAATATATTTTGGAAAAAAAGGGTTAGTTCTTTTTTATTTATTTGGAAAATAGGTTTTTTTTTTTAAGTGATAAAATGTTTTTCTTTATTATTATTTTTTACTATTTATTCATTTACTTTTTTATTATTTTTATTTTTATTTATTTATTTATTTTTAGTTTTTTGGTTAAAATGTGAAAATAAATAAGATTAGATAATTCTTCCTCTTTTTTTTTTTTATTTTGCTTTTTTGCTTTTCTTTCTTCCTTTTCTTTTTTTTTTCTTTTTTCCTCTTTTTTTCCCTTTTTCTTTTATTACAAATTATAACAAACAAAAAATGAAATAAAGAAACAAATAAAAATAAAAAAATAACATGAGCCTAAACTAAAGAATAAGGTTGGACAAAAGGAGCTAGAAGTAGGCGTAGGTTAATTTGGAGCTGCGAATTGGGTCATCTAGGTTGGATTGTTAGGTTGGAGCGGGTTGGAAGGTGGATTGGGTCGGGTTGTGTCTAACAACTAGAGCAATGCATTGGAGGGCATTTTAGGCTGTATTTCGAGCAGGAGAGAATAGTTTTGTAGGTTTCTTATTAGGGTTAGTGAGGGTAAGAGCTATGTTATGACTTAATTCAATTGTTAGTGGTGTTTGTCATGGTAGTGGTGTGCAATTGAGTTGGTGAGGGTATGCGGTTGTTGTAGTTGTACAGTTAATGTTGAAGTGAGAGAGAGAACCATTGGATATTAGGTTACAGGTGGAGTTGGGCACTGGTTTTTGGTGTTACGTAGACGGTAGAGAGAGTGGTATGGGTACTCGATGGTTTGTGCGAAGGGGGTTAGGTGCAGATGTAGGTTTGAGTGTACTGTAGATGAGGGTTAGAGATAGGGGTTGAGTATGGATGGAGTGTGGTGGTTCGATAGGTTTCAATGAGAGAGAGAAATTGGTCAATGACGATGTGGTTGGGTGTATTAGAGTAGGATTACTATATGGGTGAGTGCACACTGTAGGCCATGGTCAAGGGTAGTTGGAGCATATGGATAGAGAGGTAAGTCGAGAGAGAGAGATCTGTGGGTTTATGTATGATGGTGTATGTCATGTGAGAGAGAGAGGAGGCTGAGAGTGTGTGTGTGTCTGGTTTGGTGAGAAAGAAAAAGGGGTACGTTGTGTTTGGAGATAAAGAGAGAGAGAGGGTCTAAGAGAGAGAAGGCCGAGAGGGATCGAGTGAGTTGTATGTATGTGGCTTTGGTGAGAGAGAGGGAGAGAGTTGAGAGAGAGAGGGTCCTATCGTATGACTTGTATGATGTCGAGTAGAGGTTGAGAGAGAGGGATTTATAGATGTGTCTTCCTTTTCCCCTCTTTACTGTATGGTTTTTTTTTTCTTTGTTTTTTTTTTTAAATGAGAAAGTGAGGAGAAGAAAAGGAAAGGGGAGAAGAAAAAGGGGGAAATAAAATGTGTTGCCAAGGCCAATTGTAGAGTGTCACATGTTACAATCAAATACGTGGCTTAAAGATGACTTGACATGTAGCAGCACATGGAATGTGAAAAAAAAAAAAAGATAAAAGGCATTTTTATGCCTTTACTAAGATTCAAAACCCAAACTTTTGAGCCAAACCCAATTTAAATCCAAATGCTTATCTGTTAGGTCGTTGACTTGTATTTTGTTCATATGTGCAATTAGTCTAGATTAGACTGAAATCTAAGCTTAAGTTCAATGGCTCCTTAAATTTATTTATTTTATTAAACTACTTAAAAATTTTATTATTTTTTAAAATTCCTTATTTTTTCAATTTTTTGCGACTTTTCAATTTTTCTAATTTTTTTTATTTTTTGCATTTTTTCTAAATTTCTTATTTTTTGTGCTTTTTCATATTTTCCTATTTTTTTTATATTTTTCCTAGATTTCTTATTTTTTGTGCTTTTTCATATTTTTTTATTTTTCTAAACTTCTTTCTTATTTTTTTTGGATTTTCTTTAATTTTCTATTTTTTTTATGTTTTTCCTTATTTAAGACCTTTTATCTTACTGAAAATTAAAAATAAAAAATAGAAAAGGAGGCAAAAATGGGGTATCTACAATTTCCATGGAGTTTTCTGGTATTTTCATGATCATCGCATAAGCTTTTAGTAGATTTTAGCTCTTTTCAAGGTTTAGGTTTGTGAATTTCCATTACATCCATAGAGATTGTTGGGAAAATCTTGAGGAACTCGATTGTTAAGATTGAAGAGCTCGATTTTGTAATGTGTCTTATACTTTCTCCATGTTTAATGTAATGTTTATTTTCATGTTCATATGTATTATATGTTAAATGATTACTTTCCATGAATATGATAAATAGAGCTTATTATGCTTATGAGTAGTGTGTGAACATGATGAAGTAGTTGTGGCTATTGATGTTTTTGTATTATGATAGTGTAAATCTGGAATTTTACTTAGTTCTATGGTAGAATTAGGTATAACTTAAGTGTTGGGTTAATGTCGAGCTAAATAGTGTTTTGTACACATTAGGCCTCCTCTCTTGTTATCTTAATAGGATTTAGATATTGTAATAAGATTCAAAAACCTTGAATAGAACCTAGGATTCTTGATTTGAATGAGCAATTCTTGAGAATAAAGACTTAAATTCTTATACTCATCTAAAGCTAAAAATTGGTAAGAATGAGAAATCAACTCTAACATAGTTATTTGAGTAGTGATGGGACTTGAATAGCTAGCTGATAGTGTAGATGAGATATTGATAATACAATGCTCCTACTGCATGATAAAATTGATGAAATGAGAGTTAGATAAATTTTATGAGTATAAGTAAAATCTATGTTTAAATTATTATAAATACTCTAATAGCATAACCACAATGATCTTAGACAATTGCTTACTCGCTACTCATATATCTTTTATAAAAAAATCTACATCCCAATAGTGAGAAATTGCTAAAATCCACAATCAATTCCGTTGTAGTTTTTACTTCTATTTATATAACTTTCATGTTTTTTCCCTTATAATTGCTCAATCGGTTGCCTATATTAGAGTAGAAATAGTAGAATCTAATACTTAATTATCTTTCTAAACTTTATTATTTCCTTCACCGCAAAATACGACTTTTGTGCTCACCATACATTATAAATTGACATGTATACTTTCCATTAGCTCATAGTTTCCACAAAATTTTTCTTAAAAGATTGCAAGCAAATTCAATTTATTATATAGTGTTGCCACTATTTTTTTATAAGGGAAATTTTTTTATTTGTACATGACAATGTGAAAGGTTATTGCAATACCATGCTTCTCTTTTGTAGATCTTATCAACTGTTCATACCAATTGTCATGATAAAAACAAAGCCTTCTTATTTGATTTAATTCATTGTATCATTGAGTTATTGAATTGAATTAAACAAAAACCATTTGTTTATTCTAGCTATGGCATCCATAAACTTATCAATTAAGATCAAATTATACCCCTTTTCAGATTAGTTCAATTGTAGCGACCTTTATCTTATCACTTAAATTGATTTGTCCAACTCTCGTTTAATTTTAGTATTTACAAACACAAGAAATACACAAATAAACTATTTTTAGAACCTTAGATAATGATCCATCTAAAAATCATATGAGTAAATTTCCTTTTTAAATCTAATCATGTATTTTTTCAGTTAGAGTGAGGGGTTAGGTAACAGAATTGGAGTTATGGCAATGCATTCTTGTAGATCTAGAAATAAAAGTGGCAACTTTATTAGTAAGTTTCTAATTTTGAAATTGAAACTTACATATTTATAGGTGGTTTGTGTCATTGGTTAAAGTTTATGTGTGTATAGGTTATTTCTTCCCCTAGATTCTTTAAACTTAAAAATTTTAATTGGTAGTCATGGTAGATAATGAGGATATGAAATCTAAATATATGAGTCATATGAGTAGTTTGCCTATAATGGTATATCTTAATTTAGTAGCTAGTCCTTCCATTGGAGATGAGCAAGTAGAGAGTTCATTTCATATTAAGTGCAATATTAATATAGCAATGTGTCTTATAGTAGTTAAACAAGGTAGTTATGTTAATATTGCTACTAGGACTATGGTGGATAAGTTGAAATTACCAATTATAGTGCATCTACAACCTTATTATATTGATGAATGGAAAGTAGGCAATTAAATTATATTATAGAGCAAGTAAAGGTACCAATGTTATTTTTAGGAAAATATTTAACGAGATTGTACCTACTACTATATTACATATAGTTCTTGGAAATCCCTAAGGATATGATAGATAAGTAGCACATAACGAGTCTCGTGATGTCTATTCTCTTATGAAGGATTGTAAAAGGGTTAAGCTTTGCCTATGGATTTGAATGAAGTTAGGACTGCATGGTTATAGATGAGTCATCTTATAAAGGAGTTAGATAAGGTAATAGAGGATAAGATAGATGAGTAACCACCTCCAATAGTTCTTCAAGGACAAGCTTTTAGTGATGTGGGTAAGATTGATTAAGTTACATATGCTTTAGATGTCATGAGCAAGAATAAGGAGGAAAAAGTAGAGCCTAAATCAGAGAATGACGTAAAGGCTGAGGTTACGAAAAATGTGATTGAACATGAATATGATGAGCTGATTGAAAAAGAGGAAGTGGGAATAATTGATGAGTAGTCATAGATGCAAGAATCCATACATGGAGTTGAGATTGCGGCTATAATTCAATTCAAAGCACTTAGGGTCATTTATTTTGTAAAGTTGCAACTTGTTGAAATGTCTTTTTAGTAAATTTAACTCACAACAAGGAGCTGATGAGAACCAGTTGGTTTAGACTTAACGATTTGAGCCCGAGCACAAGGATTGTTGAACTTATTGAACAGGATAATTAATAGTATGCCGGTAGCAAGATAGATGCATATTACAACTTAATTAGAGCTATGGATTGAAGGAATGAGCAAAACCATGCATGAAGCAAAGTACATGATGTGTAGTTTGAAGTATAAAGTGTGTACTTCAACTATACATGCCATGTATTGCAAATGGAGATCTACATGGAGTGCATTTTTCTACATGGTGTGTATTACTCCTTTTGGAAGCTATACTATGTATCCCTTAGGAAATGTTGGTACTTTATGGTGTGTATTGCAATTATAGTGTCTATGGTGTATATCGTCATTGATCGGTCGTGTATTGTTTATTTCTTTTTCAAGATTCAATTTTATTTTATTTGTTTCTTGTTTTATCAATATTTAGTTTAGGGTTATATATATCCTTGCAAGACTGATATTGTTTCTTTATCATTGAATGAAATTTATCCCTTTATTTGAGTTCCTCCAACAACTCTAGTTATCAAATCCTTCTGATTTGCAATGAATAAACCATCTAACATGCATAATATCCAACAATTAAGTGTAGTTTGGATTCTAGCGGTGCATTATATCTGTTGGAGTGTTGTCTATATCAATTTTCCTTAAGCACTAAACAAAAACCCTAAAAATATTACTTCTCTAATTCCTTTCTAATAGCTTAATTTGGTTAATTGTTAGTTGTTTGCCCAAGTGACGTCATCTTTTTTGTATTAGGGTATATATTAGGCAAAGGGTAGGAGTATGTGTAGGTGTGTAGCGAGAAGAATCTATTGTGAGGATTGATTTTGTGTGCAAGATTAATTGAATATGTTTGGGAATAATAGCTAATTTTGTGTTATAATTAATATTAAAGGCTTTCAGGTATTGAAGTTGCTCTCCATGTACTAATTAATCAAATTGCGAGAATGAATATGCAAATTGATGCGTTGGAGTGGTGATGGGATGAAGGCATAATGTGAACTTGGTTGTGGATAACTATAGACACCCAATTTTTGCTCCCCTTATTTTTATTTTATTTCTTTTTTTTTCTCAAAAGGCCTTAAATTAGAAAAAACACAAAAAATAGAATATTAAGGAAAACCTAAAAAAATAAAGAAATTTAGAAAAATAAGAATTTAAAGAAAATACAAAAAATAAGAAAAAAGAAATTTGGAACAATATCAAAAATAGGAAGTCTAGAAAATAAGAATTTTAGAAAGTTAGAAAATTGAAAAAAATTACAAAAATTGAAAATGAAAATAAAAAATTTTAGGAAATAACATTTTATTGGGATAGATTTTTTATTTTTGAAATAGGTTTAGAAGTTGGGCCGTTGAACTTGGGTTTAGACTGCGTACATAGGTGCAATTTAATTATATATATGGATAAGGCATAGGCCAACGGCCTAATAGATAAGCACTTGGACTTAGTATTGGGTATAAGCATGAGGTTAGGGGTTCAAATCTTGGTAGAAGCATACAAAGTTTTTTTCATTTTTTCATCACATTAGGGACTACCACATGTCAGGATTTGATTACGCCATGTGTCTTGACATGTGGCAACTTAGGATTGGATGATGTGTTGACGTTGTGCCATGTGTCACGTGATGATACGTGGTAAGTCGGGGTTGGTTAGGCTAGCTAACATAGCACCACGTCGATGTCACATTGGCACTTTTCTTCTCTTTCTCTCAATTTCCCTCATTTTCTCCAAACTGTCCTCCACTTTCCCTGTTAAGAACAGCCTATCCCCTTTACTTTGGAGCCAATTTTTGCACAAATTCGTCATACATACATGTAATTTCTTGTACTAATCTTACACTGCATAGCCTACTATGAATTAGTACAAGAAACACATCTATATTAGGTCATTTTAGGATAAAATGAGTGTTGAAAATTCGAGGAAAACCTAATTTTTGGGCATTTTCAATTAACCAGAATTTAAACTTTCCTTTGTTTTCTAGATTGTTTTGTATATAAATTAGAGAATAAGGAGACAAACAACTAAGGAAGAACACTTACAAGCTTTCTCTCTCTCTTTAACCATAGCTCCCTCTTTCTCTCTCTTCGAGTTTCTCTCTCTCTCTAGCTTATCACCAAAGCCTACCACCTTAAGAGCACTCTTCATGGCATAGCTAGCTAAACCTAATCACCCCTATGCTCTACCGTAGCCTCTAGGGTGTTAGCTACCAAAGGTTTTCTCAAAACCCTAGCCACCATGATCCTACTTGGAAACCACCACCTTCGACCTTCTTTAACCTAAACTAACCCCACCATGACACTCCTCGCCACCTAAAACCCCTACTTATACATCTCCTTCGTATTCAGCAACTTTAAAACCTGACTGCCAAAGACCATCGTCGGCCACCATACCCAAATACCCTCAAAACCACCTCCATCGGCTAGGGCATCAAGCCTACCCCCTAAACCCAATTAGATAATCACGAAAACCTCCTTTCTCGCTTGATTTACTACTTGGAACTCTCGGAATCACCCCCATTGTGTTGCTATTGAAGAACGAATCTGATGACTCGACTTACAATCTAACCCAAACTTGACCACCTGACCTGAAGTCCACTCTAGGTTTGACTCATACGCCCACTACACCCAAGCTTTTTATTTATTTTTTTCCTTTTTTAGTTGTAGTTGTTGTTGTTTAATTTTATTTCTTTTTTTTTTCTTTCTTCATTCTTTATAATTGTAAATGTAAATAAAAAAAAAAAAGAAAGAAAAGAAAGGAGAAGAGAAAGAAGGGAAGTTTATTTACTTATTTTTTAGTTTAATAGAATAAATAATAAATAAATTGGTGAATAAAGTTCTTTTGTCACTTTGAAAAATCGATTTTTCAAAATTAAATAAAAATAAATGGATCCTTTTTAAAAGTTAGGATAGTTTAGAATTCTACAAAAAAAATAAAGAATCCTAATTCAGAACCCCTTTTTATAGAAATTTTCTTAAATAAACCGAATTGAATTAAAAACGTAAACCCAACTGTTTTTCTAAAATTATAATCAATTAACCCACTATGTTTTTGGCGATTGAACTATAGAAGTTTGATCCCGAATAGCTAGTACATAGGTACTCGTACTTAAGTATGGGGCGACTTAAAATATAAAATTTTTTATGTTTTTCCTCTTTATAGATATTTATGTAAATTAATTAAATTAGTTGCATGTAACATCTTTAGTCATTTAGAAATTTAAAAAGGGTATATTGAAAAGAAAATTTAAAATTGGAAAGTCAAAAAGTAGTACCTGTTTAGGGTTTAATAAATTACACCCCAAATTCAGATCTCTAGTTTTGAAAAACTATTTTATTAAATGGTTTGATTGATAGACCGGTAGCTAAATTATAATTAATCCACCCAATTGGTTATAACTTATCTCTTTTCCTAGTTTCAGTCAGGTGGCGACTCTAAAGTACTTTCAAAATGTAAAAGAAAATAATTTTCTTTAAACCATAGTCAATGGTCAGTACTAAACGAGTAAAGGTTTAGTATTGATCGGTTTCGAGAAAACCTAATTTAAAAAGAATTGGGAGGTGAAAATCCAAGCTCGTCAACTTAGTGACTCCATTGGGAATTTGGTGAAGAGAGGTTAGCCATTCGATTTTCTAAAATTAAAATTGATCTCTAAAATCACCTTAAAAGCAATTTATTTATTCGTTCTTTGTTTATACCATAGTTAACTAAAATTTTCTTTGTAGGTTTAGTTTTATTTATTTAATTTAGGGAGAATTTATTTTATATATCATAAATGTATGATAGATACGGTTAAACTCGAACTATCTTAGAAGCTTAAGATGGGGGGCCATTGTGTAGGCTTTAGGTACTGTGGTATAACCACCACTCGGGATTGATTAGGCCATCCCTACTTAAGCTTGATGTGATCAATAAAAGTATTTTTTAACAAGCGAGGTCATACAAGCTTAAGAACATTTAGAACCTACTCTTTATGTATTCATGACATCTAGAATAGACGAATAATCAAGTAAGATGGAAATAAAAAATGGCTTGAAGTTTCCTTGATTTCCCTTGTAATTTTCATGTATTGTAAATAATAGAATTGATGTAAATAGGTTTTGTCATTGTCAGACAATCTTGTAATGTATTTTCTCTTTTATAATTCAAAAATGACCCATTCATCATCTAACTCCATCTACTTTAAGGAAAAATTTGTAAGCAAGCCCATCAACCCTAAACCTATCTTGGACCAATGGTTATAACACTTCAATCTAAGGGAATAAGAGACCATCTTTTGTAAGATTAGGCCCATTCTATCACTTCCTAAAGTAAAGATAGAGATTAATTTGATTAGGGCCCTAACCAACTTTTAAGAACCCAAAGAAGCAGGTTTTCGAGTTGGGCCCCACTTGATTAGCCCAATACTTGAAGAATACACCCAATTACTTCAAGCCCCTTCTTAGGAAAATATCTACCCCCAAATTTGGAAATGGATCTTATAAATGCCTTTTCAAGATTCCTGAGTATTAGAAAACGGTAATTGCAACAAACTCGAGGACTTAAAAGCTTAGTTCACCATTGAACCTAAATCCAACCAACGAGGTATCTTTTGTGGCGATCTCAAAGCTTGGGGACAGAACAAAGTAAAAGCCTTTATCCTAGCTGCATTTAAGACCCTCTTATTCCCTAATGAAAAGTTCCTCATACATTTTAGGGTTGTTGAGTTGGTGAGCCAATTTCTTGAAGGCAAAACATATGTCCCGACCCTCTTCGTAGAGTGGATTAGAAGCCTTAGTATTTTGAAAGAAAAGAATGATGGCACATTAAAGATCAACATGACATTATTAATAGTATGGTTTATGAGCCACATGAAATGTTATGGGCTTAACCTAATTCAGGGAGACTTTTCTCATAACATTGATTTGATCGATTCATTTGTCGATAAGGTCCATCTCTCAGAAGGAAAATCTACATACTGCTGGGTAGAAGTATTGAGAAATTTCTAAGTCACTGATATCTTATAGACAGCAAGATGCAGTAACTTCAAAAGGGTAATCCTAGTTTGTAAAAATTATCAAGCGATACCCTTAATCAAGATGAAATTACGTATAGGTTATTACCCTAACAACATGATCGGACAATTTGGAGGTATCTAAGATATAGTCGATAAACATCTATTGGATATCATGACCTTGGATTATGAGGACCTTCAAATTCTACTGCCACAGAAGATATCCAAACTCAAGGCAATCAAATAGTTATGGGAAACAAAGATTGTTAGCCCAAACATCGATTTAAGAGAATGGCTAAGAGAAGCGAACAAGCATTGGGTTACTAAAGAATATTTGTATGGTCAGCTTCATAAGGTAGGAGAGATCCAATATTGAACACCAAAGGTCATCTAACCTGTAGTAGTTAAACCAAATCCTGTAGTTAAGACCTACATGGACCAAGTATAAGCCCGAATGGAAATAATCTATGAAGAGCGCGACATGTGGGAGGATCTCTTTCAAGAATCAAAACAATGTTCCAGGGCCTTAGAACATCAATTGAGAATGACCCAAAAGAAGCTCAAAGAATTTAAAGAAATGGAAGAGCCCAATTCAGGAAAAAGGAAGGGAGCACCATTAAGGTTCAGTAAATAGAAAAGGGGAACACTTGTTAAACGCTAGAAGAACATTTAGTGATAGGAATAATCTTCTTGAATGTATTTTCTTTTTCAAATAATGTAAAGGGGAACTCTAAAAGCCACAAAAAAATAAATAAATAAAATTGCCACCTTGCTAGTTATTAGTTAATTCTGTCTCTCTACATCCATGCGCCATGCATTTCTTAGTTTCTCATTTGTCTCTTTTAAAAATATTTGTGTGCTAACTTGTTGAAAAGTGATCTTAACCAAGTCGCTAAGATAGCTCCCAAATGTCAAATCTTCCAGAGAAGTCCTATCAAAACCCATTCTCAAACCAGATTAACCAATTAAGGAAATGACAACACCAACAACAACAACGATAATGTCAACCCTAAGGTTATTGATGCTACTGAGCTAAGGTTCCAATCTTTAGAGTGAATAGTAAGGAAGATTGTAGACCAACTAAGCTTTCTTATTGACAACATTGCCTTACTCAAGTCCATGGCTCCATCAAATGAGGAAAGTTCTAAGTCTTGATATGAAAAGAATGTTGAGGCCTTACCCCTCAAAACGGAAGAAGCCTACCTCAAGGTTAATCAGGCCTTCGAATCCTTTAAAAAAGAAGGGGTATTTCCAAAGGCCAACCCAACTTTTGAGCTAAACACTTACTCATTCCCCGTTAATCTAAAGCTTGAAGCTAATCAAGATAGTTTGAAAGAGCTTAAGAAGCAACTAACTCAACAAATTACTAAAAAAATGAAAATGCTTGATGGGTGTGATGGATTCAAGAATGCTGGCATAATAGACTTCTCTGCCTATGATTATGGAAGCTTCTTAGAAAAGTTCAAAGTACCTGGCTTTGAAAAATACAATGGGACTGGATGCCTTAAGCTGCATACCCAACTATATGTACGCAGGATGGGCAAGTATGTGTAATATAATCCACTTATGGTCCAAACCTTTTAGGATAGCCTAACTGGCCTTACTTTAACCTGGTATGCCCAATTAGACCTGAATCAGGTGAACAAATGGGAAAAGTTAGCCAAAGCATTCTATGAGCAATATAGATTCAATGTTAAAGTGGCGCCAACCATGATGGATTTGGTTGCCTTAAGGAAAAGGCACAATGATTCTTTTAAAGAGTATGCCCAAAGGTAGAGGTCCCTAGCAACAAGGGTATTTACCCCCATGATTGAGAAAGAGCTAACTACAACTTTTATCAATACTCTTGAGAGATCGTACTTCGCTTACTTGATCGGACAAGCCTCTTTTAGCTTTGTAGAAGTAGTGGCAGTAAGGTATCGAATTGAAAGTATCATTTCCTTCGATAAGCTACAAGAGACATTAGATAAAAGACCACCCTCTACTAAACTTACCACCAGTAAGCTTAGAGAAGCTACTGTTAGCATGGTCAATTCGAATACCAAGCTTAATGTCTGGGTCTCTTTTAGGACAAATCCTCCACTAGCTCAATAATAGTACAGAAGCCAACCACAGGTTAGCAAGGCCTTAAGGTAGTTCACCAAAGTACCCGTTCCACTCATTCAAGTGCTTGAAAAACTAAAAAGAGATAATTTGCTCTATTCTGAGGCTCCTAATGAAAGGTACAAGCTGAGATTTTTTTATCCCAATAAAAGTTGTCAGTTTCATCTAGGGCAAGTGGTTCATTTAACCGATTCGTATTGGAGATCAAAGAACAAAATTCAAGACTTAATTGATGAAGGAATGGTAAAGCTAGATTTCGTTGAGGCTCTTGCTCTAAATGTCAACAATAAGCCCTTGCTAAACCATGGGCCCATCATTAATATGATATTTGACGACTCAGGGCCTACCATCAACATGATCAGTTCCAATCGAGAGCCTAGGGTTTATAGATTCTATAAACGAGCAGAGAAGCAAATTCCACAAACTAAACGATATACTTTCATGTATTTATGGCCCCCGAAAATTATAAAACTGCCCCTCTCAACTACCAGGCAGTAAACCAAGGGTAGTTAAGCTCTGTTGTAGGGGGGATTACTCACTCTAGTAGGATCTATGATCCAAGTGAAGACCTGAAAAAGGAGGCTGTATTGGAAAGGCCAAATAATGAACAAACCGAAGAAGGATTATTTGCCTTCACCAAGATGATTAAGTTTAGCAAGTATAAAATTATGGATCAGTTGCTAAGACTCCGGTACAAATATCCCTCATGAGTCTCTTGATGGAATCGGATTCGTATTGGGAAGGTTTGTTCAAAACTTTAAGGGAAGTCAAAGTCTCTCATGAAATATAGGTTGAAAGGATTGGATCTATCACCAATTCCATCCTCGCTATGGATCAAATTTCTTTCTCCAAAGAGGAACTGGGCGAAAAAGGTAACTAACAAATAAATAACATCATCACTACAAGAGTCCTCATCCACAATGGGTCATCCCTGAATGTTTGCCCTCTAGCTATCCTAGATTTATTAGGCATTGATATGACTGCAATCAAGCTAAGTTCGACAATAATAAGAGCTTTTGATGGATCCAAGAGGGAAATTATCGAGGAGATCGACCTACCAGTTGATATCGGCCTATAGACATTCGGCATCCCATTCTAAGGACCTTTAATCTGTTATTGGGAAGGCTTTAGATACATTCAGTGGGAGCCATACCATCAAGTCTTCACCAAAAAGTTAAGTTCATCTCCAATGGCCAGGTCATTATGATTCTGGGTGACCAGGATTATGAAATTTACAAAGAGACGGCTATACCCTATATTAGCACTGAAGAGTAAGAGGACTGTAGGCTCTAAATATTTGAAGAGGTGTGCACAATCACTGATCGGGAGAAAGATGAGAGGCTAAAATTCAAAGAAGGCCAATTTAGAACCTATTGGTTAGGCTATATCCTAACCCCAATGGAAGAGTTGCAAAGACTGCAAGCTAGGGTAGAAAAGGTGACAAGTTGTTTCACACCTCGATGACTTTCCCTCTATTGTCAGAAATTTTCATTCGAGCCGAAGTCAAGAACTCAAGGCCTACCAAAGAGGACACTTCCAATAGAAATGAAGGGGCTAGTCCATCCAACAAATCCCAACACTTGAATAATTGGTTCTCCATCCTTATGAATAACAATAAGTCTTCCT
This sequence comes from Lumnitzera littorea, assembly GCA_024138015.1. NCBI lineage: Eukaryota > Viridiplantae > Streptophyta > Magnoliopsida > Myrtales > Combretaceae > Lumnitzera > Lumnitzera littorea. Next base: position 52,065,655 of record JAMXBB010000007.1, on the reverse strand, counting down.
TAGAGTAAAGGATGAATTATGGTCTAGTATTTTATAAAGTTTGGTAATAAATTACCTTTTGTCCTACAAATAGTTGTACTCGAAAGAAGCTTCTTCTAAATAAAAATCAATTTATTGTCTCTTCACATCTTCCTTACTTACACTCTTTCTCTTACATACTTTTCTTTTTCTCAGATCCAATGCTTTGAATAAAGGCCATGGATACCTTAAGTAGATAGGTGATGAAAATATTGATATCACCTCTGGTCCTACTGGGTTAGTTGTTGGGAGTGATGTCAATGACCATAGTGACATATAAGAAAGCTTGGAAAAACATGAAATGAGTAGAATTTCCATTAATGAGCTGACTAAGATAATTAATGTTGGGACTCATGACAACCTTATGGTGTTGAAGATTGGAGGAAATTTGAAAGAAGACCAAAAGGAAAAAATGATTACATTATTATTTAAATACCAAGATGTATTCGCATGGTCTTATGAAGATATGCCCAGATTAGATCCGTCAATTATGGTCCATTGTTTACACACACGATAGTATATCAAACCTAAGAAACAAAGGTTAAGAAAGTTCCAATCAGATGTCTTGTTAAAGATCAAGGAAGAAGTCAGAAAATTGATGGAGGTCGATTTTATCGAGGTAGCTGATTATCTCGAGTGAGTAGCCAACATTGTGCCTATAATGAAGAAGAATGGGAAAGTCAGAGTGTGCATGGACTTTCAAGACCTTAATCAAGTAACCCCTAAAAATAATTTTCTCTTGCCCTTAGTCTTGGTTGATACCATAGCTAGAAACCATCTTTTCTCTTTCATGGATGGATTCTCTAGGTATAATCAAATTTGAATGTCTGAAGAAGATAAAGCCAAGACAACATTTATCCTAACTTGAGGCACAATTTGCTATAAAGTAATGCCTTTTAGACTCAAAAATGCTGGGGTAACTTATCTAAGGGCCATGGTAGCAATCTTTTATGACATGATGCACAAAGAAGTGGAAGTATATGTTGATGATATGATTACAAAGTCCAAAGAAGAAGAAAATCATGTGGATAATCTAAGGAGATTGTTTGATAGGTTAAGAAAATTCCAGTTGAAGCTTAACCTAGAGAAGTATACCTTTAGAGTGACTTTAGGGAAATTGTTGGGCTTTATAATCAGCAAAAGGGGCATTGAAGTAGACCATGATTGAGTCAAAGCAACAGTTAACTTGGCCCCACATACTCAAAGAAATCAGAGGCTTGTTGGGCTGCTTAAACTATATAGTCCAGTTCATATCTCAACTTACAGACAAGTGTTGTCCCTTGTTTAAGTTGTTGAAAAAGAACACCAAAATCAATTGGGATGAAGAGTATGAGCAAGCTTTTACAACGATAAAAAAATACCTCATGTACCCTCTAATTCTAGTAGCTCCAAAACTTGGGAAGCCTTTATTCTATACTTAACAATATTACTAGAGTCCATAGGGTGCATTCTCGGCTAGAAAGATGAAGAAGGAAAAGAACGGGTTGTATACTACTTGAGCAAGAAATTCACTAAAGTGGAGCAAAAATATTTAGAAATTGAAAGAACCTATTGTGCTTTGGTCTAGGTAATGCATCCGCTCAGATAATACACACTTTACTACCAGGTTGACTTATTAACTCGATACGATCCTTTGAAGTATTTGGCAGACAAACTGGCCCTAATTAGCAGAATCTCAAAGTGGCAAATGTTACTATTAGAGTTTGACATTATGTACGTAAACCGGAATTTAGTCAAAGGGTAAGCTCTAGCAAATAAATTAGTAGAAAATCCCTCTAATACCACTCCCTAAGAGGTATAAGTCAATTTCCCAGATGAGGATATCTTAGTAGTTGAGGGAAGCTCTGATAAAAGAGAAGATGATGAGCCACCGAAATGGAAGATGTTCTTCAATGGGGTAGCCAACGTATCTGGGTGTGGAATTAAGGCTATACTAATATCCCCGAAATGCACTCACTACCCTGTAGCTATAAAGCTTGTTTTCTCATACACTAATAATATCGCTGAGTATGAAGCATGCATCATGGGACTTAAGATGGCCCTAGATAAATAAATTTGAGAATTAGAAGTGTATGGTGACTCTTCACTCATTATTAGCTAAGCTTAGGGAGAGTACAAGACTAAAGAATCCAAACTAGTACCTTATCACTAGCATTTGACTAAATTGATGGGGAAATTCAAAGAATCACTTTCAATCGTGTACTAAGAACTTAGAACCAAATTTGCTGATGCCTTGGCCACTCTAGCATCTATGATCCAGATATCTAGTGGAATCAAGATTCAACCCCTAACTATTGAAATTGAAGACAAGCGTGCCTTTTGCTTGGTAATTGAAGGTACTAATGATCAAAAGCTACAGTACCATGATGTTAAGATGTTCCTATAATAAGGCACATACCCTGAAGAGGCCAAGAAAAAGGACACAAAGATGATTAGGAGATTGGCTACTCAATTCTTAATAAGTGAGTCCACTTTATACAGATGCTCTTTTGATAGTACACTCTTAAGATATGTAGATGACAAGAAGGCTAAGAAATTAATGAAAGAAGTACATGAAGGAGTAAGTGGCCCTCATATGAATGGTTGTATGCTGGTAAAGAAAATTATGAGGCTAGGGTATTATTGGTCAACAATAGAAAATGATTGCATCAAACATGTTAAGCATTGTCACTTATGCCAAGTTTATGCAAATAAGATGAACGCTTCACCTTAGGAACTACATGCCTTCTCAATACCGTAGCATTTCTCAATGTGGGGGCATAGATATCATCAGCTTAATCACTCCAAAAGCATCCAATGGGCATCACTTCATATTAGTCACCATTGATTACTTCAGCAAATGGGTTGAGGCCTCGTCTTACTCGAGTGTTACTAAAGGAGTCATAGTTAAGTTTATCAAGAGAGACATAGTAGCTTGATATGGGACTTTAAAACAATCATTACTAACATTGGCACTAATCTCAACAACAAGCACTTGTTAGAATTGTGCTGATAGTTCTAAATCATTTGTAGGAACTCTACTCCTTATTGACCCTAAATGAATGGGGCCATTGAAGCAACTAACAAAAACCTCAAAAGAATCATTGAAAAAATGGATGTCACATATAAGGATTGACATGAGATGTTACCATTCGCACTCATGGCCTATCGGACTTCCATCAGAACTTTGACTAGGGCAACATCGTACTCTTTGGTATACAATATTGAAGCAGTGTTGCTAGTAGAGGTTGAGATCTCGTCACTTGGGGTATTATTAGAAACACGATTGGATGAAGCTGATTGGGTAAAGAGAATTTCATTGACAAGAGGAGATTAACAACCTTGTGTCATAATCAATGTTATCAACAAAGAATGGCTTTAGCCTTTAACAAAAGGGTACGACCCTGAAACTTCAAAGAAGGAGATATGGTGTTGAGAAAGGCTCTTCCCAATGCATAAGACTCTAGAGGGAAGTTTACTACCAATTATGGAGGCACCTATGTCGTGAAGCGAGTATTGCTAGAAAGGTTCTTCTCAATGTTGACATTGTAAAGTTGTATTATCCATGAGGAGGCAATGGAAATTTTTACTCAAAACACGAAAATGCCAGCCATTCTATAAGAAAAGTTGGTATCCTTAGCTGTTATCGACGTTGGAATAATCACCCTTTCCATTAAAAGGTCCAACTCCCTTTACTCCATTTAATCGAACCCATACACTGAAAACACGAGAGAAGTTAAGGAGTGAGATATAGGATATTGGTAATTAACAAAACTCTTTAAAATGCTTTATTACAGAGTGATCACCTTCGATAGGGAGTTTTACTATTTGTTTTTTAAGGGAATGCGAAATCCGAGTAAGCAATCACCTTATGATAGATGTTTGTTAGTCAAGAATAAGGCTTTTGGGTTCATAAAAATTCCAAAGAGACCAAAATAGTAGGTGGCTTTCTGTATCAGGTTAATTTCCATGATTTCTCTAAAACATGAGCTAGTTATTTATGATGGGGCATTTAGAAAAGGTTTAACAGTTTGGGTGCTATCAACAAAGACCTGGTAAGTATTTCCATACAGCGTTAGTACACCGATTTTTAAATCTTACACTTGCATTTAGACTAGTTTTTATTCCCAATGGTCTTTTTGAACCAGCTTGTAGGGAATTCACTTTTTGCATTTAATGTTTAGCCAGCCTTCAAAGATACGATCTTAACTCAGTCTCTTTTCCAAGTTTTTCCCTTCATTACATTCTTCTTAGTAAGCCCTTAAGATACTCTCTTTCCCGGTATTCTCTTAACAAATCCATAGGGCACAACATTAAGACCAAGAGTAGAATTGCTAGTCCCCAAGAGATGCTCTTGCCTAGGTTAATGAGCCTAATGAGGCATGACTAGGTTTTAGATCGATCCCAATTTAGAGTTGCTAGTCCCCAAGAGAGGTTGCTACCTAGGTTAGTGAGCTAGTGAGGTACGACTAGGTTTTAAATTGATCCCAATTTAGGGTTGCTAGTCCCCAAAAGACACTTTCGCTTAGGTTAGTGAGCTTAATGAGGTGTGACCAGGTTTTAGATTGATCCTAGTCATAGGGTTGCTAGTCTTGGAGAGACGCTCCCGCTTAGGTCAGTGAGCCTAGTGAGGCATGACTCGGTTTTAGATTGATCCTAGTTTATAGTTGTTAGTCATTGAGAGACGCTCTCGCCTACGTTAGTGACCCTAGCGAGGAACAACTAAGTTTTAGATTGATCCCAATTTAGGATTGCTAGTCCCCTAGAGACACTCCCACCTAGGTTAGTGAACCTAATGAGGCATGACTAAGTTTTAGATCTATCCCAATTTAGGGTTTCTAGTCCTTAAGAGATGCTCTCTCTTAGGTTAGTGAGCTTAGTAAGGTACGACTAGGTTTTAGATAGATCTTAGTTTAGGGTTGTTAGTCCTTGAGAGACGCTTCCTCTTAGGCTAGTGAGTCTAGTGAGGTACGACCAAGTTTTAGATCAATCCTAATCATAGGGTTGCTAGTCCCTAAGAGATGCTCCCACCTAGGTTAGTGAGCCTAATGAGGTACAATCAGGTTTTAGATCGATCCCAATTTAGGGTTGCTAATCTCTAAAAGATGCTTTCGCCTAAGTTAGTGAGCCTAGTGAGGCATGACCAGGTTTTAAATCGATCCCAGTTTAGGGTTGTTAGTCTTCGAGAGAAGCTCCTACTTAGGCTAGTGAGCCTAATGAGGTACGACCAGGTTTTAGATTAATCCTAGTCCTAGGGTTACTAGTCCCCGAGAGATGCTCCCACATAGGTTAGTAAGCCTAGTGAGGCATGATCAAGTTTTAGATTGATCCTAATTTAGTGCTGGTAGTCTTTGAAAGATGCTCTCGCCTAGTTAGTGAGCTTAGTGAGGCACGACTAAGTTTTAGATCGATCCCAATTTAGAGTTGCTAGTCCCTGAGAGAGGCTTTCGCCTAGGTTAGTAAGCTTATTGAGGCACGATAAGGTTTTAGATTAATCCCAGTCATAGGGTTACTAATCCTTAAGAGACGCTCTCGCCTAGGTTAGTGAGCCTTATGAGGCATGATAATGTTTTAAACCAACTCCAAAATAAGGACAGTCCTACCCAAGTTAGTGAGCCTAAAGAGGCACGACTAGGTTTTGTTTCTTCACATAATCCCTTGTAGATTGATTTTAAGATAGCTAATTAGTTGTTTTAAAGTTATCTTAGGGGCAAAAATAGTGTCTTTTATCATTGTGGTAGAGTTTTGTTCAAATTTTGCCACATCAAACTTTGTCATAAAGAGGGGCAGCTATAGACACCAAATTTTTGCCCCCTTTATTTTTATTTTTATTTTATTTCTTCCTTTTCTCAATAGGCCTTAAATTAGGAAAAACACAAAAAAATATTTAAAATGTTTAGTTATGGACACTTGGTAGTTTAGTATCCTAACTATCATGTGATGACTTTAATGAATGGGGTGGTTGAAAGTGATGAGGACATAGGCTATGTTAAGAAAGGGGTTATAGGGACCTGAGATGATAATAAATTGAGTCTTAGTGGAGATAAAGGAGACCCTTTACCTTCAGCTCAAGTAGCACCAAGAGTTATGAGTGTAGAAGCTTTTATAGACAATGGATAATGGGAGAACCTATTTTATATTAACTATTGATGCAAGGGTTAAGTCTATATCATTATAATTGAAGGAGGTAGTTGCATTAATGTGGCATATACTTCCATATTGAATTGCTATAATTGCCAACTACTAAACACCTCAAATCTTATGAACCATACATGTTGAGTGACAAACATGTAAGTTTCCTAACAAGTTTAGGACTTTATAGCTATATCAATTAAAGATATATATATATTGATGAACTAGAGTGTGATGCGGTTCCTATGGATTCATCTCATATCTTTTTATGAATGCCTTTGATATTCTAGTGAAATATTTTTCATGAAGGCTTAATACATATTCCTTTGATTTAGAGGAAAAATGGGTTAATTTGAAACCTCTAAGCCTTGGAAGGGTATGATACATGGTTAAAAAGAAAATGTAACAAAAATGGGAGTCTATTGGTGGGAGGGGCCAAGGAGACTATTTAGATAATTATGCAGTAAGGGTAGGAATGATTGGAGCTAACTACTTGATTCTACCCAAGGTATTGGATGGGAGAGGAATATTGGAGAATCTTATAGGGGCATGTTTGAAACTATTTTAGTATTATATAGTGTAGTAGGGCTAATAGAGTTATCAAGTGGCTTTTAGAATTGAGGGGAAGAGGAATGATTAAAGATTGTTTCTTATTGACAGTGAAGTATTCAAAGGCCAAAACTGCTTTCGTGATTAAGAATCATAGGGTTTTGATGGTTGAGTTCAATTGCTTAAGTAAGGGTGTTGCTTTTTATAATTTCACTAACAATGTTGTGTAAGGAATTCTCATATTAACAAGGAGGCTAACTCAAGAAGATTCAAGAGAAAATCTTCAACACCCCTAAGGGAATGATGAGAACTAGTTGGTTTAGAGCCCTACAATTTGAGCCTAAGCACAAGTATTGTAGAACTTGTTAAGCATGATAATTAATAGTATGCTAGTTAATAAGATAGATGCATATTATAACTTAGTCAAAGCTACGAATGGAATGAATGAGCAAAACCATGCATGAAGTAAAGTATATGGCATGTACTTCAACTATATATGTCTTATGTTGTAAATGGGGATATATATGGTGTATGCTTTTCTACATGGTGCGTATTACTCCTTTTAGAAGCTATACGACATATATCTTAGGAAATGATAGTACTCCACAACGTGCATTGCAATTATAGTATCTATGGTATATATTGTCATTGATGGGCTATGTATTGTTTATTCTTTTTATGAGATTTGGTTTTATTTTATTTGTTTCCTATTTTATCAATGTTTAGCCTATAATTATATATACCCTAGTAAAGACTTTATATATGTGTACGTGTGTATGTGTGTGTGTATTTTTATTATCATTGAATGAAATTTACCCTTTTGTTTGAGTTCCCCTAGCACATCTAGTTAGTATCAAATTTTTATTATTTGTGGTGTACAAACTAACTCACTAATTTGTTCATAATATTAAATCAATTGGGTGCAATTCAGATTCTAGCAATGTATCATATCTATTAAAGTATCATCCATATCAATTTTGCTTAAACACTAAAGAAAACCCTAAAAACATTACTTTTCCCCTTTCTCAAGACCTTAATTTAGGGAACTGCGGATCATCTCCCTAGGTCACATCATAAGCTATGATAGGAATATCACGTTTAACAAGTTTGCATGAATTTATTTGACATGATACACGATGAATGGAAAGATCATAGGATATTGATAGCATTCTAGGCATGGTTAAGCTGTTGCAAGGTTATAGTGTTTTTCTTTCATAGACTTGTTTTTTATCCTAAAGGATAGCTATTTTAGAGTTGAGGACAAATCTCCTTCAACTTGGGAGGGATGATATCAATCAAATTCCTTGGTTAGGTAATCATTTATGAAGATTTTGTTAATTTTCCATTATCTTATAATGTTAGGGATTTTGATATTATTTTATTTAGACCTTTTCACTTTAATTCTTTTATTAGCACTTAGTTACCTAATTACCCTAAGCTTGTCAGGGTTTTAGTCTAAATAATTGTAAGACATTGTTTTTCAATGAGTGAAGAGTGAAATTTATAGTATACTTATGAAAGATTTGTTCTTCTCCTTCCATAACCTTATCAATTGTAATAATCAATCCAAAAGCCATCTTTATTTTATTTAATGTGTGGCATTATTTACTAATAATTTTTTTTTGGGTCAAAAAATAAAATTAGATTAAATATGTAAAGAGTATAATACAATTTGCAAATCATCCATTGATAATACATAAGTAGAAACATGGTTAAAACATAAAATATGAGCAAGTGGAGATGGGGGTTCGATGACCCAATTAGATAAATACATCTTTTGTTGAGTTTGAACAATAAGCCAGTTTGTAATTTGATTAGAAGCTCTTCAAACCAAGAAGAAACCAACTGACTAAAAAGCAGTACTTCTTTCAATTATCTTATCAAATAACAAGCTCAAATGCTGTAACCCTTCCATATATATTATAGCATTGTAAATAGTTGTAGAATCTAATTCAATAATGATGATCATCCATCGCTTAGCACTTACCGATCACATTCCTTCAATTATAACAATTGCTTCTACTTGTTCAAGTCTCTTTACCTCAACAATATTTGTAGGTTGCCTACCTCAAAAATATCTATAAGTCCCCCAACAAGATTAACATTTGAATATCTAACCATAATTCCAAAAGATCCAACATTAAGCACAACATCATATGCTGCATCAACATTTACCTTGATTAGTCTTATGCTTAGGGGATGCCATGCTTCATTGTCTTTCCTTATTGTAATGGCAAATTCATTCCTTGACATCACAAGGGAGGTGTTTCCAACTTAGTGTAGCTATACTACTCAATGCATGCATAGTGTAACATTAGTGAGCTGAACCAACATATATGGATATCTCATCTATATTATCAATGCTTTCAACTTAGGCATTTCCTTCATATCTCATAGCATACTCATTGCATCCTTGCATTGGAGAAAGTTCATCGAAGGCATGAAGATACTTGTTGATAGGGATCATGGACCAATCACTCTCTTTTAGGCACGAAGACTCGCCTATATAGTTTGCTAAGCTGTATAAGGGGAGTTGAACTCAGAAGAACAATACATTCTCTATCCTGACCTATCAAGATACTTTACTCTCCATCTCATTGAAGATACCCTCGAGGTGCCTAACCTATTGTCGAGGTTGATCCAAAGAATGGCTACCTATTGGACCAACCTTACCTAAGCCCTGAACAGTTAAACTACCGAGCATTCAACCTAACCTACTGTACTCGAATCAACTTTACCTAGCAAAGTTATATCATTGAGACAATAGAATAAACAGTTGACACATACTTTATTTCTTTAACACCTATACTATCTTTACAAGAATATTCCCTTTCCATTTGATTATGAATTTACCCTTGTAAATTTCACACTTTTCCTCTTCTAGTAAGAATCTTCTTTTTTTTTTTTAATTTACATTAACCTAGGACTTACCCTAATTGGGCCATATAAATACTTATAATATGTAATAGTCATAACATCAATGATATTGAATTTGAGACATACTTTCTTTCATGAGCTAAGTCTCTCTCGCTTACTCTCGTTTACTCTTATCTTGTCCATTGTGAGTGCAGATTAGTAGTGAGTGCCCTCTGCCTACACTTATGCATAATATCAAGTGCAACCTAAGCTTATGTAAAGCATTGGTGCATCACATCCACTATCGATGCATGAAAACCCTTACTTAACCTTTAACTACCATTTATCCTTTGGACCATCTTAAGGTTTAGACCCATACCTTTGGCTTGCATGATATTGGTAGTCGTATGCCAACCTTCCTAGCAATTTGCATAATCTTGGTATTAGAGCTTGGCCACATTTGAGCAAGTTTCTATTGCTTTGTGTTTGAATTGACTTATTGCTGCTATAGTATGTTTTAGAAACTGTTTGTCACTGTTATTAAAGTTTGAGAAGTGTCGAGTGTTAAAGAAATCTAGTGCTATGTTTTCCTTTGTTTCTTGTTTGTAAAATAGTGTGTGAGTGTTTAATTGGGTTATTGTGTTTTGATTGTAATAGCTATTGGTGTATTAAGTGCTGTTTTGTTGTTTGTAGAAAGGATTTTAAGTTATGTTTCAATGATCAATCTATTGTAATAGACCCTAATTTCTGACTTTAGTGTTCAAGGAACCCTAGATAACTAAGAGAGTGGTGCTCGTAATGGCTAAAGTCAACAAGGAAGTTTTACGCCCTAATATGTGAATGAATGACTATATAGGCTTATTGACTTGATGACTAGGCTATTGAATATCGTAAACGAAAATAGACAATGAGCTCAAAATGACCCCTACACTGCCCAATGGTTGATACGGCCAAGTTAACACCTTAGTTTGACTACCCTAAGCTAGAGTAGTGGATAGAGTTGCTTGACGGAGACTAGCATTAGATGAAATCAAAGAAGAGGATGAGGAAGTAAGAGATGAGGAGGAAAAGTATCATGAACCCATGGAGAGGAATGTTTGAGCTCATAGAGTAAAAGGATTGAGGATGCATGCCCTTAGTTTTTTTGGGAGTGATGACATTTAGGACTACCTAGACTGGATAGATAAGGTTAAGAAGTAGTTTGAGTACCATGAGGTACTTGAGAATGCCGAAGTTAGACTTAACATACTAGAATTTACAAGTTATGTAGCTCTATGGTGGAAAAATCTATAAGCTACCTACATAAGAGAAGGACAATGTAAGAGATAAGGGATTGGGATGAAATGAAGACAATCATGAGAAGAAGATTTGTTCTAAGCTAATATTCGTAGGATGCATTCAAAAGGTTACAAGAGTTGAGGCAAGGAGGATCAAGTGTTGAATCGTATGTGAAGGAATTTCAAATGTTGATGATTCATCGTAAAGTAATTGAACTCAAGAATTGAATCGTATCTCTATTCATTAGATATTGGAGATATTCTAAAGACTGGACATTGATACGCTTGCTAAGGACCGAGCTGCTCAAATTACCTAAGTAGAGGAGAAAGAGATCTTGAGGAAGTTTGAGAAAGGCCAGAGCTTAAGATGAAAGATAAGTGAGATCGAGTACTTTAAGTGTCAATGGTTTAGACATATGGCCACATAATACCTGAACAAACAAGTGATGGTGATCAAGGAAGAGTTGTCTACCATTGATGCTGATAGTATTGATGAGGAGATTAAGGATCCCAAAGAATGCAAACAACCAAAACAATTTGAGGAGGAAGAGATCATTTATAGTGAAAAAGGTAATTTTATGCTTACAACCATGGTGTTGAGGAGAGTAATAAGTGTGAATCATGTGCTAGAGGATGAACAATAAGAGAATTTGTTCCACATTGGTTGTAAGGTAAGTGGATCATTGTGTTCATTGATTGTTGACAATGGTAGCTATACCAATGCAACATCTACTTTCATGGTCTAGCAATTGAAGTTGTTGACCTTACCTTATGCCAACCCTTACAAATTGCACTAGCTAAGCAAGAAAGGAGCCTTATAAGTAAATAAATAAGTAGTTGTGCCATTCTTTGTTGGAAACTACTGAGATGAAGTACTCTGTGATGTATTACCCATGAGTGTGTCTCATATTCTTCTTAGATTACCATAGATGTTTGATTGAAATGTGATTTTTGATGGGAGGAAGAACATCGGCTCATTAGAGCATAAAGGGTGGAAGGTAAAGTTCAACCCTATAGCAAACTCAATTAAGCTGAGTGCTAAAAAAGGAGGCTTTAGTAATGACCAAAGCTGAATTGAAGAGAGAGATGAAGCTTGAAGAGCTAACCTATCTACTGGTGAGAAGGTTGCTTAAGATGAGAGGATCGAATGATGAACTACTACTTGCTGAGGTGAAAACCTTACTGAATGAGTTTACTGACTTATTCTTAGGTGAACTGCTAGAAGGTCTATCCCCAATCTGAGGCATTAAACATGCAATAGACTTATAGCCAGGAGCTGCATTACCAAATAAGCTTACCTATAGATTGAATATGAAAAAAGTTTCTTAGATGTAGAGATAGGTACTTTGCTCTCCATCTCATTAAAGAAACCCTCGAGGTGCCTAACCTGTTGCCGAACTAACCTCTTAATGACACATCAATCTAAGGCTAAGTACTAAACCTACCTACTGCTGAGCTAATACATATTCGAGGCCAAGTTGCCCCATTTTCGAGCCGACTAGTCGAGGCCAGTCTAAAGAATTGCTACCCAAACCTGAAATAGGAGAATTGCTAAGAATTTAACTTAACTTGCTCTTCACGGATTAGCTTTACCTAGTGAAGCAATATCATTGGGACCATAAAATATTCATAATATGGATAACATGTACCCTATTCTCTAACATTCGTATTGTCCCTATAAGAATATTCCCTTTCCATTTGATTACGGATTTACCTTTGTAAATTACACACTTTCCCTTTTCTAGTAAGAATCTTTTTTGTAATTTATATTAACCATAGACATGTCCTAATTAGGCCATATAAATACTTGTAATATGTAATAGTCATAACATCAATGATATTGAATTTAAGACATACTTTTTGATAGGAATAAGCCTGCAACTATCTCCAAGCCGAAGCCAACCTGTCCCAAGCTGACATTAACCTATTCTAAATTGAAGCTGACCTACTTTAACCTAAGGATGAACTATTTGAAGCCAAGGGTGATCAACTCTTACTGAGGCCAAGCTAATACCAGAAGGCCAAAAGGAAGAAAAGTAGCCACTTGGCACTAGGTCTATCATCTGTAGAGAAGCTGAGAGATCATATAACTGAGGCCTTTAGGGTTCCTACTATCAGGACCCTAAAGGGGGCCTATTAGGATTATCTAAAATTTCCATAACATATGTGCACCTATGATATGAAAACTGCTTTGCAAGTTAGAGATTGCAAGACTTTAAATGATTAATCACTAAAGTTATTGATTTTTAAGTAATTATTTTATTATAGAATACAAATATAAATAACTATGGGTGTCCGATATCCCATAGTTTCTCAGAATCGCAAAGAATCGGTATCCCCTACAAAATAATAGGACAGGATATACCAATATTATAAAATGTAGGAAAAATTAAATTATATTAAATTCTAACATGTGAATATTTTCTACAAAGAATATTTATGTATTCACCAATAAAGATCTCAACTAATTCTAACACTAATGTAGATATCTTCATCTTGCACTTAGCACTCGAGACTTATCCCAATCCCATTGTATGTAAACCTGCAAAAGAAAGACTATTGGGGAATAAGCTACAAGAGCTTAGTGAGCTATCCCTCATATTATACTGGCAAACAAGTTATCAAACAAGTTATCAAACAAATTGTTACAATCATATGAATGCATGCACATGCAGTTTGCCAAACAATATATGCAGTTGACCAGTACTGCATATAATATCGGATTTTAACACCCTCTGAGATAAGGGTTGGAGATTCATCGGCACCAATCACGACTGGGCTCTAGCACCTTGGTTTTTACCCATAACTTTGAATTTCGTATTTCACAAAAAAAAAAAAAAATACATTTCCATTTCTAAAAATCTAGTAGTTCACAAAGTCCCAGGCCTAGCAGTGAGGTGACCTCCACAGTCCACACTCACACCCTACAGTGGAGATCTCTAGACTCAACCCTCAGCCATACGGTTGGTGTCTCCATCACCTAGTAAGCCCATAGGTTTGGGTAAGGTCATGTTGTACCAGTGCACTGTACATAAACACTTTAATATATATAAACAATCCCCGTAAGGCCTCTCTTTATCTCCATGTGAAGTGACGGCCGGAATAAGTAAGTGCAATGCATGGATAATGCATGACCCTTTTAATTTAAGATAAGCCAAATATAATTAGGTCAAATTATGAGGCGTTCAATCAATATCAACAAACCATCCAAATCATATAAAAATCAATCATACCATCAAATCACCAATTATCGTATTTAACAATATTTCTTAAAATAATTAATCAATATCAAGCACACGCATATCCCAAAACCCCATGCATCAGGTTATTGATATTCAATTTAAGTGCACTAACTACAAGCACAAACAAGTATAGAGTCATCGGGAGTACTCACTTGACTATGACGACTCGCTCTAGTTGTAATAATTGATCGGAAGATCCTTACCCTTGTTGGGATCACTTGATCATTACGAGATAATAGGGATAATAAGTAATTGACTCAACTAATGGTTCTAGATATTTATCTACCTAATTCTACTTAGATTATTATCTTCCCTTATTCGATTAAACCTAATTGCTAATCCTACGTAACTTTTTCATTCTATTTTCAACATTTACGAATTTATAGTCGTTTTTCATCGTTTTCGGACGCATGTTCACACGGTGATGTCCGTTTTGGACGTTAAGACCCGTGTTTTACAATATAGACTAAATTTATAGAAATTTTAATTATTGAAGTTTAGTTATTCTCATTGCTTATGTTTATGCCCTAATTTAGGATTTAATGATTGAATTAGATATTTGATTCTTACACTTAAGAAATTTTACATTAGTACTACTAATTCACATACTTGATTAAGTTTAATTCAATCTAAGAAGTGTATTAGGGTTTAAAGGATCTTCGACTCCTAAGTACATGTATACATATATAGGTTATATTCTTATGTCATCTTATAATCTATTCTTTTACAAGCTTACGCTAATGTCATGGCTCATGTAATTTTTTTGATGATGTCATGGCTTATGTCATCATGTGCTTACCTCATCACTTACTTCATCATTTGATTATATAAGTCTCACCTCATGCTTATGTCATATGTATATGTCTTATGTACATTTCACTTCTTTCCTTATGCTTATGTACATATACCTTATACATATATATACTTATACCTATACTTAGACTTATACCGTATTCATACGTGTATACATACTCATATACCTATATGATTAGATATGTATTTTTATACAAAATTTCGTATGCCTAATCTTTTCCTTAAGAAAAGCTACCTAATTCCATTCTTTTGTGTTTTTAAGTATGTAATTAGTGTAGTATAAGTATGTATGATTAGGTTTTGTTTTAATTTAGGTTATGTACATGGTAAATACCCATGTACAAAGCTTCTCATGCTTCCCTTCTTTTCAGTTTACCTTATGTACACCTTCTTATGAGCACATGTTCATGTTTTCCTTTCTTCTTCTTCATGATTCCTAAATTTCTATACTTAAAGATGTGAACTTTGTACCCTCTTCTTCAAGATCATACTTTTCACATACCTAATTGTCTAATCTACCTAATTAACTAACTAATGAATAATATAAAGCAACATAAGGTAACTTAAGTACATACCTTAGTTTGTGTTGGAATTAAGGAGACAAAAAGAGAAGTGATGAAAGTGAAATGGAAGATGGAAGCTTATGGCAATGGAGGTGAGGTTTTGCTTTGTTTCTTTTTGTTTTGTTTTGTTTTTGGAATGAAGAAGAAGGTGGGGTCTAGTAGGAAAGTGGACGGCAATTTAGGAGGAGAAGGAAAAAGAAATGCTAAAGGAAAAGAAAAGAAAGGAAATCATGAGAAGGAAGATATTTTCTTCAAATGAAAAGGACACTTTTGTTGACTTTTCAAATTGTTGATTTTAGTCAACATGTGTTGACTTGGTCAACTTTCCTTAAGTATATGTAATTTTGTACACATAATTTAGTAATTAAGGGAAATTAAGGGAAAAATTAAGGAAATGAGAGGATATGAGGTATTTGGTGAATTGTTTAGTAAAAATAGATGATAAGGTCTTATTTTAGGTATTTATAGCCTATATATGTCATTTGGTAAACTACTTTGTATAACTAGTATGAAAAGTACTAATTAGGATATTAAGGTTCACTACATTTAACCTAATCTTCAACTATACCTCTAAATCTATATAATACTATCTTAATCATATACTTAGGAGATAAATGTAATTTGCGATTCATTATCTTGGTTTCTAAAGGTTTACTTAAGGATTCTAAACATATATGCATGATTGAAAATCGTCTCTAACCTTTTACTAGTGATTTGGCAAAATACGAGGGTTATATTATCAATTAGGGTTTTAAGGTATATTATGATAAATTCGTGCATATATGACTTTAAGATGATCATTTTAGGGTTTTTATCACTTTTGAATGAAATTTTTATTGTTTACATACATTTAAGGTAGATAAGTTTCTTCCGCGATTGATTAATTCTTTTAGGGTTTTCACTTTCATTAGCCTTATCAACTCCTAAATTGTCTAACATAGTCGAGTCTATTTCAGAAACTAGATCAAAAATTTTAGGGGTTTACACCTACCCAGACCTAAACATCCAGTTACCAACCTCACCTACTTCGAATCATGCTCCTTCTAGGATAGCCTGAAGGATTGCATGCTTACTTCTTCTATTAAATGCTCAGTTTTGTATTTTTGTGAATATTTTCTTTAATTTTAATTATGGGCCCATTCTTTAAAGTTTAAGGCTTTGTACATTATTTATAGTTTTGCCACTAGAGCTTTTAAGATTTGTTATAAATAGCAACATTTGTAATTCGCAAACAAATTGGATAGGATTGGAAGAATATTGACATTGAATACACTTGAACATTCCTTTTTGAGTAAGGATACTATTGAGCTCTTAGAGCTTGCCTATTTCTAGATTATTGAGTGTGCTTTACTCTTTATTCTCTCTCATGTTCTTATCAATTGTGACCTTAAGATTATAGTAAACCCTTCATTTGGGTGAGTTAGTGAGTCAGATTTATCCTCACATTTGAAACCTGAGTGATATTTAATGTTCATGAGTCGTATCAAATCCTATTTCGAACTCAGCTACTGATTGTGTTTGTGTCTTGGTGTGTGATATTCATACACATTAGCCATCAAAACCCCATTTTCACTTTCTATTCATTTCATTCATGGTTTTTTTAAGACTCGTTGCATATCGTCTTAATATCATAGTGCTTTGGGGAGAAGTGTATAATGTTCGTCAAAGTTTGCTTCATCTGTTGAACATTTGTTAGTTGCTGTTTTATAGTGTAGTGTATTGTTCATGTTCTTAGTGGTCATAGTATTGTGTTGCTATTGAGTCGAGTAACAATAATTTCAATAGTTGATTCTAGTTGCTATGGAAGTGTTTATCAGTCGTGGTAGCTACAAAAGCTAAGTAGTAGTCATTTCTCGGTTACTGTAATTGTGTTTTGTTGTAAATTGTGTTGTTTGAATTTTCTCTAAATATCACTATACGAACAATAATGTTTGAAGATAGTGTTAATGACAGTACAGATACCCCTCGCGGAAGCTTGAGGAGACGTGTTGATAACTCGGAATATCAAATTCAGAATCTCATTAATTCTATCTATGAGCTTCCTAGTTTAGTTAGAGGTCGCAGACATGTTAGTCGAGATGAAAGAAGGGAAAGAGCACCTACTAGTAGAAGTGGTTCCAACGAGCTTGATAATGATCAGTGACAGCTCAAAAGAGCTGTCGAGCTAAGAAGATGAGAAAACCAACCTAAGTTGAGAAGAAGCAATGATAGAAATGTTGATATTGAGAACTTAAGTACTTGAAGAAGAGAGTTGAGGCCGAGAAGAAATATGGCTAAGTAGAGCTCCAATAGAAGTGGCTAATTCGAGGTGAACCAATTAGCTCAGAATGCATGGGATGACCTTAGGTACATAGTTGAGGACTCGACAACATCAAGCTTAAGCTACTGACTTTTAATGGTAGCTATCGACCTAAATAGTTCCTTGATTGGATTCCCTAAGTAGAGAAGTTGTTTGAATGCTATGGGTGTGATGATCAAACCAAGGTTAAGCTAGCTTCGTTATCCCTTATTGAGTATGCTAATCTTTAGTGGGATAAATTAGTCTCCAAGTGAGATACTGAAGGAGAAGAGCTGATAAGAACTTGGAGGCTTGTAAGAGTTTGAGACCTTAATGATGTGATGTGAGATTGTCAAGCCATAGGACTGCACTATTGCTAGGTTTCTGAGTAGAATCTAGGATGACATTGTTGACATAGTAGAATTGGAGCCATTTAACTCACTAGACCAGCTGATCAATTTGGCATTAAGGGTAAAAAGACAGAAGAGGAAGAAGTACTAAAGGCTGACTATTCGACCTTAACCGATTAGCCTTAAGCTTAAGAAGTATGCTAAGTGAAGGCTAGAGAAGAAGATGGAGAGAGGTGAGTCTAACCGACCTGATCAGGCTGAGATAAAGAAGGTAGAGAAGGAAAAGGTACCTGACACTAAGGCTCGAGAAATTAAATGCTTCAAGTGCTTAGGTTACGAGCATATTGCTTCTCAATGTTTGAATAAAAGGATCATGATCTTAAAGGGTGAAGGGCTTGAAGCTCAAGTAAAGAGCTAAAGTGACAAGAGCTTGGGAGGCGAGTTGATAGAAGAAAATGTCTATATTGATAATTTAGATGAACTTTCATCCATGATGAGTCGACGAGCTAACCTAAAAGCAAATCTTGGACAAAGGGAAAATTTATTTCATATTTGATGTTTGATGAATGGGAAGACTTGTTCATTGGTTACTGATGAAGGAAGTTGCACCAATGTCATTTTTGTCGAGCTAATAGAGAAGATGAAGATGCCAGCCTACCTATATCCCCGACCTTATGGATTGAAGTAGTTTAATGATAAGAGAATGGTCTATGTGCATAAGAGAGCTTGAATATCATTTAAGGTTGGGCAATACGAGGATGAGATTGACTTTGACGTAGTACCTATGAATAGAGCAAATTTACTGCTTAGCTGACCAAGGGAGTATGATCGAAAAGTGATTCATGATGGCTTCCTTAACACTTACATGGTTCAGAAGGATGGGAAGAGCTATTGCTTAACCCCCACAAGCATTGAGGAAACCTAGAGCAACTTGGCACCCATGGTGAAGAGAAAAGGGAAGAGAAGTTTGTTCGGCATCCTAGCCTGTGCTGATTGTTTAGCATCGAGGAAGAATTCTTTTAAGACTCATGGTAATGATAGGAATCGGCCTGTGACTATCTCTAAGCCGAGGTTTACCTATCCCAAGCCGACATCAACTTGTTTAAAACTAAAGTTAACTTGATCTAACCCGAGGCTGAACTATTTGAAGTCAAGGCTGATAAAAGCTAATACTAGAAGGCCAAAAGGAAGAAAAGGAGTCACTCGGCATCAAGTTTGTCTTCTCTCAAGAAGCTGAAAGATCATACAATTGAGGCCTCAAGGCTAAACATCCACTTGGTATGGCTTAAAGAGATTAGTGTCGATTAACCATAAAACTCGATAACTATAGGCTAACCTTTCAGGTATCCTGGCCAAGCACTATAAGACTTCAAGGGTTCTTACCTAGACTTAGACATTCAGTTATTAATCTTGCTCAGTTCAGATCCTGCTCCTTCTAGGATAACTCGAATGATTGCATGTCGACTTCTTCTATTAAACATAAAATTTTTTATTTTTGTTAATATTTTTTGTAATTTTAATTATGGGCTTATTCTTTAGGGTTTAAGCCTTGTGCATTATTTATAGTTTTGCTACTAGGGCTTTTAGGATTTGCCATAAATAGCAACATTTGTAATTAGTAGACAAATTAGATAGGATTGGAAGAATATTCAAACATTGAATAAGCTTGAACATTCCTTTTTGAGTAAGGATACTATTGAGCTCTTAGAGCTCACGTATTTCTAAATTATTGAATGTATTTTACTCTTTAATCTCTCTCATGTTCTTATCAATCTTGACCTTAAGATTGTGGTGAACCTTTCATTTGGGTGAGTCAGTGAGTTGCATATGACATTTAGTGTTCGTGAGTCTTATAAAACCCTATTTTGAAATTAGCCACTGATTGTGTTTGTGTCTTGGTACTTGATATCCATACACATTCACCGTCAAAACCCTATTTTCACTTTCTGTTCAATGTTCTCATTTAAACCTTGGGTACCTCATTCATGGTTTTTTGAGACCTGCTTACTCTCGTTTACTCTTATCTAGTCTATTATGAGCATAGATTAGTGGTAAGTGCCCTTTGGCCACACTTGTGCAAAATATCAAGTGTGACATGAGCTTGTGTAAGGCATTGGTGCGTCATATCCACCATAGGTGTACAAGAGCCCCTGGTTAGCCTTTGACTACCATTTATCTTTCATACTGTCTTAAGGTTTAGACCTACCCCTTTAGCTTGCATGATAACAATAGCTGTGTATTAAACTTCCTAGTGATCCATATCACTTGTTTTGAACATTAGTAACATTAGGAATTGAAGAGTTAAAAACCTTAAAAATATTAAAAATATCAATTTCCAAATTTTCCATAGAACAATAGCTAGATTGGCAAAATTCGTGAGCCTTTTGTTGTTATTATAATTCATCTTCTCTAAGATGTCAAGTAACCAAATATCAAGATTTTTTATTAACTCGTCTACATTCGTAACACCTACACTTCGATACCAAATTAACTTTTTCCATGAGCATCTCAATAGTATGTGTTCTATTGTCTTAACCTCCTTACAAAGAGGGAACATTAGGGATTGCATCACTTTCCTCTTAGCAAGATTAGAGTAAGAGGGTACAATATTGTGTAATGCCTTCAATGAGTAGACTCAAATTTAGTTGCAACGGAGGTATTTATAATCACTTGATGTAATCATAAGTAGATTTAATAGTGCAAACACCCTTCTTATCATGAGGCCAAACCAACCTATCATTTGAGCTGACAAATGGAATTGGTATTTTAGGGATGGCTTTGATATAAGCATTAACAAACCATCTTTTTAGTTCATTTAGTTGCTGGCATCAATGAATTCTTTAACTGCAACCTATTATCTTTCCACCTCACTTCTAAGTTGTAGAACAAAGCTTGATAAGCTTGACACCCATCTATTACAAATTGCTACTTTAGAATCTCTATTACCCACTTACCATAAACATTCCTACATCAATATTTCCTTTCCTTGAAGTATGCTCACCTAACGCCTTGAATCTTTAGATCCCCTCCTCATTTGTAAGAATAGAATGATGTAGAAAATGGATCCCCTTTAGCACTTTAGCCCATAAAGCATCATCTTCACTAGCTAATCCCTAAGCAAGTTTTGTTAGTAAAGCTATAATGAAAGCACTCAAATCTTTAAAGCTTAAACCTCCCTTAGATTTTGGTAAAGAAAGCTTTTCCTAACTCAACCAATGTATCTTGATTTCTTCTTGAGTTTGTCCCCACCAATAATTAGCAATCATCGAGTTCACCTCCTTACACACTTCAAAGGAAACTCATAGCATCCCATAGAATATATTGGAACGGCATTAGTAACAACTTTAATTAAAGTTTCCTTACCTTTACTGGAGACTAGGCATTCGCTCCAATTTTTAACTTCATCTTGATTTTATTTTTAACAAATGCCAAAACATCGGATTTATTTCTACCCCATATTATAGTAGATATCTCTCGAGTTTAAAAGATGACGAAACTCCAAGCACATTGCTAAGTTGATGAATAGTTTCCTCTACTGCATTCTAGCTAAAGAAAAGAGTTGATTTTTGTAGATTTGCCTCTAAGCCTAATGCCCAACAGTATCCTTCAATTATGCCCTTCATCACTTGCATGTTTCATGTGTTTGCTTCAAGGAAAAAAAAAAGAGAGTTGTTAACTAAAAGTAGATGAGATATTATAGGACATCTATCTTTAATCCTTAGAGCACATAAATGTTTGCTTGCAACAACATCGTCCACCATTCATGACATAACTTCTGCCACTAAGATAAATAGATATGGCAATGAAAGATTGCCTTACCTAAGTTCCCATGATAGAATAACATTACTAGCAACCTTACCATTAAGCATAATTCTATACAATACTGAAGAAGCTCACTTTATCACCCATCTTAGCCAAAGCTCACTAAACCTAAGCTGAAAAAGTAAAGCTCTTAAGAAATCTTGATCAATCATGTCATACACCCTATTTCGATTTCAAAGCCCAATAGCTTTTCTCACTAGATCTTATTGTTTTAATATAGTGGAAAGCATCAAGTGCTATAATGGTGTTATCATGAATTTAACGTTTCATCACAAAGGGATAGTAGGCTTAGTTGTCAACTTTGGTAAGATTAGCTTTAACCTATTAACTAAAACACAAGAAATGATTTTACAAAAAGAATTGCATTAGATAGTTTCTTACCTCTTAAGGGCTGGGAACCTTAAGAATAAGAACTATTTTTATAGAGTCAATTGAGATGGGGAGCTTACTTATAGTGAAGAAAGATTATATTGCTTACACTACAATTTGTCTCACCACATGCTAGTAACATTGATAGAAAATACCTAGAAGTCCATTTAGACTAAGAGTTTTTAAGGATCCTAATTGAAATGTGGCTTGTTTAATCTTGTCCTCGATTAACATATAAGACATCCTTAAATTATCTTCTACGTTTATGAGAGTAGGAATGATCTCAAGTATATTCCCCTATTTTCTACTCCCATTAGTTCTAAAAAGACTAATGTAGCAATTACAAAAAATCCTAATTATAACTAGCTCATCATTTACCCAACTCCAAGCCATATCCTTAATTCTCATGATTTTTTTCTTTGCCAATGCATCAATGTTGATTGATAAAAAAATTTAATGTTACGGTTACCTTCTTTTTGCCTAGTGACTCGAGATCTTTGCAACCAATATAATTCCTCCCTTCTCCATAGCTTATTCAATATGTTGAGAAGCTCCTATTCACATTTTCAATTACCTGTAGTTCATCTCATTTGGATTAAAGATAGCTCATTTTGGAGTTTATTTATTTTTACTCTATTATTTGAGAAGGTATGTTGACACCCTACTCATTTAATCCTATATTGCATCTTATCAACTAAAACCTAAAGGGAAATGACCCCTATTTGGCAGCTTTCATTGCATGTACCCTTTATGACACTCTTATAGTTAGCTTCTAGAGTTTGCATTTTTTCAAACTGAAATCTTCTACCTTTTTTGTTAGAAAGCAAGCATCAAGCACTAAAGCTATGCAATCTGACCCAATCATCTCAATGTGGAAAACTTGTGTTCTTAGATATTTAACAAGCCATTTAGCAAATGTTAATGACCTATTGAGATGCTCATAACCTAAATTTCCTTCCGTTTTTGTTACACTAAGTGAAACATGGTTCTTAGAAGCCCAGATGTGTTTAATCAAAATTCAATATCATACTATTGAAATCATGCATCAGCCTACCGTTCTTAGGAGTTTGGCCTTCTCCCATCCCTTTCTACTTTGGAAGATATGTCATTAAAATCTCTAATGCAAACCTTTTTAATTTATTCCATAAAATATGTCTCTTCTACACATTCGTATCGATATAAATTCAAGAAAATCTCCCAACCAAAGTTCCATAAAAAAGTATAATAGTGAATAAATATGATTTTTGTTACAAGCCTGAATCTCCATACACACACCCTCCCATCACTCTAGAGCTAATCCTCTTGAAACACCTTTTGATGGAATACAAAATTCATCAACATATCTCAAACTTTGTCAAAGTTTACAAATCATATTTGACTTATTCTTAGTTTCCATGAAAAACACAACATTAGGTTTATGTTTAACAATGAGGTCTCTAAGAAATTAAACCATTAAGGGAGTCCTAAGCCTTCACAATTCCATGTAAGGATAATCATGTCGACCTGATGCTTTTAGCCAACTAGTATAACCATAAAAAAATGGAGTCATGTATAGTAATAGGAATATTCATGAGAGCCTTTACATCAAAATCATCCTCCTTAATCCACTCCTTTTAGTCTTTATGGTTATGATTGTGCAGCTAAATGATGTTTACTTTACCTTCTAACTTGTTATGTTGAAGAGGAAGTCATACTTAGATAGGCACATTAGTTATGTCAAATATTAGGGGAGGTCGCTTTAAAGAAAGGGCTTTTAGGGTAGTAACAAGGTGGGTTGAAGAGCTTTGAGTAGGTGTAGTATGGTTTTTGGTTAAGGAAGGGGAGTTTAGAAATTCCATAGTGTGTTGTGTTGATTTTGATGTTAATGGTGAAGAAACTAAGTGAAGGACTTATGTAAATACGCTAAGAGCTTTAATTGAGACTCTTAAAGAAAATAGATGGTCTAAGATAATGATGGCTTGGTGTAGGTTTAGGTTTGGTTTAGTTGTGAAGGACTTTTCAGATATGAGTCTAAGTTTAGATTTGGATTAGGTACTTTGTCAATAGAATTATGAGTGGGAATAAAAGTTTATGGCTGTGTATAAGAAAGGCCACTTGTAATATGCTATGACTTCTTTTGATGAAACTATGTACACTTCTTGCCTATTAATAAGTTAGCAAGGTAGTTATCATATTTACTCTTGTCACTTTTGATATCATTAGCTCTTAACTAAGTAATAAAACGTTGTTTAGAAACATGTTTAATATCACAAGTTGTTGTGGATGCCCCGTCTTACCATACTTAAAGCATATATCTAGATGCTCATTCCTTCATACCTAAACACCTATCTTCAAAGGATTCATTCAACAAATATCACACAACACTCATAGAAAGCCTTATCTTACCCCACTTTGTAACTTAGTTGGTTCATGGTCTATAACTAATCATATTTGTGCCCCAATCTTTAAGGCAATAGCATCTGTTATTTGGTGAAGAGTTAGACCAAGAATTTGGACCTAGAAGGGACATGTAATTAGCTTCACATCATCAACCTATTTGTTGAATTCCTAAGCATTGAGAATAAGCAACTTCCCCATTATATTCTAAGGACCATTTGTAAGGACATGAGAAGCCTGATTGGTATCCTCAAAAGTATAGACAAACAAGTTTTGTTTTGTAAGTACCACTTCAAAATTTCCATAGCCTCTCTACAATTTCTTAATTACTAATACTATTACTCTATAATTCTCCACTTTGTTTGTTGCAAGTTTAGCTAGTATCACCATATTTGAACTTGGTGATAAACCATCAATAGTCTTTAGGTTTAGGATTTCCTAGCTATCGGCTACTTTGGGACAATAAAACCCATCAGGATATTCCATTTGCACTAAAATAGAGAAGTATACACTACTAAACTTAAGGTTAAAAAACTAAGGTTTGTAAGCTATCACTATGAAAACAAAATAAAATAGATAGTAGAGTGTACATGCATACTAATCATATAATAATAATGCAATACGTAGGCTAAGAAACAAAACATAATAGACACAACTCAAATTACTAGGATTAGAAGAGACAAATTGTACCACCACTAAATAGAGAAGAAAAACAATAGTTAGGACACAAGAGAAATAAGCATTGTAGCATAGTACAAACCACCATAAAACCCATGTAAGTAACCAAAGCTATCACTCGCTGGAGATGGAAAGATTTTATTTCAAGAAGTAATTGTCTAAGGGATATATGTTACATGGTAACAAAGTATAAAGGAGAAGATGGTTATAGTAGAGAGAAAGGGTATGAAGAACGATCAACTCAAGGAAAAATGTAGTGATGAAGTTTGATGGTGATCCTCGTGAAGTGATAGAAATCTTGGCCAGAAGATGTGTTCTCTCAAAAGAGTAGAGCTCTTGAGGAGGAGAGAGTTTCTAATTATCAAATTCAGTTAAACGAAAAACCTTTGTTTATTCTAATTGTAGTATCCACAAACTTATTAATTAGAATTAAACAAACCCTAAGTTTGATTTTTAAAACTCTAGACAATGATCCATCTAAAAACCATACAAGTAGATTTCCCTTCAAAATCTAATCATATCACATTTTGTTTCATGCAATTGAGTCTTTACCATCTCTTTAAGATAAGGAATCTCCTCTTCCTTTGGGAGTTATGTCTCTATTAAATCATGTATAGTCTTGTAGTTGCTCTTATCAACTTTTGATATACCATTAATGCATATGGTAGTATTCCGTATCAATCTTTATTGGTGATAGACATGGTTCTAGTGATTGTCTTAATGTTTTTATTTGTTGCCTTGATTGCCACATTCATTTGAGGGAGATAGTGTAATGAATTTTGATGAAGGATTTTAAATTGTTAAATATTTTTACCATGAAGTACTTATTAAGATTTGTACCATTATCAATTAATGGATTTTTGATATAGATGAGGTAGCCTTAAAGTTTATGAAGCATTTGGATCAGCAAAAAGAGAGGAATCAAAAGCATGGAAAAAAAAAAGTCAAAAGCAAAAGCAGTTAAAGGAAGCAAAAGTGTAGGACTATTAGAAGCTAGTTAAAACCTAATATTACCAGAAGCTTGTAAAATTAGAATAAGAAGAGGCTTAATAGCAAAAAGTACAAGTCAGATTGTAACCTCAATTCTAAAAGGCCATAACTTTTCACATGTGAAGAGTTATTGAGCCTATGACATGCTAACAAAGAATAATTTGAGTCCACTTTAGCCTAGAGCATTTGTTGATGACTCCATTTTCAAAGTTGAATTTGTTCATTTTCATAAAATAACAAGTTGTCAAAAGTCTCCTGATTGTTTAGGAAAGTTGATGTTAACTTATTTCATTTCTTATTTTCCTTAATTCAAGTTCAATTTTGTTTCCTTGATAATTTTAGGATCTCATGACTATAAATAACTTATGAATTAGTTGTATTCATCATCTTACTAATTATTAAAAATTTTATTCTATACACATATTTTGTTTTCACATTATACATTGCGTCAATTTCTGGTACTCAATATCTTGCTTTTAGTGTCTTTCTCATAAAATTTAACTACCATACCTTTAGTTACAGTAGCATATGATGACACTTCTACCCTTTAGGTGAAGTTATAACTTGCTACTAATATGAGACAGTGTATACTATTATTAATCCAACAATGTTGATTCCTTACATTGAAAGCAATTGACGAGCTAACATGACATGATGTTCTTGAGGAGGTATATTGACTTTGTTGGAATAGACATAATGTAGAGATGGTTTCCAAAAAAAGAAAAAAGACCCCATTCACACTATTTTTGTGGCAAGCATGTAATCATATGTAGTCTACAAACTCCCTTGTATGCCTTCCTCATAAGCTTGGTAACTTCTTTCTCATTTATGATATTAATAGTGTAGTGTTAAATGACCTTTGACATAAGGTCTTACTATTGAGTAGCAAAGGATTAGCTAACCTTTGTAATGCCTTAGAACTTAGGATAACACAGCCTGTCAGATGTTTTTATAGTTTATTGACATGTTAGGCATCGTAAGTTTAACCTACTTTGCAATTCTCATAAATATTTTCATCACAACTAACAGTAACAAAATTAATCTCCATATAATAATTTAAAGAATATATATGAGATCCTTATCCATAATCAAACGTAAAGATTTAGTCTGTTGACCTGCTTTATTTCAAATGTAAGTAAACATTCATGGTCTTATGTAAAAACCATTGGTCCAAATAAATCAATTAAACTTTAAAACTCTCTCTTTGACATAAGTGAACCTACAATAGTAACTTCAAATAATCTAACTAAGGAAAGTCTCAAGTGACTCCCAACAACAACCAATTAACTACAATGAAACTTAAAACAGAACTAACTTTCTTGTCACAAGTATAAGATAAATAAAACTAAATAGCTCTATATCCACCATCATAATAGTAATCATAAAACTCTATAGAATCGTCATAGGCATAGTCATAGCCTTTGTAATAGTAATATCCATAGTCCTCATAATCTGTACCTAAAACTAAAAACATAAAGTCCCCAAAGGGTGAGCAAAATCTAATACGGAATATGCAAACACATGCACATGTACACCCAGTCACATTTCTACTGAAATATACATAGGAAAATTATAAATACAACAAGCACCGATTAATTATCTTCTTTTAATCTAGCAATTGGCACAATTTTGGCATCTCAAGACTTGGAGTAACTCATAAGTCCAATACACACTATATATAATGATAATACATAGTATTAATGTTGGGTTCTCTTGAACACCTTGGAAACTAAGAAACATTCTAACCACCCAGGTCATTTCTCTGTAGAACTTCACTCAAGACAACATTATGCATAGATTATTGGGTTGCCATCCTAAGATCACCAATCCTCCTGGTCTCTTGGAACCAACCAAGTACATGCAACACTCATTAATTAAAGCTAAGTAATAGTTAAGTTTGATTATATCCACTTGTCTAATAATCAAAAACACTAATAATATTCCATACTTAACTTAAAGGGCTTACAAGATACTAAAGTTGACTCTCCATAACCTATGTGTAAGATAAACAAGAGTTTTCAATTATTATTCAACTATCAATCATCTCTCCTTAGCCCTAACTAACAAACACCCACACTCATCTCTTAAATTCTATAAGGAACAAGAATCAAACTTGTTGAAAAGATCATAAAGGCTTATTTTTTATGTTGAAATGAGTTTGAAGACGTGTTAGAAAGGTTTAAGAATGAGAAATAAGGCTACAAAGCTACTAAGGAATGAAGGGGATACTTTATATGACCAATTAAATACGTGGTGTCTGGATGCTACAAGACGTAGCATTTGGATGCCAGCATTCTAGGAGGGTAACCCCCAGTATCTAAATGCTATAACGAGAGGCATTTGGATGCCATGCTACAATTTGCAAATTTCTACGGACTATGATGCATGATTCATCCCCTTTTTGACCCCCACTTCAAACTCAATGGAAAGCTACCACTGCAAAGGATTTTCCTACACCCCAAACTCACTCTATACCCCTCTAAAGCACTCTTTAAGATTCAAAATGAAGTCTTTCACATCCTTTACACAATTAACCTACAACATCTCTAATTAATATGCTTGAAAACCTAAATAAACAAGGATTTAGAATAAAAAATTATTGTAAGGGATTAAGAGTTGATACTACCTTCAAATTCTCGACATTTTGGACCATGAAAACCAACCCTTAGTTTGTTTCTTACTAAGCCCTAGATGAAAAACGAATTTCTTGTATCAAAACTTGAAAAGATTACCATGAACTATTAAATCCATGACTTGTCTTGATCATTTCATTCAATCTTGTGAACTCAATTCTTGTTCTTGATCAAATTCATACAAGAAGACTATTAAAGGGAGATTACACATGTGAGAGGAGGGGAAAAGAGTAAGAGTTGACCTTATCTTTTGCTTTTACAAAAGAATAGGGTTTTTAAAACTTTTTAAATGCCAAAAACACCCTTGGCCCTTAATTCAAGTTTATTATTTTAATATTAGGGTTTTCATTCACACCTACACCCCCACCTCTACCCAATGAAAAAAAAAAAAAACTTTCATCCTTAAAAGTTGAAAAATTTACATACATAGATCTTGGAATAACTTTGCATACTTTTTTCAAATCCCTTCCTCTGGTTCCTAAGTTATTTCCATCTTTGATTGGTTCAACTATTGAACTTTCTCATAAGGCATCTACCTCTAGATCTTTTGTATTCACTTTCTTGATTGGTTCTTTTACTATAGACAAATCTAGCTATGACTCTAAAGGCTCCAAATCAACAATCTGCACATGTTGTTGCTCTTCCTCTTAATTCAAGCTGAGCTTTATGTTCTTCCTTAGCATTGACACATGAAAAACATCATGCACTCCTTCTAATCTAGGAGGAAGTTCCAATCTATACACTACACCTCTAATCCTTTCAATGATTCTAAAGGGTCTGACATACCTCAGAGTCAGCTTTCCCTTTAGTCTAAATCTCATCACTTCCTTTGTTAGGGATACCTTCAATGGCACTTCATCTCCCACTTAAAACTTTAAAGGTCATCATTGCTAATCTACATGACTCTTCTGCTGGCTCTCGGCAGCTTGCATCCTCTATCTAATTAGTATAAATTTGTTTACTATTTCATGTACTAAGTTTAGACCCAAAATCTATGTCTCCCCCACTTCATCTTAATAGATGGGTTATCTATACTTTTGACTATATAAGGCTTAGTATGGGCCATTTGGATAGTTACCTAGTAATTATTATTGTAGATGAACTCCACTAAAGGCAAGTGTCCATCACATTGACCTCTAAAATTTGAACGAGTAAAAAATCGTGTTGAATTGGAGTTTCATACCTAAAATGGTGTGTAAGGTGGTGATTATTACAGGAATTACATGCAACCTTACCACCTCTTGAATATATAACTTAGCAAGCCTCTCCATTAGGTATTGTTGATTGAAATAAAATTGGCTAACTACTTTAATTTGTCTACATTTACTCAAATGGAATTTTGCTTAGCTATAGCCTTTGGAAAGGTTGTGACTAAGTCCATAGTCACATGCTCCCACTTCTACTCTAGTACTGGTATTAGCATGTATGACACATTGATACATTGCAATCTTTCTATTTATATTATTCCACCAATATTGATTTTTCAAGTCTTTATACATTTTTGTACTCCTAAGATATATTGTATATGCTAAGTAATGTACCTCTTTTAGTAACTTGTTCTTTAGTTTTGCCTTAGCTAGAATATATAGTTTGTTCTTATATCTCAAAGCCCCTTCAAAGTCACTAGCAAACTCAACTGCTCTTCCCATTCCCATCTTTCATTTTATCTCTTGAATACCTTCATCCTTTGCTTATGCTGATTTGATTATGTCAACTAATGGGGTTGAATTTGTAGGTTTGCCAACATGGCACTCGCTTCGCTAGTCAAGATCTCTAATTCAAGGCTACAAATCTCTTCTATTAAAGGCAGTTATGTCATTACCAAACTAGATATATTTCCTTGTTGCTTATGACTTAAAGCATTCACTACTAAATTGGCCTTCCAAAGGTGATACTAAACACACAATCTTTTAACAGCTTTAACCACCACCTATCACATATTCATATCTCTCTAGGCGATGATATATTTGAGACTTATGTAGGCTATGAACACTTTACACTTTTTTGTCACTAAGTAGTATCTCCAGAGCTTCAAGGAATGCACTACTACCACTAACTCTAAATCATGAACTAGGTAGTTCCTCTTATATAAGGCTTGAGTTGGCAAGAAACGTAAGCTATTATTTTTTCATTTTGTATTAAAACACACTTTAACCCTTAAACTGAGGCATCGTTATAGATAACAAATTCCTTAACATTGTACGGTAAGGTCAACATGGGAGCTATCATAAGCTTTTTCTTTAACTATTGAAAACTATGTTCATACCTATCATCTTACTCGAACCTAAATCCTTTCTAAGTCAACCAAGTCAAAGGCGTTGCCATCTTTGAAAACCCTTTAACAAACTTCCTATAATAGTTTGTTAGTCTTAAGAAACTTTTGATTTTATACTGCTTTAGGTTTTAGCTAGTCTACTATTAGCTTTATTTTCTCTCAGTCTATTATATTACCCTCCTTGTTTACAATGTAGCTTGGTTTATCTAAAATTTGCCCTTATTGAATTTGGTGCATAGTTTCTCTTCCCTCAACTTGCTTAGAATAATTCTAAGATCCTGTTCGTGCACTTCTCAACTCTTGGAGAAGACTAGAATTAATGAATACTATAACTAATCGATGTAGGTATTCTTAGAAATCCTTATTCATAATGTTCATGAATGCTACTAGAGCATTTGTAAGACCAAAGGGCATAAGTAAGAATTCATGAAGCTATATCTGGTTCAAAATGTTGTTTTATCTACATCTTTTGATCTTACCTTCAATTGATAATAGCCAAACTACAAATCTATTTTTCAAAATACTTATGCCTCTTGCAATAGGTCAAAGAATGAAAACACTACATTGATACTCTTTAGGGGGGGTAGGGTGGGAGTGAATTGAGTGTTAGTGATAAATTTTTTATCTATTTAAATTTTAGATAATAAATGTAGCAAATATATAAACTAGATAATAGAAGAACAATAATAAATGTGGAAATAAAAGAGATAGGGAAGGAGAAGATCAAGCCATGATATAACATGGAGTTTAGATTGCAACATACTCTCTACAGACACCAATTGCCTTGAACTAAGGATTTTACACAATTTTATTAATCACAAGCAATGCAATGCTCAATCAAGTATACCATAATCACTCAATACAATTGAAGCTCAATCTCAATCTCTTTAGTGTAATGCTTTTGTTTGATAATATTTCAAGTAATGAAACGCTAGCACTATACTCTTAATTTTCTCTTTCAAAAAGATAACAAAGCACAATCACAAGAGTACAAGAGTGTAAGAGAATGTTGGGAATTCGTAGAAGAATTCTAGTTCTATATTGTTCTTTGATGGGTAGTCAAGGATATATAGGCACGAAATAAATTCTTCTCGTTACTATACTAAATGTTGCTAATAGCTAGTTTCTGAGTGCTACCAATTGACCATTACATGAGTTACCGATCAATCGGTAGTACAAAGATACTAGTGTTGAGGCTTTACCTATCGATTGCTCAACACATCACCATGCTTCAAAGTGTCTATAGAATGCTCCAGATTAGGATGTAAGCTATTGATCAATTGCTAAGGCTAATGCTGATCAATTAGTAGTGCAAAAATGCTAGTGTTGTCCATTCAACAATCGATCAGTTATCCTTATCGCTAATCTTCACAAAAGCACATAATGTACAAGGGGTTGAAGCGGGTTACCAATCGATTGCCAATATACCTGCTAATCAATCGGTATGCCCTATTACTTTAGATTTCCCTTTGTTCTTCCCTACATCAAACATCAACACAAAATAAAACCAACAACCATCTATTTTGCCAAAAATATGTCCTCAAATCACTTCACAATATTGTAAACTTCAATTTTAATACTTAGCTAAGTACATTACTTTACAAAGTTACTACTTTATTTTTTATTAATAATGATTTCAATCTCAGTTGTGTTTTGTCTCATCAAAATCATACAGGCTAATATTTTCAATAATCTCCCCATTTTTTATGAGGACAAAACTTACACTTTTCATGCTCTCCCTTAATCAAGCATTCATATATAAAAAATTTGCAATCTTCAATCTTTTAGTATCAATATCGAGGTTAAATGCTTTTTATAATTGTTGGCTTTAAGGAGAATACAAAATAGCACATTTGTAGTTTTAATTAAACTTGTTTGTCATCCTAAGAAGGATTTTCCAAGGTAATGCAACTCTGTAGATGACTTTAGTCTTCTCCCCATTTAGCCTCATAAAAAAATGATGAGATTTTAAGTGGTGGAGAGGAAGAGAAATGCAAGTCACAAATTTAGCATAGTCCTAGCTTAAGCCATAGGATATACCCCCCTACAACAAACAAAAGGGACTCCTTAAATACAATCACTCCCATAAACTCATAAAACCAGACATGGTTATAAGCCACATTTATCATCTTTTGACCTAACTACACATATAATAGTTTCAGCTTCTCAAACAAACAGTCACAAGATATAAAAGCAAATTAAGAGGCAAGATAAAGAAGTTCATACTATGAAGGGTCATATGGCCAAATATCCAACACATTACATATCCAAAAGCAAATGACAATGCAAAGTCTAAATCACAAAAACAAATGACTAGGAGAAGCAAAAGCTAAGTCTACAAAAAGAACAAAAGGAGGCCATCAAGGCCAATTCTTATGACAACAAAATCAAACAAGAAAACATAGAGGTTCTCCTAGGATTCATCATCGGAAGTGGAAGAAGTAAGACAATGATAGGTGAGATTGAAGTATGCATACAAGTCACTAAAACCCAAATGAATATGCTAGTTTATTTTCAAGAGACCTTCTTGGACTTCTTCCTGAAGATTGTGGACTTCATTATGGAGTTGCTAGAATCGACCTTTAGCATATTGATGAAAGGGGTATTGGGTCTTAAGGTGTACAGTAAGATTGAAAGGAGGAAAATGGTAGTCTTATGTTAGTACAGCCTTATGTCTCCTAGCTCATGCATGACTAGGCTCACCCTTCCTTGCATTTTGATTAATATACAAAATAAAAGGCTTCTTCCTTAATTTTACCATTAGCATGTAGTGGAGAGAGATCTCCACCTTGCCTTTCCCATTAGTGATCGATCTTCCTCCACTCAATTTGTAAGATGCTAGACATTTTGTATTTTGGGACTTTGTAAAGATTGCTTTGATTTAGTCCATTGGTCACTTTCTTAAAGTATTGGAAGATCATATCAAAATGGCTTATTTTAATATCCTTCACTAAGTACTACGTGATCAATAAGTCACTTTAAGTAGCAGTTTGATGTTGTTTGGCTCTAGGACAGAAATTGTCAATGATGAAGAGATGGAGAATCCTTTGTCTATGTAGCAAGTGAGTAACCCTTAAATTCCTTTCATCGTGCTAATGATTACCTGTATTGTAAGTCCTGAAAAATAAGTCATAATATTCATCCTCATGACCACCAAAACCATTCATAAATCTAAACCCCCTATTTCAACTCCCAACAATTCACAAATATCATCCTTATCAATTTCAATCATACTTCCACAAACATAAGTGTATAATTTTCTCCTAATTTCATAATGGGCTTTAATCCTAAGCTTTAAGTTTCCATCCTTATCTAATTTATCCATCAAATGACAATAAAACTACATTAATGCTTCCTCATGAACAATTACTGTTAATTTTAGAATACCTCGTTTGACACAACACTAGGCATCCTAAATTATCTTAGATTTTGAAACACTTCTCATTCATAGATCTATCTACTTTAGGAGAGGACACCAAAGATTTCGTACCTAACAGCATGAAAAGAACTTTGAAAGAGGTTGTGATCGAAAGAAGTTCCAAACTTCCTAGTTGGTTTGCTTATCTTTGGTGCCATTAAGGAATTTTAGCGAATAAGTGGTGAGTGTTGGGATTTTAGGTTTTATAAGGGTTAGATTTTGGAGAAGGAAGTGTATGGAGGGTATTTGAGGAGTAATGGGAATGATTTGTGTAGGAAACTAATTGTGTGAATGATTTTGAAGAAGGATTAAGAATGGTAGGGTTAAGGGTTAGAGAGCTTAGGAGAGAGGTTGATAGAACACAAGGAGGAAATTTTAAAAAAATTGTAAGAGATCGAGTGTTATACATCCGTAATTTGGTCTACCGATCGATTGGTATGTAAGCCTATCATCAATTGGTTTGGGTGAGAAAGGGAATAGAAGGTTTGTCTAGTATAAGAGAATGGCGATCGATCGTTCCTAAGTGTATCGATCAATTGATAGAAGAAAAAGTGTGACGAATGATTGATTTGATTCTTAGTGATTGATCGCCTATTGATCAATCAATCTAGTTGCTACCTATTAATTGGTAGTTGCAAATTCTTCAAATTTTTGCAAGAAAATGGTAAACCAAACACAAACATCCTCTTTGATTTTAATGACTTCTAAAATTGATCAAAAAGCAATTTAAATGCTTTTAACAAGTTTCATATGATCCATATGAATAAATTAAAGTCATAGAATCTTTCAAGCAATCGAAAATGATCAAATTACTACTCAAAAGTGCTAAGTTCAATGGTAGCTTGAGAGGAGCAAAAAAACAAAAAAAAAAACCAATTTTGGGCCTTTAGTATTGATATTATCAAATTGTCGCTTGGAACACAATTTAATAGCATGGAAAATCATGTTGGAGTAGCACCTTAAGCACAAGGATCAAGTTTAGTCAAAATCATATCAAAAGTTCCTTGAAGAGCATGCTTAAACTTGAACTAATTCATCAAATTTGCACAATCATCATTCGTTAAGAGCACTTTAGTCAAACTTCATTCACATAGTAGATGAGAACAAGACATGAAACACACAATAAAGTAATTTGAACATTATGGTTCCTAAAAGCATGTATTGGCCTAAAATGGGGCATAGAGAATGTGGTTAAGTCAACTATGCAATCACAATCTATGGACAAAATTAGCTATGAGGGAATCGGTTTATGGCATGGAAACTAAAGCAAGACAAAATTGTGCACATATGAACCTAAATGAGTATGATCAATTTCAAATGTGCCCAAAATAAGTCAAATGTCAAAATTTATCCATAAAACCTATATGATCATGTTTCTTAGGATTAATATCATGTTATAAGTTGGTTGGTTCATTTCATAAGTTAATTTTAGCAAAAATCACTATCTTGATTCTTAAGTGTTTAGCATTCTTCTTGTATGATTATTCCCAATTCTCTTCCCCTATCCTTACTCAAGGGTTTTGTAAATATATCGGCTATTTAAATGTTTGCATCTACAAATTCTAAGCATATATCATTGTTTTGAGTATGGTTACAGATGATGTGATGCCTAATTTCTATATGCTTAGTCCATAAGTGTTGGATTAGGTTCTTTATAAGATTGATTACACTAATGTTATCATACCTAATTAGAACATTAGTAGATTTAATACCATAATCATGTAATGTTTATTTCATCCATGAGATTTGAATACAAAAACTACTAATGACCACATATTCGGCCTCGATGGTTGATGGTGCCATGGAATTTTGCTTCTTTGAATGCCCAAACATTAAAAATTGCTAAGG
Source organism: Lumnitzera littorea (assembly GCA_024138015.1). NCBI lineage: Eukaryota > Viridiplantae > Streptophyta > Magnoliopsida > Myrtales > Combretaceae > Lumnitzera > Lumnitzera littorea. Next base: position 52,029,189 of record JAMXBB010000007.1, on the reverse strand, counting down.
AAGTAACATGTGCTACTTGTGTTTTTTTTTTTTTTTTATCAACTTTGCAACTGGCAAAGTTGCTATCAGAGTATCCTATAAGTTTGAAAGAAGTGAACCTAGGATACCATAAGCTAATTTCAATAATGTTAACAAGGTACTTGAAGATACATTTTATAGCATTTAAGTGAGATTCTTTATGGTAAAATTGAAATCCTATACATAGACATACAACAAACATAATATTAAGCCTAGATGTGATTGGGTATAGCAAACTACCTATCATGCCTCTATACAATTTTTCACATATAGATTTTTCATTTTTATCTTTGTTAAGTTTTAAGGTGGTGCTCATTGAAGTAGGCCTAATCTTCCAATTATCCATTTTAAATCTATTTAAGAGCTCCTTAGTATACTTAGCTTAATTAATAAATGTTCCATTTTTTATTTGTTTAATTTAGAGACTTAGAAAATAATTAAGTTCAATTATCATGCTCATTTTAAACTCTTTCTTCATGCATTCTACAAACTCATCTACTAAATCAATGCTAATAGCTCTAAACACAATGTCACCTACATAGATTTGAATCATCAATATATTTGACTTGTGATTCTTGATAAATAATGTTGTATCTAATTTGCCTCTTGAGAAACTATTATTTACTAAAAAGCTACTAAGTCTTTCATAGCAAGCTTTAGGAGCTTGTTTGAGTCCATGGACTACTCTATTAAGTTTAAATACATGATTGCGGAATTCATTATGTTCAAACCTTAGTAGTTTCTCTATATATACTGTCACAAATTGAGAATAGCCTAGTCATGGTTGATGTCGTATACTATATAAAGAATCTCTAATTGGTTACCTTCCAATCATGAACTCTTCACATAATATACAAGGCTCTACAATCACTAGTTTTCCAAGAACATACAGATCCATATGATATCATCACACAAACATATTTATATAAAATTTAAACTACAACGTTTACAGTATACAGTAATTCATTACATCTAGGTCTATACTACTGCTAAAACAAAAGTATATAAGTAAGAGTCAACATAATTTGTTCTCTCACAATACACAGGATGGCTCGCTCTTTCCTAAGTCTCCAAGCTAACCTGTGGCATCCCCTGGCCAGCCTCTACGAACAAGTCATCTTGCAGCAAAAGTCTAAGGCGGTGTGAGTCTAAGCTTAGTGAGCAAAACCCTCAGCCACTCTACAGGCAAGTTATAAATACATTATATTCACGCATAGGAATGAATGATCAAATAGAATGCCAAACAATATGTATAGTTAACTAGTCCATATACATAACTCAGATTTAACGCTCTCCGAAGTCAGGGTTGGAGTATACACGGCACCAATCAAATCCGGGTATTATACTAGAACTTACTTTACTACAGAACCCCACGTTTCGTACTTAAATCAAACAAGTCTTTTATTTTCATAAAAACTAAGTTCTAGTATAATGGTAAGTGGGCCCCTGTAGTCCACACTTACCCTTAAACGGAGGCCTCTAGATTCAACCCTTAGCCAAGCGATTGGCGCCTCCAACGCCTAGTATTCTCGTAGGTCAGGATAAGGTCATTTTATATGAGTGCACCATATAGAACCAATAAATTAATAATAACAACCCTCGAATGGCTTCTCTTTACCTCCGTATGATGTGATGGCCGGAATTGTGTCTATGCAATGCATGTTGATGCATGTACTGGTTTCTTCTTATGAGCTGAGTATAATTAAGTTCAATTATGATGTGACCATTCAATAGTACATACAATCATTTTCTATACCATCATGCAACAAACAAAGTATTATCTATACTTAAGGTAAATTCACAACTCAGCACACAATAACATACACAAGCATTTCCCAACCCCATACAACAGTCAATTAATAATAACATTTAGGTCCACTATCTACAATCACATACAAGCATAGAATCATAGGGTAAATACTTACTCGGCCATGACGACTCGCTCTAGTTATAGTAATCATTTGGGAGATCCTCGCCCACCTCGGGATCACTTAATTATTACGATATAATAACGCTAATAAGTAATTGAATTAACTAGTAATTCTAAATATATATTTACCTAATTCTACTTAAATTACTATCAACTTTTATTCGGTTAGACTTTATCACTAATCGTATGTAACTTTTTCGTTCTATTTCCGATATTTATGAATTTATAGTCGTTTTTCATCGTTTTTAGATGCACATTCACATAATGATGTCCGTTTTGGACGTTAAGACCCGTGTTTTATGATATAGACTAAATTTATGGAAATTTTTAACTATTGAAGCTTAGTTATTCTTATTGCTTCTATTTATATCCTATATTTGTACTTAATGATTTGGTTAACCCTTAAATTCTTATACTTAGAGAATTTTACCTTGCTATTACTAATTCATATACTTAATTAAGTTTAATCCAATTTAGGAAGTGTATTAGGGTTTACTAATTTATATACCTAATTCTTATGTATTCTTCTTATTTCTTATTTTATGAACTTATGCTTATGCCATCACTTACGTCATCAATCGCTTGTGTCATCGCTTGTGTCATCATTTGCTTATATCATGGCTTATGTCATCTTTTAATTGTATCATTGCTTACATCATCGCTTGCATCATCATTTAATTACATATGCCACCTCATACTTATGTCATACTTAAGTATCTTATGTACATTTTACATAAACTAACTATATACTTATACCTTTACTAATATACTTATACATATACTTATATTTATACCGTATTTATACTTGTACATATACCCATATATACATACAATCACATACGTATTTTTATACAAATTTCGTATGCCAAAATATCCGCTTAAGAAAGCTTCTCTAATTTCATTCTTTTTGTATTTTAAGAGTGTATTTAGTATGGTATAGGTATGTATAGTTAGTATATATCTTAGTTTAGGTTATGTACATAATGAATACTTATGCACAAAGGTCTCTATACTGGTCTCTATACTTGTATTTCTCTAGTATACCTTTATGTACATATACTTAAAGATATGTACACATGCATCTCCTTTCAATTCATCATGATTTCTACCCTTTTACACTTAAAGATGGAAACTTTATGCCTTCTTCAACATGGATATACATAACACTTAACTACTCATCTAATCTACCTCTTCACCTAACTAATAAGTAATATAAAGCAATATATAATAACATAATCACATACCTTAATTTGTTCTTGAAGTATGAAGACAAATTTGGAAAAATTTGGAAGTGAAAGGGAAAAGAAAAGGTTACAGCAATGGAGTAGGGTAAGGGTATGATTTTTTTGTTTTGTTTTATGTTTGAAAAGAAGAAGAAAGTGGGGTCTAGAAAGGGGACAAGGTGTGGACAGCAATTAAAGAAAAGAAGGGAAGAAAAAGCTAAAAGAAAAGAAAAGAAATCATTAGAAGATTTAGATATTTTCTAAAGTGTAAGTGTCTTTTGTTGATTTTTCTAAATGTTGACTTTAGTCAACTTTTGTTGACTTAGTCAACCTTTCGACCTTGGTCAACATGTGTTAACTTAGTCAACTATCCAAAAGCATATTCCATTTAGTATACATAATGTAGTAATTAAGAAAAATTAAGAGAAAAATTAGGGAAATGAGACATTTGGTGAATTGATTAGTAAAAATAAATGATGAAATCTTACTTTAGGTATTTATATCCCATATACATCATTTTGTAGGCTACTTAGTATAACTAGTATGAAAAGTATCAATTAGGGTGTTAAGGCTTATTATATGTAACCTAAATATCAACTAAACCCCTAACTCTATGTAATACTATCCTAATTATATACTTAGAAGATAAATGTGATCTATGATATAATATCTTAGTTTCTAAAGGATTATTTAAGGATTCTAAATATATATGCATGATTGAAAGTTATCTCTAATTTTTCATTAATGATTTGGCAAAATATGAAGGTTATATTATCAATTAGGGTTTTAGAGTATATTATGATAAATTAATGCTTGTATGTCTTTAAGGTTTTAGTTTTAGGGTTTTTATCAATTTTGAATGAAATCTTTAGTGTTTACATACGTTTAGGGTAAAAAAATTTTATACGCGATTGACTAGGTGTTTTAGTGTTTTTACTTTCATTAACCTTGTCAAATCCTAGATTATCTAACACACTCATGTCTACTTCAGAGGTTAGGTCAAGAAATTTAGGGGTTTACATATACTTCTTCCTTAATGTAACCATTTAGAAAAATACTCTTAATATCCATTTGAAATAGTTTGAAATCCTTAAAGGTAGCGAATGTTAAGAGCATCTAATAGCTTCTAATCTAATAATCAAAGCAAAGGTCTTATCAACATTTATCCCTTCTTCTTGATTATAGCCTTTCGTGACCCATTTTGCCTTATTCCTAGTTATTATTCCGGTTTCATCAAGTTTGTTTCTATATGCTCATTTTATTCCAATCACCAGTCTATCACTAAGCATGGGCACAAGATTCCATACCTCATTTCTAATGAATTGATTAAGCTCCTCTTGCATAGCTTGCATCCAAAACTCATCTTTTAGAGCTTCATCAATGTTTTTAGGTTCTAATTGAGATAGGGATACTATATTGCTTAAGTTTCTTAGGGAAACTCTAGTTTGTACCTCATTAGATGGTTCGCCTATAATCAAATCTTTAAGGAGATCTTTTATATACTTCCAATCTTTAGGCAAGTTCATAATAGATTGATCAATTCATCCATCTTCGTTAGAAATTTCTTTATCTTTTATGTTTGATTGGCTTTTATCTAGACTAAGACTATCCAATTAAGCTATCAATTTCATTGTTTAGTTCTATAAATGCAAACACATCATCAAAGACAACATGAATAGATTCTTCTACCACTAAGGTTCTCTTATTGAACATTCTACATACTTTAGTAGTCAAAGAATAACTATGAGATATAGCTTCATTGGATTTAGAATCAAACTTACTTAGTTGATCCTTGCCATTATTAAGCATAAAATAGTTGGTACCAAATGGATGAAAGTAGCAAATGTTTAGTCTTTTGCCTTTCCAAAGCTCATAAGGTTTTTTTTTTTTTAATAGACCTTATAAAAACTCAGTTTGATATAGAATAAGTGTTTTCACCTCCTCGGCATAAAAATACTTAAGTTAGTTGTTTTCACAAAGCATTATTCTTACCATTTTTATGAGAGTCCTATATTTTATTCAAATGACTCCTTTTTGTTGTAGAGTTATAGGTGCAGAGAATGTGCGTTTTATGCCAGTTTTTACCACAAAATTCTTCAATTTCATTATTTTCAAACTTTCCCCCATGATCACCTCTAATAGAGACTATTGAAAGACCTTTTTTATTTTAAACCTTCTTGTAATATTTCAAGAAAACTTAGTATGATTCATCTTTACTTGTATGGAAGAAGATCTAAGTATATCTAGTGAAGTCATTGATAATTACCAAGACGTATATTTTCCCTCCCAAACTTAAAGTTTGAGTTGGACCAAATAAATCTGTATGCAATAGTTAGGGAGGCTTAGAAGTTGAAATGGCATCTTTTGACTTAAAAGATGATATTGTTTGCTTGCCATGTTGACATGCTAAGCATATTTTCGGGATAATGCATAAGAAAGTGTCTAAACTTTTGATATTGGGTAGTTTAATGCCTAAACATTCAAAACATGAATTCCATAACTTGAAGTTATATACATGCTGAGCACTAAACTGCTTGAAACCAAAAGTTCAAGGACTCAAGTGAACAAATTTTCAATTTTCGAATACTGAAATTCAAGTTTTAAACGTTTGGACACTATACTACCCAAAATCAAAAGTTAAGGGACTCTTATATGCATTATCCCACATATTTTATCTTTATAAAAAATAATCTTTGGTAAGCCTTTAACAAGGTCATGTTTAGCAAGTTTCGATATGATATTCATGCTACCATCCCACAACTTCCTATACCATAACCAACTATCATTATTTTGAGTGGATAGATAGGATATTGAACCTATAAGCATATCAAAATTGATTTTTTAAATATTTTCTTGGCTACACCCCTCAAAACAAATTTGGTCATTCTCAATGCATTCAATAGAACACTTTGACGTTAGAATGGTTAACTTGTATCCAACATTACATAATTGACTTTATATTAAGCAAATCATGCTTTAAGTTGCCTACAAGAAGCAAATTTCTTATTATAAGATCTTTATTAATGAGAACGTTACCTTCGCTAATTAAATGGGTTTTCCAATTGTCTCCAAAGTTAAGACTCCTTCCATTCTTCAGGTCTAATGTTATAAACTTAGATGCATCTCCCGTCATGTGCCTTAAACATCCACTATCCAAGATCCATTTGTTGCTTTGTCTTAAGAGACCTTACAAAACAAGAGGTTATTTCTTTGCTACCCATTTTAGTTTAGGTCATTTGGAGTTGGTTGCCAACATATAAACTTGTCCCTTAAGGACCCAAACCATTTTCCTTTTATGATTTAAACATAGATTTTGCCTTATTGCATATGTACATGCAATATAACCATATCTACTATTATAGTTACAAGTTTTATTAGTTGTTTTGACAAAGTAACTTATAAAAATTGCTTCTACTATAGCCAATTATGGTTTTATTTAATCCTTGTCTTTGTGAGCTAATGAGCTTTTCTAAATTCTTTCCTCCATCCATGAATTTAGTTATAGTATGTTTTGAATTATCTAAGCTAGATTTTAAGATAGCATTCTTGATTTTAAGTCTTCCAACTTCATCAACCACATTATCATTATCCATTTTTATTATACTATTAACTCTCTTTTCAAGCAATTCATTCTTTTCTTTTAATTCATTATTTTCTTTAACTAGTTCTTCATTCTTTAAACTAAATTTTTCATTACTCTTATTTAGCTTATCAACTTCTAATGTTAAATACTCATTATCTTCCTCTAAGCCTTTCTTTGCATTTATTACTTTATTGTATTCAACGTTAATTACATCAATTTCATCACCTATTCAATTCAACAAAAGAAGATTGTGATGTAGAACATACCTCATCATCTATTTCAATGATGCATGTTTTCTCATCGGAATCACTTGAGTCACTATCACTCTAAATGGCTACCATTGCTTTATTCCTTAATCCCTTATACGTCTTTTTAAGAAGGGGACAATATTCCAAAATGCAACTAAGCCTTTGACAATTATAACACTTCAATACTACTTTCCTCTCCTTCTTGAATTTGGATGCGTTCCTACCACTATCCTTATCCCTTTTTATCTTATTATTAGATATCATAAATTTCTCGAATCGCCTTACCATCATGGCCATCTCTTCATCATCATCATCACTTGTAGTGATTTCAGTTGCCTTGAGAATGATTACCTTCTTCCTAGAGTCTTCCTCATGCCTCTTAATCATTTCATGTGTCTTAAGAATTCCAAGGAGTTCTTCCCTTAACATTTACTCTAAGTCATGAACCTCCTCAATAGTCATCCTTTTTTCCTCCCAATCCTTTAGTAGTGACCTAAGAATTCTAGAATTAATTTCCAAGTACGAGAGTTTGTTGCTAAGTACTACCAATGGATTGACAATATCAATAAATCTTTTATACATTTCATCTATTGTTTCATTAGGAAGCATCTTAAAATTCTCAAATTTTTCTCTTAAGAGGCTTATCATGGTATCCTTTACTAAAGATGTTCCTTTATAAGTATTGATTCCATATTTCTTTAGCACTAGAGCACATACATGTTTTATTGAAATCTTGTTCACTCATAACATAATATAATATATTCATGGCCTTCTCATTTAAATCAACCTTTCTCCAATCATCATCAGTACAATCCTCTTTTTCTTTGTCTTCTATTTCAATAGGGCCATTTTCTATGACATGACAAAGCATCCTTTTTGTGCTTTAATGAAAATCTTCTTCCTATACTTCCAATAGAGATGGTTTCCACTAGTTAGAAGAGATAGCTTATTAATAACTTATCCTTCCATGAAGTCTAATGTATTTGATGCAATAACCTTTACTCTAAATGTGAATAAGCAATAAATTTAGAGACTTAGCTCTTATACCAATTGAAAACATTAGGCTTATACTTAAGAGGAGGGATGAATTGAGTATTAGTGATAAATTTTTTTATCTAATTTAAATTTTGGGTAATAAATGAATCAAATATATAAATTAGATAATGGAACAATAATAATAAATGTAGAAATAAAAGGGATAGGGAAGGAGAGGATCAAGCCATGATATAACATAGAGTTTAGACCACCCTTACTTTCTACTAACACCATTCACCTCCAACCGAGGACTTCATGCAATTTTATTAATCATTATCAACAAAATGCTTAATCAAGAGCTTATAGCAACTCTTAAGTACACTATAATCACTTAATACAATTCAAGCTCAAGCTTAATCTCAATCTCTCTAGTGCAGTGCTTTTGTGGATAATATTGTAAGTAATAAAGCCTTAGCACTACACTCTTGATTAAGATAACAAGACAAAGCAAAATTATAAGAGTACAAGAATGTTGGGAATTTATAGAAGAATTTCAACTCTCTAGTGTTGTTAGATGGGTAATTGAGGATATATAAGGAAAGAGGAAATTCTTCCTATTATTGCATTAAATGATACCAACGGCTAGTTTCCAAGTGTTACTACTTGATCACTAAATGAGTTATCGATCAATTGATAGTACAAAGACATTAACATTAAGGCTTCATAGATTGATCGCTCAACACATCACTATGCTTTAGAGTTTTTACGGAATGTTCCAAATTAGGATGTAAGCTATTGATCAATTTCTAAGCATGCTATCAAAATCAGTAGTACAAAAATGCCAATGTTGTCCTTTTAATAATTGATCGCTTGGCCTTGTAGCTAATCTCTACAAAATCACAAAATGTACTAAGGGCTGAAGTAGGCTACTAATTAATTGCCAATATACCTACTAATTGATTAGTATGCCCTGTTATTGCATATTTCCTTTTGCTCTTCCCTACATTAAACAGCAACACAAAACAAAACCAACAACCATCTATTTTGTAAAAAAAAGCACTTCACAATATTACAAACTTCAATTTTAATACTTAGCCATGTACATTACATTACAAAATTATCAATATAACTTTTTACAATAATGATTTCTATCTTCGTTAAGTCTTGTTTCATCAAAATCATATAGACTAATAATATTCAACAACAAGATCATCTATTATGGAGAGGGGATTTTTGTTTTTTATGGAATCTAATTCGGTTCATGGTAATTTATGTACATCAACATATTGCCATCCTTCCTTCTTACAAATAAAATTAGGGCTCCCCAGGGTGATGAGCTTAGTCTTATGAAGCACTTATCCTATAGTTCCTATAGTTGCTTCTTCAACTCAACTAGCTTTGCAAGTGCCATCCTATAGGCTATCTTAAAGATAGGTGCAATGCTGGAAACCAAGTCTATTGTAAACTCTATCTCTCTATCAGGTGGCAATTTAGGTAGTTCCTCTAGGAATACATTAGAAAATTCCTATACCATATGTACTTGCTCTAACTTCATAGATTTTACAGTTGCTGCTACTAAGATTGCTGGACTAGACTTCTATCGTAATGCATAGGTGACATATCGAGTTGACCTCTAAGATCCTACTTGATATTGGAAGGGCTCCTCTCCTAATAATTCAGAAGCCATTAACATATTGTAGCATTCTATGGTAGCATGCTATTTTGATAACCAACCTATTCCCAATTTGATGTTAGAGTCTAACATGTTCAGCACCATCAAACTAACTAACAACACTCTACCTTTCATAACTACTTTGACATTCTAACATACTTTGTCCCTAATTGTTATACTTCCCAAAAGAGTATTAATAGATAGGGGTGCATCCATAAGCATAACACATAAACCATAGGTAGAAGCAAGAGATTCAACAACATAAGAATGTGAAGTACCACTATCAAATAAGACATGAGTACAATGGTTATGGATAGTAAGTGTACCTACCATAATGTATGTCTCAAGGGCGTCTTGACGCTATAGGGTGAAAACCCTAACCAGAGTTCCCTAGTTGGGTCCTTACTACTGAAGAAAAACTACATGGATAAGCATCTAAGGTTTAGCGGGCTGGTTTCCCTGTGGTGTCTGATTCTCGACCTCTTTACAATCTATTACTCTATGCCCTCTCTACTAACACATAAAATAGAAACCTTAATTGAAAAGGGTAGGTTCCTTACAATCTTTCCTCAATCACAACACCTTAAGCTAGTCTCTTAACTCTTTCAAGTACCATATAGCTCAACATTAGCCTCTTAACCAAAACTGACTTCCCTCGACATACCAATGGCTCATCCTTTCTCTTCATTCCCTACACTAGATTTCTAGCCATTTCAATTTTCTTGGAATAGGTAGTGACCTTAAACCCTAATATCCTGTCTTACAATTTAAGCTCTAACCCAAAAATAAACCTTCTTATATGTGATCTTTCATCTCTCATTGGAGGTTTTAATAGAAATCGAGCTAAATAGTTTAGCTCTACCCCATACTTAGCCACTATTTTATTGCCTTCTTGCAAGGTTTGATAATCAAGCTCCATTTGCTCCCTTGTTAGGGAAGAATTTAGCTAAGAAGATTTCTTTGAATCTATCCTAAGTAATAGGACAAGTTATTGCCGTATTAGTACATGGAGCACTATCCCACTATTATGCTACATCTCCTTTAAGGAAAAAGGTCGCATAGGTTACCTTCATATGATTTAGCACCTAAACCATAGAAAAAGATTTCTCCATGCTTCTAAACTACTATTCAGCTCTTATTGAGTCATTCATCATAAGATAGAACTCCTTAGCCAGCTTAATGAATCGATCAAAGGCATTTGCTCTAGGATGCCTATAAACATCACCTTACATTGTTGCTTGTCTATCATGTCTTAACAACTCAACATTAGCCTGAATTACCTACATGTCCCTTTAAATCTATTGATGCTACTGTACCATTACTCCAGTCATGATATTTATAGCATTAAATACTATGCAACAATTACTATGTCTTATCTTGGGCCTAATTTGGCAATGACATGCCTTAATTAGGATAAGTTAACTCTAATCCCAAATTTTGCTAAGCTTGAGTTTGTTCTAAATCAAGTAGTCCCTAAAGGTGGCTAGGGCTACCTTTGACCTTACTATATCATGCCTTGCTCTAGTGGAAACTACTCTTCAATTCGAAGGGGAATGTGATAAAGGTTGGTGATCATATCACTTTTGATGCAAGCCACAACCAAGAATAGACAAGGCTGGTCATAAGGTTGGTCTACGCTTGTTGAAAGCTTGAAAAGGGTGATGGGAAAATGCGTGAAAGAACAAAAATGGATGAAAAAGTAAGCAAACCCATGAATAGCTCTAAAAAATATGATGTACTAATGGAACTTTCAAGGACTCATAGCACAGCTCGATATGATGCATGAGTTGGTCCAGTAAAGTTACTCACCAACTAGCCTTACCTAAGGGTTATGATAAGAGTGAAATAAAGGTAAATAAACAACATTTACGAGAAGAAAATCTCTAATGTATTAATGATAATCTGATCATGTACGGCTACATGTACAAGGGGTATTTATACCTAAGAATTTAGGGAAACTTACCTAAAAAGGAAAAGACAAAAATGGTATTGTCCTAAAAAGGTAAAGTATAAAGTACACAAAGGGTAAAAGTGAATATTTACAAAAAAGCAACGATTATTGTAGCAGATTCTACAAGCGGTCCCAAACACATGGCAACAATGTATTGTTGGTGCTATTAGAAGATGTAGATAAAGCAATATAAGTTGATTGGGTAGCTGAGTAGGGGTACTGTGTAGGAGTGGACTCATTTGAATAAGAATGGTTGACGCATGGGATCTCTCGACCTCTCGGTAGTAATGTTTCCGACTAAGGGGTTGGCTTAGACAAGATTGAGCAGGTGTATGGAGTTTGGCTATTGCCAAAGCATTCTTCCATTCGACATGTAATTTCTAAAAGATGGGCAATCATTCGATATGATGTAGAGGATTGATTAGTAGTAAGGAGTAACTCGGCTTCGGTAGGACTCGATTGGAGCAAGAGGATTCACCTCATTAGTCCTATTGGTCCTTAGGCTTGGCTGTAGGTTAAAGGCCTAGTAGCTTGATTCCTATTATTCCCTCTAGGTTGATTTGGATTTGGGATCAAATTCAACTAGCCTTCATTCAGTTTTTCGTCAAGATGATATGGACTGAGGTCAGCAATGTTGAAGGTCTCTGAAACCCCATAATCTTTTGAAAGCTCCAATATGTAGGCATTGTCATTGATCTTATGGAGGATTTTGAAGGGTCCTTTAGCTCATGTAGATAGCTTGTTTCTCCTCTTACTTGGAAACCTTTCCTTGCTTAGGCATAGCCATACCAATTCTCTAGGCTAAAATTGTCTCGTTGTCCTACCCTTAGCCTTCTCTCACATTCTTCTAACAGCTTAGTTGATCTGCTAAGTAACTTTGTTGTAGATGTGTTGTTGTGACTCTACTCGTGCTTTAACATCAAGGTCTTCTTCCTTGGATATAGGCATAAGGGTGTGATTGAGGGGCAACTCGGGATTAAAATCATAGATAACTTCAAAGGGGGTGTACTTATTGGTATCATTCATTGTTTGGTTGTAAGCGAATTCAATCATGGGCAAACAGAAGTACCAATAAGCTAAGTTCTTGCCTACTACAGCTTGGAGCAATGACCTTAAAGTATGATTGACTACCTTTATTTAGTTGTCAATTTGGGGGTGATAAGAAGTACTGAACAGTAGTTTGGTTTACATCCTATGCCATAGGGTTCTTCAAAAATGGCTTAAGAACTTTAGGTCTTTGTCTGATACTACACTTCTCGGCATATCGTGTAACCAAATAATCTCCTACAAGAAAAGAAAAGGAATAGCCAAAGCATCATTAGTCTTAGAGCAAGGCACAAAGTATGCCATCTTATTGAATCTATCCACAACGACTATTATAGAAACTTTACCTTGGGCTATTCTTGGTAATTTGAGGACAAAGTCTATGCTTAACTCAATCCATGGTCTCGTTGGGACAAGTAATGGCATTGCTTTCCCTTGCTCAGCTCGACATTTAGCCTTCTTACATACGGTATAGCCCTCAACAATTCGGTGCATATCTTACCTCATTCTTGGCTAAAAGAAATGTCTACTTAACAACTCATGTGTTCTACTTTCTCCAAAATGCCTGGACAGTCCTCTACTGTAGGCTTCCTTAATGAGTACCTCTCTCAATGAATAGGTTGGCATACATAGTTTCTTACTTTAGAATAAGTATCCATCTTCCATATGATATTCGTCCATTGTCCTCCTATCGGCACATCGCCTAAGTAGGGGTCTAAAGTGTAGGTCTTGAGAATACTGTTCTTTGATACTCGTAAACCCAAATAATCTAGTCTATAGTTTGGTTAAGAGCGCATGTCTCCTCAAAAGAGCATCTGCATCCATATTGCTCTTTCCTTGTTTGTATTTTATGACAAAATCGAATCTCTTAAGGAATTCAACACATCTAGCATACCACTTCGACAACTTAGTCTGACTTCGAAGATACCTCAAGAACTCATGGTCGATATAGATGACAAATTCTCTTGGCAATAGATAATGTTGCCATACTTAGAGTGTTCAGATAAGAGCTAAGAGTTCTTTGTCATATATGGAGTAGTTCAATTGAGGTCCCCTAAGCTTCTCCTTTGTCATGTGAAGCTTTAGGATAGTGCTTATTTTAATGCTTGGCATGTTACATTTTAACTCAAATATTTTCTTGAAATTAGGTAAAGCTAGTACACGTGTGGAGGTCAAACTTTCCTTCACTGTGGCAAAGCTTCTCTCCTCCTTTTCTCCCCATCTAAAGTCGATGTTCTTCTTCCTCAGCTCAGTAAAGGGTGTGATGAGGGTACTGAAATTCCTTATAAATCTTTTGTAGAAGAAAGATAGTAAATGGAAACTTCTCACTTCGGCATAAGTAATTGGTGTTGGCTACTCAATGATTGCTTGGATTTTCTTATCATCCACTTGTAAGCCTCTCCTACTTACTACATAGCCTAAGAATACCACTTTCTCCTGGCAAAGGCAACATTTCTTAAGATTGCTAAATAACCTTTTGGCATAGAGGGCATCTAATATGTTACGAAGATCTTCACAGTGACTTGGTATGTTGGTAATATACACCAAGCTATCATCAAAGTACACCACGACATACTTTCCTATTAGATTTCTTAGTACATGGTTCATTAGTCACATGAAAGTGCTTATGATGTTTGATAAGCCAAATGGCATAACCATCCACTTATCATTAGAATATTCTTTATTCCTTGAGCAAATTTTGCCTACAGTTTGTTAACTTGACTAAATAGCATAGGGTTGGCTAGTTAACAATCAAGTCAGCATTCGGCTCCATCTTTACCTCTTTACTTACTGGGCTATTCGTACAGCTTTTTCCATTATGGTAAACTATTGGAGTTCCATAATGTCTCATATATCACTCTTTAACCCAATTAGGAATCTAGAAACTGTTTGCACTGATGATTGCTCCACTCTACAACGAATCATAAGCATTTGGAACTCTTGAAGATACTCATCAACAGTTCGGCCTCCTTGTCTTAGCACTTGTAGCTAAGTGAAAGTGTCTTGTAAGTATGTATCAAGTACAAACTTGTTTCGTAGTATTCTCTTCATCTCAGGCCAAGTACTAACCTCGCAGTAGCCTTCTTATCTTCTCATGGCCTAAAAATTCTTCTACTACCTAGTAGCATATCTAGAGAACTCAATAGCAGTAGTTCTCACTTTGTCGTAATCTTCATATTGGTAATAATAAAAAACTCACTTCACCTTCTCTTCCTAATCCAAGTAATCATCCGTACTTCCAAACCCATTGAAGCTCAGAATCTAAAGCTTCACATGGTCGAATGCTTAGAGTACTCGAGCTCATTCTTCTTCTTCATTATACTCTACCTAGTGCTCTTTATCTAGATCTCCCAAGTCAATCCCTCTTCTCACTCATCCACCTACTCCTTAATGGGAATCAAGTTACGGGGCCCCTGACTCGCTGTCGAGCTCAAGGACTAAAGGGGCTGGTATGATGAATCCTTATGTTCCAACCAACCCCTACCGAGGCTAAGTACCTCCTTGCCAAGTCACCTCTAATTCCGTGTCGTATGACTGCCCATTATTGTGTGGTATGTCGAGTAAACAATTACTCTCTGTTGTCGAGTTGACCAATTACTCTCTGTTGTCAAGTTGACCAATTACTTGTCCTCTTCCTTGCCAAGAGGCTAAGAGAGAAAACTAGACTGACCAGGCCATGCCTACTTGGACAAACCCATGCATTTGTACTTTTTGTTTGCATCTACTAACAACCTCGCCAATGCAGCATCGCCACGTGTACTGTATCATATGTAGAATCTATATCACCAGTGATTGTTTTTCTTATATATTCATTTTTACCCTTTTGTATCATCTTAGGAAATGTCCTTTTTGTCTTTTCCCTTTTGGGCAAGTTACCCTAGTTTGTGGGTATAAATACCCCTGTACTTGTAGTTGTAAGACATTAAATATTCTTTAATACACTTTTGAGTACCTTCTTCCTTGCATAAACATTGTTATTTAATTTCAGCATCACTCTTATCCTTTCCCTTAAGCAAGGTTAGGTGGCGAATAACCTCATTGGACCAATTCGTGCATCACATCGAATTGTGTCATGAGTCCTCGAAAGTTTCATTGGTGCGTCATATCCTCTAGAGTTATTCATGGGTTTTTCTTACTATTTTCATCCTTTGCTTTCACCCTTTCATACATTTCCCTATTGACTCTTTTCAAGCTTTCTACAAGCTCAGATCCATTCAGTAACTGGCCTTGTTTGTTCTTGGTCACAATTCACAACACTCCTCCACCTAGAACTTATCGAGTTAGGTTCTAACCTCTAGTAAGTTGGGTAGCTTATAGAGTATCATGTGTAGCTTCAGTAGGTCTATAAGCCAATACATGAACAACTCAAGTTAAGTCTATAAGGAGGTTAGCCAACTCATCAAGTCACTCATCCGTACTTCTTAGAGTACCTTAAGATTGTTTGCCATGGTAGACAACACCACTGTTGTCGTCCCCAACACCAGCATTAACACCTTGGGTCTATCATTTTCCTTAATAGATCCAAATTTCAAGCTCCTCGATTCTGTATTACAGCTAACACTATCTCTCTAAATCATATAATACACTTCCTTCAAACCAGAAGCTTAGTAGCTAGTATCACAAAAACTAAGCTAGCATAGAAATTTGCTTTGTTTCACATGCCTAAAATTAGATTATAAATTGGGAACCTCAAGAACAAATTACTACAACCTAAATGAAACCTTCGCTTTGATACTAAGATGATGTGAACCGTGACTAAGAATAGACAAGGTTGATCATAAGGATAGTTAAAGCTTATCAAAAGCTTAAAAAGGGTGATGGGAAAATAAGAGAAAGAATGAAAATGGATGAAAAAGTAAGCAAACTCACGAACAACTCCAAAGGATATGACGCACTAATAGAACTTATAAGGACTCATGGTACAGCTCGATATGACACACTAGTTGCCCCAGCGAGGTTACTTGCCACCTAACCTTACTTAAGGGTTAAGATAAGAGTGAAATGAAGATAAACAAAAAATGTTTACAAAAGGAAAATGTTTAGTGTATTAATAATAACTTGATCATGTGTGGCTACATATATAAGGGGTATTTATACTTGAGAATTTAAGGCAACCTGCTTAAAAAGAAAAAGACAAAAAGGGTATTGTCTTCAAGAAGTAATGTATAAAGTACATAAGAAAAGTAATGATTATAGTACCAGATTTTACAAGTAGTCCCAAACACATGGTAGCAATGTATTGGTGGTACTGTTAAAGGATATAGACAAAGCAGTACAAGCTGGTTGGGTGGCTAAGTAGGGTTGCTGAGTAGGTATAGACTCATTTGAATAAGAGTAGCTAATGTATGGAATCTCTCGGCCTCTCGGTAGTAATGTTGCTGAGTAAGGGGTCAGGTTAGACAGGACAAAGCAGTTGTGCGGAGTCTAGCTATTGTTAAGGCATTCTTCCATTCAATACATAATTTCTAAAAGATGAGCAATCATTCGGTACAGCATAGAGAGCTAATCAATAGTAAAGAGTATCTCTGCTTCGGTAAGAGTCGACTAGAGTAGAAGGATTTACCTCGTTAGTCCCTCTAGTCCTCAAGCTCGATTGCGGGTTAAAGGCCTAATAGCCTAATTCCTATCAACCTTCACGATGGGATGATGAGGTAGAAGTGGTACTATATTTAAGCATACTATCAGAGAGGAAGAATACAGCAATAAGAGTTATGTGAGGTATAGAAAAGTAGGCAACGTCCAAGGAAGGAAAGAGGAAAATAGAGAAACAGAATAGATGACTTAATAAGGGAAAGCTATTAGGAATAACAAAGCAGTAGAAGTAAGACCAAACAAACACCTACAATAGAATAGGAATGCTATAACTATAAAATCCATCTTATGCTCTAAGTACATCACACTTAGCATTCATAGCCTATATCTTTATGTTTTATGCCTAATTTTCTAAGATTCATAACTTAAACTCTACTACCACTAAAGTTGTAATGCCCAAGAACACAAGAACCTTAAAACTAAAAACACAAAGTCCCTAGAAGGTAAGCAAAGTCCAATACGAAATATGCAAACACATGAACATGTATACCTAATAACATTTCCACATACATATAAGCAAAAGATTAAAAATACAACAAGCACCAATTGATTATCTTCATTTAGTCTAACCACCAGCACAGTCTCAATATCCCAAGACTTAGAGTAGCTCATGTCTGATATATGCAATATATAATAATAATATAGTATTGGTGTTGGGTTCTCCCTAGCATTCCATAAACTAAGACAACATTGCACATAGATCATTGGGTTGCTACCCCAAGATCATCAATACTCCCTCATCCCTAAGTCCTAACCAAGCATATGTAGCACATATTAATTAAAGTCGAGTAATAGTTAGATTTAGTTATGTCCACTAGTCTAACAATCATAAACACCAAACAATATTTCGTACTTGACTCGAAGGCTTACAAGACACTAAAGTTAACTGTCTAGCCTGGTTTTTCACCCTCTCGGTTCTTTTTATAAAATTAGGTCTTCTTTAAACCAATCAATACTAAACCTTACTCGTTTAATATTGATCCTCGACTAGGGCTTAAAGAAGATCATTTTTTCCAAGTTGAAAAAATTTGGAGTTACCACCCAACTAGAGTCGAGAAAAAGGGTTAAGTTATAACCAATTGTGTGGATTGGTTATAACTTAGCTATTGGTCAATTGATTAAAAAACTAATTTGTAAAATGGCTTTTTTTGAAAACCAAAGATTTAGGTCTAGGGGCTAATTTATTAAACTCTAAATGGGCACCACTTTTTAACTTTCCAAATTTAACTTCACTTTTCAAATATACCCTTTTTAATTTCTAAAAAACATCTAATTATGATACATGCGACTAAATTGATTAATTTACATAAATATCTAAAAATGGAAAAAATAAAACTTTTCATATTTTAAGTTGCCCTGTACTTGCGTACGGGTGCCTAAATATCCGCTATTTAGGATCAGACTTCCGTAGTTCATTTATAAAAAAAATTTAATGGATGGTTTGATTTTAATATTTCAAAAAGGCTCGCATTTATGTTTTTACCTAGTTCAATTTATCCAAGGAAATTCTTTTAAAAGGGTCTTAATTGGCTCGAACGGCTCGGATCAGCTCACTTCAGCTTAGATTGGCTCAGTTGGCTCATTTTGGCTTAAATCGACTCACTTCGGCTTAGATCGGCTTGATCAACTCACTTTGGCTTGGATTGACTTGGAGTTGGCTTGGTCGGCTCGAGAAATCCGATGGTGGTGGTTTTTGTAAAAACACTATAGGGAATGCTATCCTAGAGAGAGAGGAACTATGCTAAAGAGAGGAAACTTCGATTTTTGTTTTTCTAAAGTGTTTTGAAGTTTTTGTTGTGTTTTAAAAATGAAAAGTAGACCCCTATTTATAGGTGTTATGGTTGTGTTAAGGATGGAAAAAATTAAATGTAAGATGATTTTCTCCCAATTTTGGATTGGACGAAGCTGGGCAATATGTGGTGCTAAATACATAGTTGCGCGTATATGAATGTGCTAGAGTGTGTTGGAATATGTCTACCATACTTAAAAGTGAGTTGGCAAATGACGTGGCGATGACATGGCAATAAAGTGAGAAAAGAAAATAAAAGATACATTTTGCACCTTCTATGGATTGAACCCAAAATCTCCAAGTCACATGTAGTATCAAGTACAAATGCTTATTCAACTAAGTTATTGGTTTTTCCTTATTCATATATGTAATTAATTGTACATATAGATCAAGTCAGCCTGAGTTAGATTCAAATCTAAGCCTAAACCCAACAGCCTTTTATTTAAAACTATTGAAATTGAAATTAAAATTAAAATTAAAATTATATTCTATTTGAACAACCTAAAAATTTATTATTTTTTAAATACCCTATTTTATTTTGTGACTTTTCAAATTTCATTTTTTTTTTGCACTTTTTCCTATTTTCATTTTTTATATATTTTTCTAAAATTCTTATTTTTTCTAAGTTTCTTCATTTTTGGGGGCTTTTTTTAATTTTCTTTTTTTTTTTTGAACTTTTCCTAATTTAGGACCCTATAACCTAATTTGAAAAATAAAAGAGGGGGGGTGGGCACAAAAATTAGGTGTCTATAGTTGCCCCTTTTTGTAGTAAAGTTTGAGCAAAACTTTGCCATAAAGATAAAACAGACACTATTTTTTCCCTAAGAGTGAATTTTACGCTAAGAAGCGCTACAACTAGCTTACTATCCTAAGTCTATTCCATCGAAGATTTCGAGAAGAGAAGGGTGGCACTCTAAGAGATGGCCGAAAAGATAAAAAGAAGAATTGAAGTTTGGTCATGCTCATATGAACTGACAAAGTGAAGTGGAACAGGCTAAGCACTCTTTGAGCTAACTAAGACCTTAAAAAGAATGAGCAAACTTAGTCGTGCCCTGATGAGTTGACTAACCAAGGCAGGCAAAGCGTTCCTAGAGATAGCTAAGAACTTAAAAAAGAATGAGCGAACTTGATCGTGCTTAGATGAGTCGACTAATAAAGGCGGGTAAAGCACTCCTAAAGCTAGCTAAGACCCTAAAAAAGAATGAGCAAACTTGGTCGTTCCCTAATAAGCTGACTAACCAAGGCAGGCAAAGCGCTCATAGAGCTAGCTAAGAACTTAAAAAAGAATGAGCGAACTTGATCGTGCTTAGATGAGTTGACTAACTAAGTCGGGTAAAGTGCCCCTAAAGCTGGCTAAGACCCTAAAAAAGAATGAGCAAACTTGGTCGTTCCCTAATAAGCTGATTAACTAAGGCGAGCAAAGCACTACTAGAGCTGGCTAAGACCCTAAAAAGAACGAGCAAACTTGATCGTGACCTGATGAGTTGACTAACCAAGGCGAGCAAAGCACTACTAGAGCTGGCTAAGACCCTAAAAAGAACGAGCAAACTTGATCGTGACCTGATGAGTTGACTAACCAAGGCGAGCAAAGCGCTCCTAGAGCTAGCTAAAACCCTAAAAAAGAATGAGCGAACTTGGTCGTACCCTGATGAGCTAACTAATTAAGGCAGGCGAAGCGTTCCTAGAACTGGCTAAGACCCTAAAAAGAATAGGCAAACTTGGTTGTACCCTGATGAGCTGACTAACCAAAGTAGGCAAAGCGCTCTTAGAGCTGGCTAAGACCCTAAAAAAGAATAGGCAAACTTGGTCATGCCCCTAATGAGCTAACTAACCAAGGCGGGCAAAGCGCTTCTAGAGTTGGCTAAGACCATAACAAGGATGAGAAAACTTGATCATGCCTTAATGAGTTGACTAACCAAGGCGGGCAAAGCGCTCCTAGAGCTGGCTAATACCCTAAGAAAGATGAGCGAACTTGGTCATGTCTTGATGAGCTAACTAACCAAGGCGGGCAAAGCGCTCCTAGAGTTGGCTAATACTCTAAGAAGGATAAGTGAACTTGGTCATGCCCTAATGAGCTAATTAACTAAGGCAGGCAAAGCGCTCCTAGAGCTGACTAATACCCTAAGAAGGATGAAACAATGCCTTAAAGGCTAGCTAAAACCCTAATAAGAATGGGATCAATACTTTAGGAGTTGACTTGAACCCTAAGAGAAAAATGAGACAATGCCCTAAAGGTTGGTTGGAACCTTGAAAAGAATAAAAGAGGGATTAGAGCTCTAAGAGCTGGCTGGAACGCTAAGAGAAAGACAGGACAGCGCCTTAAAGGCTAGTTAGAACCCTAAAAGGAATAAAGAAGGGTCAGCTCTAAGAGCTAGCTAACACCCTAAAAAGATGGGACAATGTCTTAAAGGCTAGCTAAAGCCCTGAAAAGAATAAAATAGGGTAAGCTCTAAGAGCTAGATGACACCCTAGAAAGACGAGACAACTCCCTAAAGGCTAGCTAGAGTCTTAAAAAGAATAAGAAAGAGATCATCACTTTAAAGGCTAGTTAGAGCCTTGAAAAAGAATAGAAAAGGGCACAGTGTCCTAAGAGAAAAACGGGACGGTGCCCTAAAGGTTGGCTGGAACCTTAAAAAGAATAAAAGAGGGATCAGTGCTCTAAGAGCTAGCTTGAACCCTAAGAGAAAGACGAGACAATACCCTAAAGGATAGCTGGAACCCTGAAAAGAATAAAAGAGGGATCAACGCTCTATGAGCTGGCTTGAACCCTAAGAGAAAGACGAGACAGTGCCCTAAAGGTTAGTTAGAACCTTGAAAAGAATAAAAGAGGGATCAACGCTCTAAGAGCTAGCTTGAACCTTAAGAGAAAGACGGGATAGTGCCCTAAAGGCTGGTTGGAACCTTGAAAAGAATAAAAGAAGGATCAACACTCTAAGAGCTTACTTGAACCCTAAGAGAAAGACGGGACAGCGCCTTAAAGGCTAGTTAGAAACCTAAAAGGAATAAAGAAGGGTCAGCTCTAAGAGCTAGCTAACACCCTAGAAAGATGGGATAACGCCCTAAAGGCTAGCTAGAGCCCTAAAAAGAATAAAAGAAGGGTCAGCGCTCTAAAAACTAACTTGAACCTTAAGAGAAAGATGGAATAGTGCCCTAAAGGCTGACTGGAGCCTTAAAAAGAATAAAAGAAGGGTTAGTGCTCTAAAAACTAACTTGAACCCTAAGAGAAAGACAGGACAACACCCTAAAGGTCGGCTGGAACCCTAAAAGGAATAAAAGAGGGATTAGAGCTCTAAGAGCTAGCTTGAACCCTAAGAGAAAAACAATGAAGGATTGAAGAACTAATGTAAGGCAAGCAACTAGTTTCAAAAGAAACTTTTGCTTGGAAAAGTGTTTATAGAGAGATTGTTGAAAAACCATTTATGAACAAGGAAAAGAGTAGGGATAAGCCCCTTGATTTGAAAAAAGAGTTTGAAGGATGTTAAAAACCACAATTGGGGAAGAATGACTTAAACTAGAAAAATGATGACCTTGGAAAGGAAACGGATGACATGGAATAAAAACTTGGCTATTTGAGCCGACATGGATTTAGATAAAAGATTTTGTGATGAGCCTTTACTTTCTCTCTCTTCTTTTTTTATTTTTGTTTTTACCTTTTTTTTTTTAAAGTTTTGCCAACAAGTATAAACTCTTATTAAGGAACAATCTTATAACCAACCCTATCTTTGGTAATCATGTGAAATTTCTTAATGCCCCTATCCCTAGGGCTTCTCTTAGGGCTTTTGTGATCTTAAGCCATTCCTTTCTTAAGGAAAAGGTAACTCACAATTAGTTTAGTTAAAGAGGTCTTCCTTACTAACTCTCGGTCTAGATTACACTCTCGACTTTAGTTCCAAAAATTATGGTTCATTTTGTAAGTGATACTCCTTGACTAATTCATTAGGTCTTTTTCGGTTTACCCTTATGAACTTGGGATTTTAGTCTAAGGGTTTCAAAAAAGATTAATGAAAAGGCTTGTTTTGATAGAAACACTATTATCAATCCCGGGTGTACAAATCAAGAACCTTGGGGAAAAATTAGAAGCATGCTTGCCCTTGTTTCAAAAATAATTTTTATTAAAGATAAATTATCTTTTAAGATTTGAAGAGCTTTTACATGCATAAGGGCGGTATTGTGGGTATAGAGGCCTTATGTGATTTAGTATAGGTAGGAGAGGCTTCAAAGTGTTAGTGTGGATATGGAAATTTAGGTTTCTGGGCTTAGGAATATGATTTAAGGCCTTATTTTTCTAAAGCTGTTTGGGCATCAACTCCTAGCTCTTTTGATTTGGTTTGGTTGCCCCTATTAAGATGTGAAACATTTCTTGGAGCTTTATATGTTATACTTTTAGGCCTAATTCTTTGGCTTTTTTTTTTTCTTCTCTCTTTTTTTTCTATTTAATTTGCTTCGCCCCACTATTTCTTATTATTTTTCTCTTTCTTTTTAGCCTCAAGAGTGACTGCTTCCATTGATGATTCAAGGCCTTAATTCCATAGATTTCAAGTGTATGGGCTTGAGGTAGTCGAAAAAGGAAATTGACTCTTCTTCATTTCAAAGAAAAATAATTTATCAAAAATAAAAGTTGTTTTTGAATTAATGTTATTTAAACAAGCATAAACCAATCTTACCCCTATCTTCTACTCAATGACCCCAACCTTCGAATTACCCCATTGTAGGGTGGTTCTTGATAGGGTTTAAATTTAGAAATTCTCCAAATAAGTCCAACAAGGTGAACATCAGATGATTATGTTTAGGATTTAGAAGTGAATGCCTAACTTCACTTCAATCTACATATCACATTCAAAGTGAACCTCCTTTAAAGAATGAGTCCAAAATATCCTCACAATTATGTTGCTCGACACTCAAAGTATTTCAAGTCGATTTATAGGATAGAGCTTACCTCTTCTCATCCTAAACTTTTCAAAAAGTGAGTTATCGGTTCCTTAAGGAGGAGTCTACTTTTTTATTTACTTAAGATCGGCTTTTGCCCCCTAATTTCTCAAATCATGCTCCAGTATTTGATTTTGTGTTCTAGTTCAATTCATGATTGAGCTTAGCTTTCTAAATAGATCAAGGGTTTTGGCTTGGCTTGGTTACTTTTAGGTGTTGAAGATTGTGCTCAGGTCGATAGCCTTGATTGGTTGTGGCTTATGTTCGGATTAGTTGGCTAGCCTAATGGCTTGTGTTTGGGTAAGCCAGTGTTTAGGTTGAATGCGTAGCCAAGTGGCCTATATTTGGGTAGGTTACTTGAATGGGCCTAAGGTTGGTGTTGGCCAAGCAGCTTATGTTTGGATTAGATGGTGATAAAGGGCTAGGTTTGGTGTGGGTTGAAAGCCAAATGTTTGGGCTGGCTGCTTGGGTAGCCCAAAGGGCTCATGTTTGTTCAAGGGGTTCGTATTTGGCTTAAATGGGTTAAGGGGCTCGTATTTGGCTTCCTTAATAGGTCGGGGGACCTTATGTGGTTTGAAAACCAAGTGTTTGGGTTGGTCACTTACGTGGGCCAAAGGCCTGAGCTTATGCCGGTTCCTTAGGCCTATAAGCATTTATAGCTATTGGCAACTTTTATTTTCATTTTTTTTTTTTCAATTTTTTTAAGAGAGAGAAAAGCAAAGTTTATTTTTAGAAAATAATTTACAAATAAGGATGGTGTTTTTTTTTTATATATATTTTTTAAGTTTCTATTTACAAGTCTATGGATTTTGTTTATATTTTTCTAAATGAGATCAAATGGTGGTTAAATGGAAGACTATTTATAAAGACAGGAATTTTAAAAAATGATGAACGATGAACTAAAGAGAGCTTTATTATTTTTGGAAAAGGAAGACGAGAATACAAAAAACAAAGGCAGTGAACCTAAACTTTATTCAAGAATTTTATTCTAAGCTCCTTAGACTTGAACTGGAAAGACCCTACATTAAGTCTTGTAAACAGGTCGTAAGGTCCTCTATCTTCTCATAAATATTCCCAATGAGCTATGCCAAAACAGGCCTTAAGGCTTGGTTGTAAGCTTTAGAATACTTGAGCTTTTCTTTCAAATAGGCGATTTCATCTCTCAGCACCTGTTCGCGGAACTTGGAGGTGTCCAGTGGCCTATTGCTTGGCTAATCATTCACTTAGTTGTCTGCCATCTTAAGTCTACACATTTCATGGACAAGGATCAGTCATCGATGTAATGATAGAAAAACAAAAACGTAAAAATATGCAGATGCTAGGGTCACTTGGGTTAATATATTACTTCTTAAGTTGCAACCTTACTGTGATTTTCAAAAACTTGTTTGCAAAAATTCTTGAACAATTAGTAAGGCTCTAATTTCTTAAGGGTAGTGTATTAACCCAAGTTTGGAATAAAGTATATACAATTAGGGTAGGTTCTAAAAGGTCTTTAAGCTCTATAACCTCACTTATTTTTAGAAAACACTTTCATTTGTCACATGAGCTTAAGTGAGGTGGCCTAATCAGCCTTGAATGGTGGTTGCCCCCACTACGTCCAAAACTTACACAATGGCCTTCCTCTTAGGGTCTTAAGACGGCCTGGGTTTGACCGTATTTACCCTACATCTTTGATGCAACAAATAAAACCCCATGCCCTAGTGTATGCTATTTACAAAATAAGTATGCTAATTAAAACAAATATATACATGAAGCCAACAATAAATAAACAAATCAATATATAAAGAAATAAATAAATAAACAATGCGGCTAATTTGAAAAGCGATTTTAATTTCGAAATGTTTTTAAGTGGTTGGCCCTCTTGACAGTCACCAGTAAAGTCGCCAAGCTGTCGAGCCTGGTTTTTTATCCTCCCAATTCTTTTTATAAAATTAGGTCTTCTTTAAACCAATCAATACTAAATCCTACCCATTTAATATTAACCCTTGACTAGGGTTTAAAGAAGATTATTTTTTCCAACTTGAAAAAATTTGGAGTCCCTACCCAACCGAGGTCGAGAAAAAGGGTTAAGTTATAACCAATTGGGTGGATTGGTAACTTAGCTACTGGTCTATCAATTAAAAAACCAATTTGTAAAATGACTTTTTTGAAAACCAAAGATTTTGGTCCGGGGGCTAATTTATTAAATCCTAAACGAGTACCACTTTTAACTTTCTGAATTTAACTTCGCTTTTCAAATATACCCTTTTTAATTTCTAAAAAACATCTAATTATGATACATGCGACTATATTGATTAATTTACATAAATATCTAAAAATGTAAAAAATAAAACTTTCTATATTTTAAGTTGCTTTGTATTTGCATACGGGTGTCTACGCACTTGTTATTCGGGATCAAACTTCTATAGTTCGTTTATAAAAAAACTTTAGTGGGTGGTTTGATTTTAATTTTTGAAAAAGGGGCCACATTTATGTTTTTACCTAATTCAATTTATCCAAGAAAATTCTTTTAAAAGGGTCCTAATTGGTGTTTTATTTTTGGAAACTCTAAAATAGTACTAATTTGGAAAAAGGTCTATTTTATTTTCATTTATTTTTAGAAAACTTAATTTTTCTAAGTGTGAGAATGATTTTTGTTTACTAACCTATTTATTTATTTTTATTTTTATTATATTATCTTATTTATTTTATACTTAATTTATCTATTTCTATTAAAATAAATAAATAGACTACTTCCTTTCTTTCTTTTTTTATCTCTTTTTTTTTCTTCTCTTTCTTTTTTTTTTGTTCTTTTTTCTCTTTTTTTTTTCTCATTTATAACATTTACAAATAAACAAATGAATAAATAAATAAAAAAGAAAAAAGAAAAACTAGGTCAACTCGAATTGGCTCAAACGGCTTGGATTGGCTCACTTCAGCTTGAATTGGCTCACTTCAGCTTGAATTGGCTCGGTCGACTCACTTTAGCTTAAATCAGCTCACTTCGGCTTGGATCGACTCGATCGGCTTACTTCAGCTTTGATCGGCTCGAATCGGCTCACTTCGGCTCGGCTCGGCTCGATCGGCTCACTTTAGCTTGGATTGGCTTGGAGTTGGCTTGGTTGACTCGAGAAATCCGATGGTAGTGGTTTTTGTAAAAACACCGTAGGGAATGCTATCCTGGAGAGAGAGGAACTGTGTTAGAGAGAGGAAACTTTTATTTTTGTTTTTTTAAAGTGTTTTGAAGTTTTTGTTATGTTTTAAAAATGAAGAGTAGACCCCTATTTATAGGTGTTATGGTTGTGTTAAGGATGAAAAAAATTAAATGTAATATGATTTTCTTCCAATTTTGGATTGGATGAACTTGGACAATATGTGGTGCCAAATAAATAGTTGCGCGTGTACAAATATGCCGGAGTATGTCGGAATGTATCTACCATACTTAGAAGTGAGTTGGCAAATGACGTGGCAATAACGTAGCTCGTGACGTGGCGATGACATGGTAATAAAGTGAGAAAAGAAAATAAAAAATACATTTTGCACCTTCCATGAATTGAACCTAGGATCTCCAAGTCATATGGAGTATCAAGTACAGATGCTTATCCAGCTGAACTATTGGTTTTTCTTTATTTATATATGTAATTAATTGCATATATAGATCAAGTTAGTCTGAGTTAGATTCAAATGTAAGCTTAAACCCAACAGCTTTTTATTCAGAATTATTGAAATTGAAATTAAAATTAAAATCATATTCTATTTAAACAACCTAAAAATTTATTATTTTCTAAATATCCTATTTTATTTTGTAACTTTTCAAATTTCTTTTTTTTTTTGTATTTTTTTCTAAATTTCTTATTTTTTTATACTTTTTCCTATTTTCCTTTTTTTTATATTTTTCTAAAATTCCTATTTTTTCTAAGTTTCTTCATTTTTTAGCGCTTTTTTTAATTTTCTATTTTTTTTAACTTTTTCTAATTTAGGACCTTATAACCTAATTTGAAAAATAAAAAGGAGGGGAGGGGGAGAGGTGCAAAAATTAGGTGCCTACATTAACTCTCCATAACCTCTACATAAGATAAACAAGAGCTTTTGGCTATTACTTATCTCTTATTCACCTTCTTTACTTATAACTACTAAACACCTGCACTCCTTTCTTAACTTCTATAAGGAATGGGAATCAAACTTATTGGGAATGATCTAAAAGAGTTGTTTTTTTATGTTGGAATAAGTTGAAAAACATGATAGAAAGGTTTAGGAATGAGAAACAAGGCTAAAAAACTACTAAGAAATGAAGGGGAAACATTCTGTGATCTTTTGAACATAAAGCATCTAGATGCTATAGGATATGGTGTTCGAAAGCCAACATACTAAGAAGGTAAACCCCCCTAACGTCCAGACATTACAAGGGGAGGCATCTAGGTGCCATGCTACAGTCTACAAATTTCTACAAACCAAAGCACACTATCCATCCCCCTTTTGACCCCCACTTTAAATTTAGTAGAAAACCACCACTTCTAAAGATTTTCCTACACCTAAAACTCACTCTACACCCCTCCAAAACACCTTGCAAGATTCAAAATGAATTCCCTCACATCCTTCACACAATCAACCCACAATAACATCTCTAATCAATGTGCTTGAAAACTTGAATAAATAAGGATTTAGGATCAAAAGTTACCGTAAGGGATTGAGAGTTGACACTACCTTCAAATTCCCAATGTTTTAGACCACAAAAATTGATCTTTAATTGGTTTCTCACCATGTCCAAGATGAAAAACGAATTTCTTATATGAAAACTAGAAAAGCTTTTAAAGAACTATCAAATCCATGACTTATCTTGTTCCTTTCCTTCAATCTTGTGAAAATGACTCTCATTCTTCGCCAAATTTGCTTGAGAAAATTGTTCAAGAGAGGTGAGGAAAAGAGTAAGAATTGACCTTGTCTTTTATTTTTTTAAAAGAATAGGGTTTTTAAAACTTTTGAAATGCCAGAAACAACCTTGACCTTAACTTTTATTGTTGTTATAACCCCTTTTCTTATTTTAAGATCTGGGTTTTACAACCTTCTTAGTGTTTTACGGTCTTTACTATCTATTTCTTTAGAAATTCACCAACTTTGAGGAACTTCTATATTTCAGAATACATAGTTTTACCTCTTGAACTTCATGGTACAAGAAAAAAGTTGGTTTCCATTCCTAGTGTTTCATTATGTGCCAAACTGTTTCTTGTGGACAAAACATCCAAAAGAAATACTTTGCACTCGTGTCGTGAATATAATTATGGACAATTGGAATAGAAAATAATCCATCATTCTAATACTTTGTATTAAGCGCAAAGGCTTTGACTATACTAGAGAAGGGAAATTAATTATTAATATGCTCATACGTGCTTTAATTTGGAGTGTTTTTTTTTTTTTAATAATCACAGGAAATATATCTTTAGTTCTTAGCTAGTAACCACTATGTTTGAGATCTTTGTCATATCTCAATGGCACTGGCTTCAAATGGCTTTCTTCACCCATTATGCCACTTAAATTTGAACAAGTTTAACATTGCTGATGTGCATGAAATCATCTTGTTCCCGGAAGCCCTTCTTTGGTTTTGGTACTTATTCCTTTAGTTGTCCTAAAATGGCTTTTTTTTTTTCTTTTTAAACTGAGTTCATTACACGTTACATATATGAAAAGGGGGAATTAAACCTAATTCATGTTATTAAGTGACCCATATTCATATCATCTAATTATTATTAGGGCTTTGACCATTAGATAGACACAACAAAGGAGTTATATGTATATAAATTTGAATTCTCAATAAAGTACTCTAGAAACTTAGATTGATTTCTTACTAATAAGTTTGATCAACCACCAATTGATTCAAGCGGAACTATTACAAGGATTTGAATTCAAAATCTGGTTTTGTGTTGTGATAGTATACTGAATTTAGATATACAATGAATGTATTTGAAAGATTAGATTTGTAATCCCATGCAAATCTCTATATTCTACGTTTAACAATAATAAATGTGTACTATTCTGAATGTTAATTCGAAAATGAAGCCCATAATTCAAAAATTGAAGCCCATATACACAAAATTATATTTATAATATACATCCAATAGCTAAATATGGGTTTAATTGAAACTTATTTGACTTGTTCCGCAATTAGTGTACGATCTTTATTGTGAGCTGATCTCCAACAGATCTTGATGGAAAGTATAGATTTCTAGGCCTCAATTATATTATAATCTAATGCATAATTAGTCCAAAAAAAGATGTTGACAGACCTAAAAAAATGAAATAAATTTGCGTACAAATTGACGGGTGATTAGGAAGAAAGCCATCTGCGCCGAAAGCACAAAGGAAAAACCATCCTCTAAGGCAAAATGACGCAACGGGGGAACAAGGAAAGACAATGAATTTTCAAATGTCTGGAAGTGACACCTCCAAGGGGCTCGTGGTTTTTGCTTTCGTTCCACATTGTTGTACGTACACTTTTATTATTTGATCTTCTAGTCAAACACTGTGATTCTCTATTCCTTTTTGCCCCTAACTTTTGTTGAAGTCAATTATGGGTTGGTCATTCATTCATCTTCACTCAACTCATTCTTTATTGAATATTGGAAGTCTAGTTATAATACACCTAGATAATATTGGGTTACCTTCAGAAAACAGAATGTTTTTGAAAGTAAGTTTTCCTATTTTTAAACAAGAGCTTGATAGGAACAATGCAAAGGTAGGAATTAGTAAATATGTTCCTATGATTTTACATCCATTAGAATCGTCTCTATCACTCTCACTTTATTTACTACTCGCTAGGATTTTATGGACTTAAAAGTGATATTTCATTGGAGGTTTCTAGGGTAATACTAGCAAAATAGCATTATCGTAACTTTGACTACTCTAAACCAATTTATAGAAATTTAATTTACACCATCCTTCTTATTAAATAGGAAGGGAAAAAAAGAAAATAACTTACTAATCTTTTATAACAAGTTACCTTAACCAGCATTATAGTAGTACTATATTACTAACGTTACTATAGAAAAATCCATATTTCATCACATCTTTACATGTCAACTTAGATTTAACTAAATCTTCTACTACACAGTATCAATTAAATATAACAGTTAAAACCATTTTAATTTAACGTTATAAATATTGATATCCCAGTAAATTGACTAAATCTAGTTACCGCTTCAAAAATTTTAATATGAAAGTAATTGAATATCTATATATATATATGTATGTATGTATGTCTCTATCTTTAAGGATGTAATCAGTCTTGAAATTTCTGTTTTTGAGCCATGAAGTCATTTATTTATCTCTTCAGTATAATCTATATGGGGTGTTAACAAATGAGTTCAATTACATATATATCTTAATGTTAGTAGTAAAAATAGGTAATAAATGTTATACTATTAAAGCTCCTTATCATTGTATACAAATTAGCTAAGAGCCCACGTAAAACACGACCAATTAAAAAAAAAAAGACTCTATAACGAAACATAAATTAGTAAACAAACATCTAAATTACAAGAAAAAATAAACATAATTTTCTTTATAGTAAATATAAAAAAGAGAAATTATAAATAGCTCATAAACTTTGATCCTAATATCGATATACCCCTCCCTATGGAGACTTATTGATGTATATTTAAGCCCCTTAAACTTCTAGCTTTTTGATCGGAAAAGCAAACATCCTTTGACATGGTCAATTTATGAGATTTTAGATGTATTAATGTACACTTTGTAAGTTGGGCGTACATCCATACTGCAGTCAAAATATAGAAGGACAATTTGCATTTCCTCGCCGGGAAAAGAAAAAAAAAATAAAGGTTTTTTATCTCTTTTATTGATCGATAACTTAAACTAGACAGGAATATGTAATTTATCTCGGTATCATCTATATCTGTTATTAATGAAAGATAGAAAAGAACATTGAAAACCTATGTTGCTGAGCTTTATAGTCAACTACGGAAAGTGTCACTGTATAAGTATTCACTGTGGTCGACAATATTTCTATAAAAAATGTTTCCATCATGATTAATCATCAATGGTCTATATTGTATTTTGATCATGGAGGAGACTTTTTATGTGCAGTAATGGATGGATGTGATAATGATTAGGAATATAATAGGAATCAAAAGATGTAACTTCACGGTAAGAACATAAGTTTAGAGCTTGAAATAAAAATAAGTAGCATCAATTATGATGCATGTGAAGTTTTTCTCTCATCTCATATGCTAATTATGCGTAAGTTTTCGTATAGAAAAGGATTAACTTCTTGACAATACATTATAAGAGATGGAATAGTTTTACAACAAACTACTTGTCAATATCACTCATTTGGAGATTAGATATTATCTTGCTATATAACTAGAATATATATAAATATAATTAATAAAAAATGTGCCAAAACTCTTATAACCTAATGGCATGAACGTTGGTCTCCTAGTAGGATAGACCAATTTCAAATACCCCTTCTCCTATTATTGTAATCACTGGAAAAAAAAATTGATGGAAAATGAAAATGAGAGAATATAAAAGGATAAAAACATCAAAAATTATACATATTATTAAAGCTAAAAATGCTCTATTTGGTGTCTTTAGTATTTTAATATTTCATTTTATTTGGATTTTATTAAATATCCTCTATATGGTAAATAGTTATCAATAAATCATCGATGCATGAAAGTTATTATGATAAAAAACTCTATATGTCAAAAATGGTATTTAACTTGCAAGTCTCCAATAAAAAATGGCATCTAAATTAAAAATCTTCCATATAGCTCCCATCAAAATGATAGCTTCCAATTATGACTTCAACATCTATAAATCTTAATTATTCTTTCATCAAATTTCCAATTATTATGATATCTATATTTTCTACATACTAAAAATATTTTGTTATTGGCTCAATTATATGTTCAATTCTATTCATTTCACTAATGATTTATTTGTTCTCTACTATAAATATTTTATTATTTGTCCAATGATATTGATAACAAAACTTTTTCTTTACCCCAAGAATCACCCTACTCGAACATTCTATTTCCAATATTTTTTTAAAAAGGTATTTTCATGTTTCCAACATAATAAAAGATAACAAGATTAACAAAATTTTGAAATTTGTTTCTTCTAGTGTAAATTTTCAATACGCTTAGGTTTAAGTTCCTCTGACATAGGATCTTTCGACTTTGCTTTTTACAATGATGTCTTATCTCCACGTTTCACCTTTAAAAAATAAAATAAAGAATTTAAATTTAATAGAAATGATTTGCGATGAATTCAATACAAAAATTGTCACTAAAAGAGTAATAGAATTGGCTTATTTAACTATATCGGACAAGGTTTTCTAATAAAGAAAGAATTTCGAGAATTCCATACTTTCCCCTTTCAAGCAAAACGGTTTAGGTGGTTCCTAATGTTGATGGTCAGCTTTCCTTTGGGGTCATTGATGCTAGAGACAATCTGTACAAACAACAAATATAAGCTATGAAGGGCCAACAAAAGTAATTTTAGTGCACTGCTTCAATATTGAAGTCAAAATAGTTTAGGAAAGTATTTAAAGAGAGAAGAATATTGCAAGAAAGCGAGACTCTAGATTCTTCTACTTGTGGTTTTACCTTTTATTTATGAGTATGGTCAATGAATTATTTGTGGGATGTAGATTGTATCTTTAATATATATTTGACAATATCTTCAAGATGCACTTTAGATATCTTCGAGAGGAACTCAGACCAAGCGTATGCCAATTATAGACTTTCCATATCTAGCTAAGTTGTTTTTGTTGTATCCTCTTCTAACCTTACCTACTAGGCTTGCACATCATAGGCTTAAGGGCCTAGTCTCTAAGAGATTAGAAGATGACAAGAGTTCATTTAGCATCCTTTAGTCAAGTTGACCAAGCTTTAGAAGCTTAGTCTAGGCTTTAGGAAGATCATTGGTATAACTAATAACTTGACCTAAGCCATATTAAGGTTGACTAAGTCTTAGAAATCTCATTAAAGGCTTAAAGCAAGTTGTTCAAGGGCTTTTAGGCCCAACCTATGTTCTAAAATGGTTGGCTTAAGCTTAGAGGCTAATATACTAAACCTAAACTTACTTTTTATAATAATAAAAGCATATCTAACTAGCAAGTACATTAAGTTGTGTATATAGCAACAAAACTAGTAAAAACCATGTCGAACTTGCAACGAATGCCGGCTAACTTTTATTAGTATTAATCTTGTCTAACTCTAGGCAATAAAATCATAGACTTATTAAACAATTAAATTCTAAGAGACTAAATTAACAAAATAAACCAATTTAGATTAGAGAATTAGTTAATGTTAACACAATCTTTAATAGGTCATGTTTTAAAGCAATTAAGCTCTAGTTGGAATTCTTTCTCATGAAAGTAAATAGTTACCTAGGATTAGCTAATTTATCATTTCCATCACTAGATGAGTGATAAACTAAATTAATCTTTTCTAGTTCCTAAATCTTAATCAAATTAAAGAGCATATTGTTATATCTTTTTTTATCCAAATTATCCTTTTACAATAATCAATTAGAAAAGGTTTTGCAACTTAATCCTAATTAACATATATTCTAAGAGATTCAAAATATATGTTTTAGTGATTAAGGAATTAAAAACTTCAACAAACAACCAATTCATTAACTGATAATCTAAACATCCAATTAACAATATTAATAAAGAACATAAGACATATAATATGAAAAACAATATCTAAATCATGAATATATTAAAAAAAAAATGAAAACAACAGTACCAATTTCTAATTTAAGATCAAATAGCACTTTCTATTGTTGTCAATATTGAATTCTAAAAGATATTCTATAAGTTGTTCTTAAAACCTAATTTTAGTTGAATGAAAGGAATAAGAAGAAATTATTATTAAGGTTTTTTTTATTTTTTTAATTATGTTTACAAGGCCTTTTATAGAAATACAAGTATAGTACAACTTTTCGGGTTTAAAATCTTTTTAAAAGTAAGATTCACCAAGAATGGCTTGTTTATGCTTAAGATCATGATCGTAATATTCTCTACCTCAAAAATTGCAAAATAATTGAAATATGACGAACATGCCCAGGATGATCATGTTCCTACTCATGTTCTTTTTGGTAACCAAATTCTTCATTAATTCCTTACTCTTTTGCTCACAATTTTAGTTCATGGGTATGATTCTTTTTCAGGCTTCAAAACTTGTCCAAATCTTTCAAAAGTTTGTTTGAAATCTCCAATCTCTTCTAATGAAGCTTAAAATCAGACTATAAACAAATTAAGTATCATATTCAATACAAACACCTAAAAAACTCTTATAAATGCATCATAAAATCAATTATAAAACATATACATTTATACACTCTTCAAATTCTCCTCTACTTAAGTCTTTACTTGTCCTTAAGCAATATAAATCAATCCAAGAAAACTCTTAAATACTAAATGCTAATGAATGCTCTCAAGTATGAAATCAATTTCAATATCGCACAATGTCTATTTAGACATAGGAGCATAAACTATTTCCTCAAAATTCATCCTTATAATCACTAAAATTCAAAACTATAGCAACTTTTTGTTTCATAAAATTTCACTTAACTATATTTTCATGCCCTTTAAACAAAATTATGCAATATATGTACTAGATATAGAAACCATACTAAAATTTAACAATTAATCTATGTAAATTGGAGTTAAACTACATTGTTTAAACAAAAATTAAACTAAGAATTAGAATAAACATAAACATAATCAAGAAAAAGTTATCTACATTTTAAAAACTAAATATATACTCCCATTTTTCACCTCTTTAAGTGTAATAATTAAAAGCAAATGAATGTTACGTCAATTAGTCCCCTTATTGTCTCCCTGCTTCTTTCAATTATTCACAAGAAGGCTTTTCAATTCAATTTCTTTATTTAAGCATGATTATGTTAGTAGCAGGAAAGAAGCTTAATCTTCTAAGAGACCAAGGCCAATCCTTGCCATCATAATTCTCACATTGATAATGAAAACAAACTTTACTCTTCTAATGAACCAAGATTGATCTGTACCATCTCAACTAACTTCCTTCCATTGGTAATGGAAATGAACCTTACTATTATAAGGGACTAAGTTTCCTTTAACTATTTTGATTTTTCAGGAAACTTTCAAAAGATAGGCATCATTTGTTAAAAATTAGAGAGCTCTTAAGATATCCAAGGAATGAGTATATTTTGAATTTTTAGAAAAATTTTAAGAGATATTCATCTTTTGTTCATTTGTTAGAAATTAGAAAGCTTTTAAGTTTTCCAAGAAATGTCTATATAATAAAATAAAATATAAATAATGAATTCCTAATCGACAATAATTTCCCATATTCTAAGTGTAAATCTAGGTTTAAATAATAGTAAACTCTATACTTTACATAGATTTCATTATTCAATTCTAATATTATATAGAAATGTCAAAATGATCAAGCAAATTCCATACTAAAATAAAAAAAAAAATTCGTCCAAAAAGTTGCTTCTTTAATTATGCAAAGAATAATGGTGAATAGATGTGCAATATTTAAAAAATTGATTCTATATTTCTTCCAAAAAATTATTTTAGCAAAATTTTAAGTGTGAGATCAAATTGAATCAACTTAATTGTTTTTGTAGATTTTCTACAATATCTAATTACTATATTCCTTCCCCTTACATTTAAATTTGTACAGTGGCCCCAGTGTACAAATAGTCAATAAAAGCACAAAAATCAATAGGAAAAAATAAATGAAAAGATAAAAGGGAAATTGAAACTACCTCAATTTTAGCTCTAACATTGAATCTAAACCTATGGTGCTACATGAATCCATAGACTAATTAAAGTTCATATGGGACTTGCAAAAGAAAAAGAAAAACAAAAGTGAGAAAAGAAAGA
The DNA here is from genome assembly GCA_024138015.1 of Lumnitzera littorea. Taxonomy (NCBI): domain Eukaryota; kingdom Viridiplantae; phylum Streptophyta; class Magnoliopsida; order Myrtales; family Combretaceae; genus Lumnitzera; species Lumnitzera littorea. The sequence continues at coordinate 51,992,357 of JAMXBB010000007.1, read as the reverse complement.
AAAAGAAAACAAAAGCATCCAAAAAGAAAAATATAAGACTAAACTAAAAGTATGTCTTACCATTACTCCTCTTGCACACATTAAAGTCCATCAAAAAGCAGCATTAAAATTAGTAGGGCTAATCGTTTACTAACTATAAAAGATATCAAATAAAAGGAAAAGTACATAAGTTAGTAATTATTATGAATACACATCTTGCTAATCCATGAATCTACATATTAAGTATAGGTTTTTTTCTTTTTAAGGGATAAGGCCCTATGAAGTTTATACAAAATTTGCTATGTTGTGTGTTGACAAAAAGGGCTGCATGACGTCTAAATTTAAAAGTTCTATATGTACGCCATGTGATCTCTATCTTACCGAGAGTAAAACACCCTAGATCATAGGCATGTTTCTTGCCCATGATCCTCTATGATCTTTGGTACATCCATGATTATTTGAACCTTCCTTAGCCAAATTCTTCCTACTTAATTCTCACAATATAAACAATAAAACACTAAACAAACTATGAAAAGGTAAAAATAATTTAAAGCTTCAAAAATTTTGTGTAAGGTGCAAGATAAAAGAAAATAATTGTAAGTGGAGCAATTAACTGAAGCAAAATAAATTAAAATAATTAAATAGAGAAAATTGAAGAAAACTTAGGTTGCCTCCTAATAATAAGCATTTTTATTAAACGTCATTGGCTCAAAGCTTCTTACTTCCCTTTGCTAAGGTAGTTCAAATCTTTGAGTCACCTTTTTAATAAGAGCATACTAATGATCATTATGATCAACTGCTATCTAAATGGAGTATTTGGTGCTGTAATTGATTTAATGGCTTGAAAGTCTTTCTTTTTCCATCACTTTATAATATTTATATGTAGTTCACTATTCCCAAACCTCAATACCATTTTACTATTTTTCACTTTAATTACAGCTCTAGTTGAGGCCAAGAGTAGACACCTAAGGATGATAGGAATTTCTAGATCTTCTTCTACATCTCAGACTACAAAGTTTATTGGGAATACAAATTTTTCCACTTTTAAGAGTACATTCTTAATCACCCTTTTAAATCTTCTAAAGGAACCATCAGGTAATTGAATTGTCATTTTAGTTCTTTCGATCACATTCTCTAATCCCAGTTTCTGTACCATAAAGAAAGGCATCACAATTATACTTATATCACAAAATGTATTCTTAAAATTTTGATTTCTTATAGTACAATCTAAGTAAATTTCCTTCAATAGTTCAATTTAAGGGGGAAGCTATCCTTTAATGCTTCAATTTATGTTTGAGACAACATAATTGTCTCTTACCCTTTTATTTTCCATTTCCTAGCCATTATTTCTTTTAAATAGCATTTGTAATGAGGTGTTTGCTCTAATAAATTTGCTGAGAGAACATTAACCTCTAGTTTCTTGAACATCTGTAGAAATGACTCAAAATCATCATCAGTTTTTCATTTAAATAGGTGTTGTAGAAATAGTATAGGGGACGTACCTTGTTTGGCGGTGGGCTCATGCACTTCAAGAGTGCAATTTCGCTGTACTACTTCATTTGATTTTGATGTAGAAGCTAGTGTTTCTTAGATCTCAACATTCTTTGCTTGACCTTAGTTGTATTGTATTAATTGGCTCAACTATGGTGAAAATATTCACAACAATTTGAAATTACCTCTTTAATCTTTCAAAACCTCTGGTCACATTAGCAAGTTTTCCAACTACTTGGTTTCTCCTCTATTTTTACCTCTCTAACTATTTAAATATTGTAATCAACTTGTGAATCTTTAAGCACAATCACTAACAATTCTGGTTTTTCCTCATCCCCAATAGATTCAGGAGGATTTAATTCCTTCTTCTCTTCGTATGAATCTTCTCGTAATGGATTTGCCTTTATAGCTATTAGTATGGTGGTAAAAAATTTTAATGCCTGTACTAATTGAGTCTCTTATTTTTGGATAATTGAGCTCTATCTTTGAAATCTTTCTTTCCACTTTTGTTCTAAATCCCCTAATAACTTTTTAGTACTCTCCTCTTTTTGTAGAGTTGGAATCACTAGATTTACAGTGGGTAGTCATTCATCGTATTCACAATATGCCACTTTGTTAATTATTTTAATCACTTGCATCACTAGCATATTTATCAATGATCCTCCAGCAATAACCTCAATCCTAATTTTATCACAATACTTCATCCCATCATAAAATATTAAAAACTAGGTCTAGTGCGAAAGAATCACAATATAAGCATTTGTTCATCAAATTGCGAAATCTCAACCATGCCTCAAATAATGATTCGCCCTGATAGTGCTTCAAAGAAAGAATTTGTAGTTAAAGCTTTCTAATACAACACAATGAAAAAGATTGTATGCATTAACACCCATAATTGTTTATGCTCAAATAATCTTCCAAAGAAGTGCCAGCAAAATAAAATAAAAAGGAAGTAAAAATTTGATAATAGAAAGAAACTAAAAGAAAATGAAAATAAACAAAGAAGATGTACAAAACAAAGCAACTAACTCTATATAGTCCTAAAAACTAAAATTAGCGCAAAACATTCTCTAGTAATAGCATCAAAAATTTAATACACCGAATTTCACTCTAATTTTTATAATAATAAAAGCATATTTTTACTAGTAAGTGCACTAGGTTACACATGCAATAATAAAACTAATGAAAACCAGGTCAAACCCATAAGGAATATTGACTAAATTTTATTAGTATTAGTCTTGTCTAAATATTGACAAATAAAATTAGAGATTTACCAAATAATTAAAATTTAGAAGACTAAATTAACAAAATAAATAAATTGGGATCTTCAACAACTTTAAAGAGTTTATCATAAACTAGATAATTAGAGAATCAATTAATGTTAACTCAAAGTCATAATAGGTTTAGTTTTAAAGCAATTAAGCTTTAAGTGGAATTCCTTATCGCAAAGTGCATAGTTACCCAAGATTAGCCAATCTATCTATTCTATCACTAGATAAGTGATAAATTAAATTAATCATTTGTAGTTCTTAAACATTAATTGAGTTAATGAACATATCGATATGTCTGCTTTGATCTAAATTATCCATTTCACAGTAATCAATTAGGAAATGTCTTGCAACTCTATCTTAATTAACACATATTCTAATAGAATCAAAAGATATGTTTTAGTGACTAGGGAATTAAAGAATTCAATAAACATTCAATTCATTAACTAATAATCTAAACATCTAATTAACAATATTAATAAAGCACACAAGATGAATAATAGGAATAACAATATCTAAATCAAGAATATATTTAAAAGAATGAAAATAGCTTGGAAGGATTCCAAACTTAAATTCAAGATCAAATACCACTTCCTATTATTGTTAATGTTATATTCCAAAAACTACTATAAAATTTGTTCTTAAAACCTAATACTAGTTCAATGAAAGGAATAAGAAGGAATCTTGATCAAAGTCTCTTAATTGTGTTTACAAGGCCTTTTATAAGAATATAAGTATAGGGCAACTTCTAGGGCTTCAAATATTTCCAAAAATAAGAAGATTGGCAATGAATGGCATGTGCGCACCCTATATCATGGTCATGATCTGACTCGAGATTTTTCCCTAATTTAAACATCACAAAATAATTGAAATATAAGTAACATGCCTAAGAATATGGTTATGTTCCTACCCGTATTCTTCTGAGCAACCAAATTCTTCTTTATTTTCTTACACTTTTGCTAGCTATTTCAATTCATAGTCATTATCTATGGATAGGGGTAGGCAAAAAAATTGTTTAAATTGAACAAAACTACAAATCGAACCAATTCAAACTGAAATAACGATTTTTTTTTTTTTTTTGAATGGTTTACAATTTGGCTTAAGTATGCAATTTGAACTAAACTTGTTAATCCAAACTGGACCATTTATCTTTTAATAAGAATAAGTGACCGGTCATATATTATTACTTATTGGTGTTACATTTACCCCATGAGCCTAGCTTATTCAATATTCATTATTCACTCTGCCTTTTTCCTAAGCACAAACAAACTTTAGCCTCTCATCACTCTAATCCTCTTCCTCCATCACAATTTCATTCATGTACAAACAACAAAGGTAAACCTTACTCTTGTCTCTTCCAACTTCTAGTTCCTTTCGCTTCTACTTCCTCACCTCCTCACTCTTCTTATCAAATTAACAATCACGAAGGTTTGTTCCTTCAACTTCTTTGTAAATTCCTTTTTCTTTTAACTTTCTTCTTTGTTTATACATATATATATATTAAGAATTAAAAATGAATAAGTTTGGCTAAAGTTAAATGGAACATGATCTTCTAAATATATAAATTTTTGAGAACCCTTTTATAGATTGGTTATTGGATTACTGCATAGGTTATAAGTCTTCACTCTAAGTTTAGTTTATGTAGTGTACTATACCATGTTGATTTTTTTCAATATGCTGCTTGGGAATTTTTTTTTTTTTTAATATCAAACACAATCAAGAGATATAACATAAGTAAATCTAAATGGGATCTTTATTAGTATAGTAACATATTAATGCTACTTAGCAAGGTTTTTGGTTTAATAATAGCTAAAAAAGCTGCCAACATATTATTATAATTATATCTAAGTCTATTCTATGATTTATGACATGAGTATAGCATGTGTGTAAGTTATAGATTGTATGGTTTTCGGTTTAGTAATAGTATGTGTGTAAATTATATTTCATTAATTATTTATTTCCAATGGTAAAGTAGTGATATTTTGTCATGCTTGAGATTTGTAAATTCTAATTAAAACTCAACTTCATTTTTTGGCATGCAGATGTCTAGACCCAATGATAATGGAAAATCAAGCATCAATAATAATGGACCTATACCGATGCATAATCTTGACAATCTTGAAGATGCTAGTAGTGAAAATCTAATATCATCTGGCAAATCATTAGAAACCCCTATTTCCCCTTTAACTATAATGTGGAAAAGATCTAAGGTATGGGATCATTACTCTGTAAGAGAGCATAATGAAAAATTGAGGGCATTTTGTAACTATTACTCAAAAAGCTTTGCATTTAAAATCTCCTAAGGAACTAGTACGCTACATGCACATTTGAATAGATGCTCTTAGTATAAACTTAAACATCCAAATGACAAACAAAAGACAATTCCTAGCTTTATTGATACCAAAGGGGCTATTAGCAATGTGATAGCTAGATTTGACCAAGAATTGTATAGAAGGAGACTAGGTAGGATGTTCATTGTAGCTCAATTGCCTTTTAAGTTTGTCAAACATGAAGAGTTTCACACATTTATTGAAGCAATGCAACCAAAGTTTGGTGTTCCTTCTTGTAGAATATTGATACGTAACTATCTACAATTATTTAGGGAGAAGAGAGGAAAGTTGAAAACATATTTTTCTTCATATGCTCCAAGAGTTTGTTTGACCATGGACATATGGACTTCAAATTAAAATTTAATTTATATTGTCTTACTTGTCATTTTATAGATGATCAGTGGAATTTGCAAAAAGGAATTATTAATTTTTGTCAAATTGCTAAACATTATATTGAGATTATTAAGAAACTATAGAGAAATGCCTTGTTGGATGGGGTCTCACTAAGATCCTTATTATAACAATTGATAATGATAGCTCAAATGATCTAGGCATTCAACATTTGAAAAAAAGATTTCAGTCTTAGAATACTCTTATCATGAAAGGTGAATTTCTTCACATGAGATGTTGTGCTCACATTTTAAGCTTGATTGTGAGAGAGGGATTAAAAGAGATAGATTATTCTATTTTAGAATTCAAAGTGCAATTAGATATGTTAGAGCATCCCATAAAAGATTAGCTAGATTTAAAAGTTGTGCAGAGGAAGAAGGAATTGAAAGTAAAAGCCTTTTGTGTTTAGATGTTGAGACAAGGTGGAACTCTACTTATTTAATGTTAGAGATAGCCATTAAATTTCAAAAGGCTTTTGATTTGTTAGATATTTAGGATGAAAAATTTGCCTAGGAACTTAGAAAACTGAAGGGTGTACATGTGGAAGAAGATTAGGAGTATGCACGTAACATTTTGCCCTTTTTGAAGAATTTTTATGATGCTACAATAAATATACCTGGTTCCCTTTATATCACATGTAACAATTTTGTTGAGGAAATATTAAGGGTTGGTTATGAAATTAAGGACAAATACAAAAGTGTTAACATATCCTTTAAGTGTGATTGCTAATAAGATGAAGGAAAAGCATGATACATATTGGGGTAATATCAATAACATCAATGCATTGGTGTTTGTTGCTACTGTGATGGATCTTCGTAAAAAATTATCTTATGTTGAGTGGATGGTTAATAAGGTTTATGATGATGATAAAGCAAATGAATTGATGGGAAAGTTTTGTTATGCACTTCATGGCATGTTTGCTCACTATGAGTCTATTGGTAGGTCATAAAGGAAGAAGTTCAATCCATCATCTAAAAGTTGTAAGTTGAGTGCTTCAAGGAAAGATAATGAAGGTTAACCTAAATCATATAGAGCTATTTTTATGCAAGAAATTAGAGGGGAAGCCTTAGTAGAGAAAAATGAAATGGAGAGATACTTAAGGGAAGAGTGTGAAACTTTTGTGGAGACATTTGACATATTAGATTAGTGGAAGAAATGCTCCTCTAGGTATCTTATCTTGGCTTTGATGGCAAAAGATGTCCCGGTTATTCCAACATCAACTGTTGTTTCAAAGAGTGCTTTCAATACTAGAAAATGAGTGCTTGATGCTTTTCGAAGTTCTTTGACTCTAACCATGGTAGAGGCTCTCATTTGTAGGTAAGATTGACTTAAAGAAACTCATATTTTGAATAACTATGAGGAAGATTTTGAAGAACTTCAATAGATTCAGGTAGGTTTGTAATTTTTTTAATGTCTTTTTGTTACTTCTTTCTTATATTTTCTTTACACCTAATTTTATTCTTATATCTTTGTAGAAGAGGGCTTTGCTACTACTAATGCCACTACTTTCATAGATACGACACTCGCTGCTCTTAGTCTTGATGATTGATTAATGGTCATATAAATTTCGTGTAGTTTAATTTTAAGATTTAAAGCATATATGTTAATATAAATATATTATCTATAACTAACTTGTTTTATTGTATTATTCTATCGCTTTCTAGTTTCAATTGCAGTTACTTTTGAAGTTTTATATTGTTGGAGTATGGATGTAACTCAAGGATCAAGATTTTTTTCATTGTTGGCTAGTTGTCTACTGCTTTTTTGTTTTTTGTTTTTTGTTTTTTTTTTTGTTTTTAAAGTACTATGTGGACCTTATTATTTGTTAAACTTCTTGTTATAGACCACTGAATGATGTATTTTGCTTATGGATGACCAGATGTCGGAGATTATGTGGATCATGTATATTAGACTTATGGATTATTATGTTTACTTATCATTGATAGAGATCCTTTTACATTTAGAATTAAAGTTGGGATGGTTTTGTTGTTTAATAGTCAAATTGATTTATCTAAGAAAATGGAATGTGGTGAAAGAGAAGCATGACCAATAAGGGTTGTTTTTGTTGGGGGGTAGGTGGGGCAGTAGGGGGAGTGGGTGGTGGGGTAGTGTGTAGTATCATATTGTTTTTCTAGGATTTTACAGGGTACTATAGTTCAATTAGTACTATAATTATAATTGCAAAAAAGCCAAACCATATTGCTTTTCTCCCCTTACTTTTTCTTTATTTACGTGGGTAAACAAGGAGTTATGATTGAATTTGCTTATGTTACCTTAATTTATTTATGTAGGTAAATGACTAAATGATAATTTAGCTTAGAAAAGAAAAAAGAGATAATTTTGGTTTAATCTGTAATCTTAACCAAACCAAATTGTTATTTAATGGTTTGAAAAATTTCCTAATCTAAACTATATGGTTTGATTTAGGAAAAAGAAAAACCGAATTGTAAATTATGGTTTGGTTTGGTTTGGTTTTTACACAAAACCAATCCAATCCAATCCACACCTACCCTTATTTATGAGTGTAATCCTTTCCTAAGCTTCAAAACTTATCCAAATCCTTTTCAAATCTTCCAAAACCTTGTCTAAAATCTTCAATACCTTCAAATGAAGTATGGAATCAAAATATAAACAAATTAAGCATCATATTTAATATAAACATCTTACAAATCTTATAAAAGTATTATAAAATCAGTTATAAAGTATATATAGTTATAGACTCATCAAAGGTTGATAAGTGTGTCACACACTTATCTTAAGGATTTCTTTAATAATTATACGTGATTCAATAGATTTTTGAGTCGAAGTGTATAAATTTTCATTAAAATTGCATATAATTTCTCAACATAGGTGTAATTCACATTATTTTTGTTTTAGTGCTCAAAAGTAGCAAATATTTAAAAAGTAGCTCTCCACTCAAGAAGCCAGAAATGAAGAAAACAAGAAAGCATAGAGTTGGAACTATTGGATGGATGGTAGGCTTAGCCGCCATCAAGCTAGTGTCATGAACAAAAAGAAATCAAATGGCATAATTAAAGGGTTATACTAGCTTGATGGTATCCCTAATTATCATCCTGTTGGTAAGTGATTTGAAGAACTGGCTTAAGCAACCATCAAGCTAGTGCATGTGTTGGCATCTAAAAGAGAAAGCTTAAAAGTATCGCAAAGAGTAGACTACATAGTCATGACGGTAGCCCTAATCATCATCATGACGATATGCTAAAAACCTGAAGCAAAATGCTCTGTTTGATTAATGTCAAGGAAGAAGAGCATGGACTACATCATCTCCCTCATTCGTTTACATTGCATTTTCTAAGGTTTAAGGTTCTAGTTTCTACCACTCTCTTCTCCTTAGGCTATCTTGGGTTATTTTTAGGGTAGTTTTATGATTTCCATGGCTTTTTCTTGTATTTTCATAATTGTAGCGTAGCCTTTTAGTGAATTTTAGCTCTTTTCAAGGTTTGGATTCGTGGATTTTTATTGCATCTATAGAGATTGTTAGGAAAATCTTAAGGAACTCTATTATTGAGGTTAAGGAGCTTGGTTTTGCGATGTTTCTTATACTTTTTCCATGCTTAATGCAATAATTATTTTCATGTTCATATGCATTATGTGTTGAATGCTTATCCTCCATGAATGTGATGAATAGTGCTTTTATATTAATGGGTAGTGTGTAAACATGATGAAGTACTTGTAGTTATTGATGTTCTTGTATTATGATAGTGTAAATTTAGAATTCTACTTAGTTCTATGGTATAATTAGGTATAACTTAAGTGTTGGGTCAATATTGAGTTAGGTAATAGTTCCCACACATTGGGCCGTCACCTTTATTATTCTAATTGATGCGAATCGTAACCAAGAACAGACAAGGACAGTTACTAAATGGGTCTGAGCTTGTAGAAAGCTCAAAAAGAGTCAATGGGGAAAGGTATGAAAGGGTGAAAGCAAAGGATTAAAATAGTAAGCAAAACCTATGAATAACTCTAGAGGATATGACACACCAAGAGAACTTTCGATGACTCATGGCTCAATTCAATGTGACACACAAATTGGTTCAATGAGATTACTCGCCACCTAATCTTACTTAAGTAAAAGGATAAGAGTGATGCTTATAGTAAACAGCAGTGTTTACAGAGGGAAGAAGGTACTCAAAAAGTGAATTGAAGATTATCTAATCTCTTACAACTACAAGTACAGGGGTATTTATACCTGCAAACTAGGGCAACTTACCCAAAGGGGAAAAGACAAAAAGGACATTTCCTAAAGAAGCAATGTTACATGATACAAAAGGGTAAAAATGAATATACAAGGAAAACAATCATTGATGCTATAGATTCTACACATGATACAGTACACGTGGCGATGCTGCATTGGCAAGGTTGTTAGTAGATGCGGATAAGAAGTACGGACACATGGGTTTGTCTAAGTAGGGATGGCCTAGTTAGTTTGGTCTTTCTCTTTCGGCTTCTTAGCAAGGAAAAGGCCGAGTAATTGGTCGACTCGGCAATAAAGAGTAATCATTAACTCAGCATACTACACAATAATGGGTAGTCATATGGCACAGCATTAGAGGTAACTTGACAAGGAGGTACTTGGCCTTGGTAGGGGTTGGTTGGAACATAAAGATTTGTTGTGCTAGCCCTTCTAGTCTTCGAGCTCAACTATTGGTCAGGGGCCCCGTATCTTAATTCCCATCATTCCCTTCAAGTTGTTTTGGATTTGGGATCAAATCCGGATGGTGTTTGCTTAATTCTCCATTAGGGTGATATGGACTGAAGTCGGCAATGTTAAAGGTGTTAGAAACCCAATAGTCTTCAGGCAATTCCAACCTATAGGTGTTGTTGCTGATTTTCTGGAGGATTCTGAAAGGTCCTTCCACTCTTGTAGATAATTTGTTTCTCCTTTTGTTCGGGAAACATTCCTTGCTAAGGCGTAGCCATACCAAGTCTCCTGGTTGAAATTGTTTTGCTGACTGACTCTTGGTCTTTTCACATATTCTTCTGGCAGCCTGGTAGATGTGCTGAGTGACCTTATCATAGATGTGTTGAAGAGATTGTACCCTGGCCAAGGTATCGGGGTCCTCTTGTACGGGTACGAGTACAGGGGCATAGTCGAGGGGCAATTTGGGATTGAATCCATAGACCACTTCGAAGGAGGTCTACTTAGTGGTGTCATGTACAATTCAGTTGTAAGCAAACTCGACCATTAGCAGGCAAATGTCCCAATCAACTAAGTTCTTGCCTACTGTAGCTCGGAGTAGTGAACCTAAAGTACAATTAACCACCTCTATTTGGCCATCAGTTTGGGGGCGACAAGAGTTACTAAAGAGTAATTTAGTTCCCAGTCGACGCCATAGGGTTCTCCAGAAATGACTTAAGAACTTTAGGTCTTTATCAAAGACTATACTCCTCGACACGTTGTGTATCAACATAATCTCCTATAAGAAAAGAGAAGCAATAGCTGAAGCGTCATTAGTTTTGGTACAGGGTGCGAAATATGCCATCTTACTAAACCAATCCATAACGACCATTATAGAATCTTTTCCTCGGGTAGTTCTCAGTAGTCTAAGAACAAAGTCCATGCTTAGTTCTGTCTATGGCCTTATCAAAACAAGTAAGGGCATCGCCTTCCCTTGTTCAGCTCGGCACATGGCCTTTTTGTACATATTACAGCTTTTGACCACTGGTGCACATCTCTTCGCATTCTCAACCAAAAGAATCGGCCATTCACTAGTTCATAGGTCATTCTCTCTCTAAAATGTTTGGAGAGTCCTCCACCATAGGCTTCCCTAATTAATAATTCCCATAGGAAACAAGTTAGCACATATAGTTTTCCTCCTCGGAACTGATAGCCATCTTGCACAAAATACTCATCCACTATTCTCCCATCTACTCATCTTGAAATTATTTGTCCAAAGTGTAGATCCTCGAAGTACTGTTCTTTGATACTTGCAAGACCAAATGGTTTGGTTTATAGTTCTAATAAGAGTGCATGCCTCCTCGATAGAGCATCTACAACTACGTTGCTCTTTCCTTGCTTGTATTTGATCACAAAATTGAATTCTTCAAGGAATTTAACCCATCTCGCCTGCCGTTTAGACAACTCAGTTTGACTTCAGAGGTACCGTAGTAACTCATGGTTAGTATGTATGACAAATTCTCTCGAAAGTAGATAGTACTGCAATACTTACAGTGCACAGATTAGTGCCAAGAGCTCTTTGTCATACATGGAGTAATTTAGCTGGGGTCTTCGAAGCTTCTCACTGTGGAAGGCAATTAATTGGCCTTCTTACATCAAGATAACACTTATTCTAATGTCTGATGCATCGCACTTTAGCTCAAAAATTCTATCGAAGTCAGGTAGCACTAACACCAAGACAGAGGTCAATCTCTTCTTAATCTCAGCAAAACTCCTCTCCTCCCTTTCTCCCCATCAGAAGTCGGTGTTTTTCTTCATTAATTTAGTTAGTAATGTGGCGAGGGTGCTAAAGTTCCTGATGAACCTTCGATAAAATGAAGCCAGTCTATGGAAACTTCTCATGTTAGCACAATTAATAAGGGTCAGCCATTCAACAATTGCTCGGATCTTCTCATCATTGACTCGCAAGCCTTCTCTACTGACTATATAGCCCAAAAATACCACTTCCTCCTGGCAAAAGTAACATTTCCTCAAATTATTGAATAGTCTCTCGACATAAAGGATATCTAGGACTATTCTGATGTGTTTATGGTAACTCGACACGTCAATACTATAAATTAAGATGTCATTAAAGTATATTACGACACACTTTCTGATGAGATATCTCAATACATGATTCATAAGTCTCATGAAGGTGCTTAGAGCATTTGATAAACCAAAGGGTATGACCATCCACTCATATAGTCCATGTCGACTCTTGAATGCATTCTTCCACTCGTTTCCTAGTCTCATGTGGATTTGATGGTAGCTAGATTTGAGATCAATCTTGCTAAAAATTTTGGCTCCACTCAATTCATCTAACATGTCTTTTTGCCTCGGGATTGGATTCCTATATTTAATCATGATTTTGTTCACGGCTCGACTGTTAACACACATCCGCCAGGTTCCATCCTTCTTCGGCACTAGAAGTATAGGCACAGCCCAAGGGCCGAGACTATCTTACGTATCCTCTTTCCGACAACTCATTGACTTGACGTTGAAGCTTAGAAGCTTGCTTGGGGTTCGTGCGATAAGCTAACTTATTCAACAGTATAGCGTTGGCTACTAAGTCAATGTAGTGCTCTATGCCTCGGGTCAGGGGCAACCCTACTGGCAACTATTCTAAGAACAGGTCGGCATATTCATCCAATAGTTCCTTCACCTCTTGGGGTAAATCATTCTACTCCTTCATTTCCAGTAATCACCTAACCAATAGGAAGGTCGACTCATTGGCATTAATGGCCTTTCAAAACTCAGCTCTACTCATCATTAGAGCCTTCTTCGATCCATGAGCAAGTTTTGTCTATAACTTGTGAACTTCTCTTGGCAGCATTGGATTTAGCGTGATCTTTCGATCATCCTTCTTGAGTGTATAGGTATTCCTATAACCATCATGAATGACTCTCTTATCAAACATCCATGGTCTTCCTAATAACACGCGGGATGCGTACATGGGTAGTACATTGCAAAGAATTTGGTCGGAGTAATTGCCGATAGTGAGCAGTAGTAGTACTTACCGATAGTGAGCAGTAGTAGTACTTACCGATAGTGAGCGGTAGTAATACTTGCCTAGTGACGTATAATGCCTCTTGTCACTTAACCATTGCAACTTGCATAGCTTTGAATGTTCAATAGTCAACAACCTCAGTTTTGAGACGAGGTCAATTGATGCCATATTGGTACAACTGCCATTATCCATGATGAGGGGGCACGTTTGTTCATTCACCTTATAGGTGATATGAAATAAGTTCTTCCTCTACTCCTCCTCTCATGAGGATTTCACTCTCATAATGCGTTAAATAACCATGAGTACCTAGTCTAAGTCTTCAGCATACACGTCTTCCTTGATCAACTCTTTCCCGGCATTCTCATTCTCAATAGGAACCTCTTCCTCCTTGGGTTCCTCATCCGTACTCTCTACATCTAATTTCGAGGTATCTCCCTTAGTGACCATTGTCCTTTGGTTTGAGCACTAAGCAACCATATATCCAAACCCCTAGCACTTGAAGTATTTGATCTTGCTAGTCTTCTTGCTAGACCCTTGTCCTTTCTTATACATTTGAGTTATTACTACATCTTCGGGCCGGCTTTTCTACTCGGGTCTGACATCTATCCTACTTCTTGACTCAGTACTTAGCAGTATCTGGTTACTTGCCTTCCAGGTCGGCTAGTCAGCACTCTGGTCGTTACTCGGCTTCTTCTTTGCTTCTCTACCCATTGGGTAATCCTAACAGCTTTATCCATTATGTCAAATCGTTGGAGTTCCACAATATCTTGGATGTATCCTCTCAATCCAATGACAAACCTTGAAACTGTTCAGGCAGGTGGTTCCTCCACTTCACATCTTATCATAAGCATTTGGAATTCTTGAACATATTCATCAATAGTTCAGCTTACTTATCTCAGCTCCTAAAGTCGTGTGAAAGTATCTTGGAGATATGTTTCCGGCATGAATCTATTTATGAGTACCCTCTTCATCTCGAGCCAAGTATTAATCTCTTAGTACCCCTCTCTTCTTCTCATGGCCTAAAAATTCTTCCACCATATGGCGGCATATCTAGAAAATTCAATAACAGCAGTCCTCACTTTCTCGTAATCCTTATACTAGTAATAATCAAACACACGCTCTACCTTCTCTTCCCAATCTAGATACTCATCAACATTCCTAGATCCATTAAAACTTGGAATCTGAAACTTCACATGGTCGGATGCTTTGGGGACTTGTACATGCTCCTCTTCAAAATACTCTTCTTCCTCCTCATCTAGCTCTCTTAAGTCTATCTTTTGCCTTACTTGTCCGCCAACTCCTCCACCTCAAACTAGTCGAGCTAGGTTCTGACCTCTAATAAGTTGAGCAACTTATGGAGTGTTTTGTGTGTCCTTAGTGGGTCGGCAAGACAGGGCATGAATAGTTTAAGTCAAATTGACCAAGAGTTTACCTACCTCATCAAGTATGTCATCAGTACTTCTAGGAGTTCCCTGAAATTGTCGTCCATGGTAGACAACTCTACTATCATCACTAGCATTAAAATTCATACTTGGATCTGTCGTTTTTCCTTAGAAATTGAAATTCAAACAAATACTTCAGAGAGTGAACAACTAACAACACAACAGTTAAGTGAACACAATAACTTGCTCTGTTTTGCACATACAAAATAGAGTATAGCAGAACTCAGGAAAAACTAATTATAGATCACATAAAACCTCCGCTTTGATACCAAGATGATACAAATTGTAACCAAGAATAGACAAGGCTGGTCGCTGAATGGGTCAGAGCTTACAGAAAGCTTAAAAAGAGTCAATGGGGAAAGGTATAAAAGGATGAAAGCAAAGGATGAAAACAGTAAGCAAAACCCACGAACCACTCTAGAGGATATGACGTACTGAGGAAACTTCCAAGGACTCACAGCATAATTTGATGTGACATATGAATTGGTCCAATAAGGTTACTCACCACCTAACCTTGCTTAAGTGAAAGGATAAGAGTGATGTCGATAGTAAACAACAATGTTTACGCAGGGAAGAAGGTACTCTCAAAAAGTGTATTGAAGATTATCTGATCTTTTATAACTACAAGTATAGGGGTATTTATACCCACAAACTAGGGCAACTTGCCTAAAGGGGAAAAGACAAAAAGGATATTTTCTAAAGAAGCAATGTTACATGATACAAAAGGGTAAAAATGAATATATAAGGAAAACAATCACTAGTGCTATAGATTCTACACATGATACAATATACGTGCCAATGTTGCATTAGCGAGGCTATTAGTAGATGCGGACAAAAAGTATGGATGCATGGGTTTGTCCAAGTAGGGATGGCTTAGTCAGTCCAATCTTTCTCTTTCAGCTTCTCGGTAAGGAAGAGGCTGAGTAATTGGTTGACTCAGTAACAGAGAGTACTCATTAACTTGGCATACCACACAATAATGGGCAATCGTGACTTTACAAAGAGGTACTCGACTTCGGCAAAGGTTGGTTAGAACATAAGGATTCGTCATGCCAATCCCTCTAATCTTCGAGCTCAGCTATGGGTTAGGGGCCCAATAACTTGATTCCCATCACTAATAGGGTCTAAATACCATAATAGATTTGAAAGCCCCAAATAGTACCTATGATTCTTAATTTGAATGGGTAATTCTTGAGAATTATAGCTCAAATCTTTATATCTACCTCGAGTTAAAATCGATCAAGATGAGAAATCAATTCTAACATATTTATTTCAATAGTGACTAGACTTGAATAACTAGCTGATAGTGTAGATGAGAAATTAATAAATATAATGCTCTTACTACATGATAGAATTTACAAAACAAAAGTGGGATAAATTCTATGAGTGTAAGTAAAATCTATGTTTAAATTATTATAAATACTATAATACTATAGCTACAACAATTTCAAATGATTATTTACTTGTCACTTATATATCTTTTTATAGAGAAATCCACATCTTAATACTAAGAAATTGCTATAATCCACACTTGATTTCATTGTAGTTTTTCCTTCGATTTTAGATAACTTACATGCACTTTCCTTTAAAATTTCAAAATTGGTTGCTTAGATTAAAGTAAAAATAGTAGAATCTAATATTTAGTTATCTTTCTAAATTCTATCCTTTCCTTCACCATAAAATACGACCTTGGTTACTCTCCCTATGCTATCCATAGAACGATACACTTTCCATTAGCTCATAGTTTCCACTAAAATTTAATTATTTCAATTCCTAAGTAAGTCAATTGATAGTATAGTATTCTACTATTTTTTAAAAGAGGTGAATTCTTATTTGTGCATGATATTAATGGAAGCGAGATTATGACACTAAGTTTTTAGAGCTGTTGTTAGGGACAGTAAGGAAAGCTATAGTTAGCTAATATTATATTAGAATTTCTCTATAAGACTAGGTTTAGAGTATAGTAGATTTAGTTGAAGTTAAAGTTAGTTTTGCATGCTTAGAGTAAAATTACATCTTTATTTTTGGGGACCTTTTTACTACGTTGTTTTGTAGAACTTGTGAAGAGGCTATTTAAGGTTCAATTGGTTGTTTGGAGAAGAGATAAACCTTTTGCCACAAGATTGTATTGGTTTTAGATTGTTTAAAACCCTTTACATTTAGCCTCCTAGAATTACCCTTGTGTTGGAATTTCATAGCCTCTATTATTTAATGCAAAGAAGAGAAGTTGCTAATTTTGAGTTACTATTTGATCCTGAAGTTGATAGAACATTTCATAGATGACTACGGGAAAGAAGAGGATTTGCTGAGATAGAGAATGAAGTGAATGACATGTTTTTTAATAAGGATCATAGAGAAATCAAGTCCTTTTGAGCTTGAAGACTTGCCATATGGTTCGCCAAGCTATTCGATGTGAGTTGAATGATGGGGGGTAGTACCTCCTTCAGTTTAACCTATCAAGTTACTTCGCTCTCCACATCATTCAAGAAGCTACCAAGGTGACCAGCTAACGTGCCAGGCCAAACTCTCCACAACACACCTATCCAAGCAACAAATCAAAATACTACCGACCTGAGCTGTATTAAAGTCAAGTTAGCAACTACTATGAGTCAACCTCTTGAGGCCAACCTGACAATAAGTCATCCCTTAACCAACACCTTTTCTGATCCCAATTGTCCAAGCTACCAAACTACCGATGTCAACGTGACTTACTTAGAGCCAACCCTTGCTTAGCCAGTAATGTCATTAGGACCACATAATGAGCAAATGACATGCATACCACCTTTTTCTAACATTTGTACTATCTCTTCTACCACTGGATATTCTTTTTGTCTGATTACAATGTCACCGTTGTAGACTATTCCCTTTTCCTTTGCTAATAGGAATCCTTTTATTTGTAATTTACTCTAACCTTGGATTTACTCTAATTGGGTCATATAAATACTTGTATATTGTAATAGCCACCAAAGGTTAAAACATTGATATTTAGATACATTTTTGTGAGCTAAGTATTTTTCTTGCTCTTGACTACCCTTATCTAGCCTATTGAGCATGGACTAAGGGCAAATGACCTCTGGCCACACTTGTACGTCATATTAAGTGCAACTCAAGCTTATGTGAGGCATTAGTGCAACATATCTATCATCGGTGCATGAGGACCTCTACTCAACCTTTGACTTTGATTTGCCTTTCAGACTATCTCAAGTTCCAGACCTACCCTTTTGGTTTGTGTAATACCAAACGCTGTGTGTTCATCCACACTGAACCATATCAGTGTTGGTATAGGAATTAGTATGAATATAGATGATATGAGTGGAAGAGGATATCAAAATGGATTTAATGGGAAAAAATTGCAATGTAAATGGTAATGGACATGGAAACCACAGAGCTTTATGGGAGTATACTACACCAACCATGGACGGCTTTGCACCAGTATTGGTATGGCTTTCTATCCAAGCCAACAATTTTGAGCTTAAACTTGTATTGATACAAATGGTATAAATGAATCAACTTAGTAGAAGTGCTTTAAAAGACCCAAATGAACACCTATAAAGCTTTCTTCAATTGTGTGCAACCTTGAAAGCAATGGGGTTATTGAGAATGCTATTCAATTGAGGCTATTCCCATTCTTCTTGAGAGATAGAGCCTGAAGCTAGTTATATTCTCTACCAGCTCATTCTATCATTACTCGGGAGCAATTAGCTTAGAAATTTTTGTTAAGATTTTTCCCTCCATGCAATGATGGAAAATCTTTATATGAAGAATGGGAACAATATAAGGAGATGTTGATAAGATGTCCACACCATAGATTACCAACTTGATTACAAGTTCAAACTTTCTATAATGGTTTGTCAAGGAGTTTGCAATCTATGATTAGTGCCACATTTAGAGGTAACTTGATGAGAAAAGGTCTCAAGGAAACATATGAATTGATGGAAGAGGTAGCTTCCAATTCCTTTGGATGGTACGTTGAGAGAACAAATGTTAGAAGAGTGGCTAGCATAGATGAGAAGACAAATTCAATGTGATAACTTCGTAAGTTGTTGCCCTCTCTAACAAACTGAATAGGATGCTTAGTGCTAAGGTGAGCTTGAGCCAAAATATTATATGCAAGAAGTGCAGTGGTGTTAATCATGACGAGTTCAATCACTACCAGTATTGGTATGGATAAGATCAAAGCATTGAGGAAGTTAATTATATAAACAACTTTCATCAAAGAGGACAAAAAACTAAAATGCATATCTAAAAAATTTTGCTTAAGGGTGGAACCAAAATCCTAACTTTAGACATGGGAACAATCAACCTAATGGTTAAAACTTCTCAACTCTTCAACACCATAGCAAATTTCCATTCATAAGGAGAGAGGAAGAACAATGACCTACTAAGGAAATTATCTACTTATGAATCTACTATAAAAAATGTTCACATCCATCTACAACAAATTTCTAAAATGCTTAGTGCTACATTGCAAGGTGCATTACCAAGTAATACCAAAAAGAATCCAAGAGAGCAAGTAATGATAAGCGTACCTACAAACACACAAGCTGGTACATCTAGTGGAAAGTTCAAAAGATGCAAATGTAGCTAAGTCATTGTAATGATTGCCAAAGAGATCATTTAGCTATTAAAGAAGTTAATAAGGAATTTGAGACAATTGAAGAAAGTGTGTGTCAAAAGAATAAGAGATAGAGATTCCAATTTTTGAAGAAAGAAGAGGAGAAGAAGAAATAAAGGAAGAAGTAGATAGTGAAGAGATGGAAATGTTGATTGAAAAAGAAGAATTTGAGAGGATAGTTGAAGAAAAGCAAGTCAAGATGTTGCCTATACATGGAAGTTGACGATTCTTCTCCTATTCAAAGTCAAACAATTGAAGTGAAGAATTTAAAAGAAGAATTGGGAGAAAATGATTTGAGTGAATCAAGTAAGCAAGAGAAGATCAAGCCAGCAAAGAAAGAAGAAAGTGAAGATTTCATGCCCTTACCTAAACTTGATGATGAGGAGATTAAGGAATCAACAAAGATATTATGCACGGGAAAGTATTTGTACATGCCACTAAAGAGAAGAGATCTATGCCAATTTACTGTTCCTTGTATTATTTTGGAAAAGTACTTTCTAGAGCTTACTATGACTTAGGAGCTTGTGATAATATTATATCTACAAAGCTAATGCGAAAATTGGGACTAGAAGGATTTCTTAAGGAGGCAAATTTTGTAATGACCATCCTTGATGGGTCGACAAAGAAGCCATTGGGACTTCTTATGGATCTTGTTACAGGATTTTATTGTGATAGAGATGAATATTGGAGCATGACCACTCATCTTGGGTTGATCTTTCTTGACAGTAGCTAAGGCATTAATTGATATCAAAGGCAAAAATATGGTTTTAACATGTAGGTCGTCTAAGGTTAAGCTGTTTGCAAGAAAAGCCAAGGAAAAGAGGAATGAAGACAAAGAAATTAGAGTTAATTCCAATGACTCAAAGAATGAATTTGCTATGGAGTGGAACGGTCCTTCATACTAGATGTTTTGCTAAGCTAAAGACAATGACACAAAAGAATGAACTAAGAAATATCCTGATTTCCATCCACTAGGATGACCATAAGAAAAGGTTTAGATAAGGGACTTAAAACCCAAGTATTAGGTGGGAGATAACCCACTAGAGTTTTATGCACTCTCCTTCAAGCTTTTTTAGTTCTGTTTTATGCTTTAAGAAAATGGTTAAATAAGATACTTTGAGATGATTTTTGTTCTTGTGTAGCTATTAAAAGAGACTTGAAATTAGCTCCAAGAAGACCTAAAGAATGAAAAGAAATCATGACATAGCTGCACAGCTTAATCCTCAAGGAAATCTTGCTAACCCTACCTTTATAATTTATATTTGATGATGAGCTGAAATCTTATGAGAAATAGAAGTTGCGAGCAAGGAATATGTAAAGTGGATTGAAATTGTATTTGAAATTTTATGCTAAATTGAGATTACATTTATGTTGATTTAATTGGTGGCTAATTCTATCTTATTTTCTTGAAAATTTTGGAGTTCTGTTGAAAGGAGCAAGCAATTTTTATCTTTATCATGTTCATGAATATAGATCCAATGGAGTGAACTTTTTACATAACTTTAGAATTAATGGACCAAATTTATGGATTAGACTATTACCCTTTTCTATTTAACTTTTGATTCATAAGCTAAGAATAAGATGATGCCACTAGTTAGACTTCCGTGTTTACTTTGTAGAAAATTGACTTTCATATATCTTGCTCTTTAAATTTCCAAATGGTTGAGTATAGTGATGGACAAGATGCTGAAATTCTTTTTATCTTGAATAGGATTTCCTAATAAAAAATAGAATGAAAATCAATGAAAATTCAAAAAGTTAAGGGTAAACCCAACCAAAAATAAAAATAGAACAAAAAAGAAAAAAAAAAGGAAAAAGAGAGCATGAGTGAATATCTATGGTACCCAATAAGTGCTTAGTACATCTTCAGGAATGATGAATTTTGGAATGAGTTGATGAGTCCTAAATGTTTATTTGAGGAAAATGTGAGGAATAAAGAGCTCCCATGAATAAAAGTTCGGGATGGATGGGTGAAAATTGGCTGTAAGTAAGAAAATTGTAAATTATTGGGAGATCCGAGCAAAGAACAATCCAACTTTGTCATTTTTTTCTAAATTGTGGTTAAATTAAGGGAAGGATTAGGACTATACATGTTGATCAATTTATAAATTGTAAGGGCCTTTCTCTTCCTTTGTGACACCTTACTTGATCTCGAGTTATCTAATCTTGAGTTAAATAAGAGGCTTAACTTTATAACCTATAGATTAATTAATTCTTTTAGCTATGTATTTAAGCACACTCAACCATTTTTCTTAACTTTCATAGACCATTAATTACTTGTTAGGGGTTGATTTGAAAAACACACAACTCAATGTATGTAAGCCAAATGATAGACTTAACAACCAAAGAGCTGACAATCCATCTTTTACCTATTGATTTACAAGTGCTTAAAGCTTGCTCAATGACAAGCAAGTTCAAAAGTTGAGGGTACTAATAAGTGTGTGAAACTAAAGGATTTCTCTAACAAATATATGTAATTCAATAGATTTTTGAGTCAAAATATATGAATTTTCATTAAAATCATTTATAATTTATCAACATAGGTGTAATTCATATTATTTGTGTTTTAGTGCTCAAAAGTAGCAAATATTTAAAGAATTTAATCTTTCTCTATATGATATTGTAGGTTCCAGGGTTAGCTTCTTTCAAGGAGCTAGAAATGAAGAAAAGAAGAAAACATACAACTACAACTATCGGATGGACAGTAGGCCTAGCCACCGAGCCTACATCATGAATAGGAAGAAATTAAGCGGTACAATTAAAGGGTTATATATACCAACTAGATGGTATCCCTAGTTACCTTCCTGCTAATAAGTGACTTGAAGAACCAACTTCAACAACCATCAAGTCGGTGCACTTGCTAACGTTTAAAATAGAAAGCTTAAAAGAATTGTAAGGAGTAGACTATAGAGTCATCATTGTAGTCCCAATCACCATCATGACAGTATGTTAAAACCTTTAAGTAAAATGCACAATTTCATTAAGAAAGGAAGAGGAGCATGGACTAACACATGTCCATTGGTTTGACGGTACCTTTGCTTATAGTTAAGCCGGTAATAGCCTAATATAAATACATTATCTCCCTCATTAGTTGTAGATTTTTGCTTTGCATTTTCTAAGGTTTAGGGTTTTAGTTTCCTCTACTCTCTTCTCTTTAGGCTATCTTAGGTTATTTTTAGGGTAGTTTTATGATTTTCATGGCATTTTCTTGTATTTTCATGATCATAGTGTAATCTTTGAGTAGATTTTAGCTCTTTTTAAGATTTGGGTTTGTGGACTTCTATTGCATTCATGGAGATTGTTGAATAAATCTTGAGGAACTCCATTGTTGAGGTTGAGGAGCTCGTTTTTGCAATGTTTCTCATACTTTTTCCATGTCTAATGCAATGTTTATCTTCATATTCATGTATATTATATGTTTAATTCTTATACTCCATAGATGTGATGAATATTGTTTATTGTGTTTATGGGTAGTATGTGAAAATGATGTTCTTATATTGTGATAGTGTAAACTTGGAATTTTACTTAGTTCTATGGTATAATTAGGTATAACTTGAGTGTTAGGTTAATGTCAAGCTACGTAGCGATTCCTACACATTGGACCTTCCCTCTTGTTATCTTAATGAGGTCTAGATATCGTAATAGGATTCGAAAATTCCAAATAGAACCTATGACTCCTAATTTGAATGGTTAATTCTTGAGAATTAAGGCTCTAATCCTTGTACTCACCTTAAGCTAAAATTGGTTAAGATGAGAAATCAATTTTAACATAGTTATTTAAGTAGTGATGAGGACTTGAATATCTATCTACTAGTGTAGATGAAAGATTGATAATACAATGTTACTGGTACATGATAGAATTTACAAAATGAAAGTAGGATAAATTATATGAATGTGAGTAAAATCTATGTTTAAATTGTCATAAATACTCTAATAGTATAGTTACAACGATCTCAGATGATTATTTGCATGTTACTCATACATTTTTTTATAGAGAAGCCTACATCTCAGTACTGAGAAATTACTAAAATCCACATTTAACTTCATTGTAGTTTTTCCTTCTATTTTAGATAACTTGCATGTTCTTTCCTTTGAAATTATTGAATTAGTTGCTTAGATTAGAGTAGAAATAGTAGAATCCAATACTTAATTACCTTTTTAAATTTTATTCTTTTCATCACCGCAAAATATAACCTTAGTTACTTTTCTTATACTATCAATAAATCGATACACTTGTCATTAGTTCATGATTTCCACTAAAATTTAATTATTTTAGTTTGTAAGCAAGTTAATTGACAGTATGGCAATCCACTATTTTTAGAAAAGAGGCAAATTCTTATTTATGCGTGACATTAGTGAAAGTAAGATCGCAACACTAGAGGCTACATCTAAAATAGCCCATCAATACTTTTCCCTCATTATTGTTAGTGATGGGTTAGCAAGGAGAGTAAGCTCTTGGTAATGCTTCCAAGACCTAAGATGCTTCCAAAGAAGCTAAGTTGAAAGGATGAGTTGTTTCGCCATGACATTGACCTTAATACTCTTGATGGTGAGATGAAGGTTCTGATTGCTAGAATAACCAGGTAATTAAATGATCCAAAGTGGACTAAACTTGTATTATATAGTAGAAACCTCAAAGGGCTTCAGTCAAGTTAGTGCACTAAGGGTATGCCATGTAAAAGGATTTTTAGGCTTCTTTAATCTTTTTCCCCTTGAATCAAGTTGATTGAACAATGACAACTGAATCATAAGGTTGCCTAAGTTAGACAAGTGAAGTGATTTGATCTTTCTAACGAATGTTGAATCTAAAGTACTATGGCTTGTCTAAGGATTTAAGAATTTAATTTGTCTATATGCATGCAAATCTAAATGCATTAACTAGCAAGGACACTTGCTAGCCATTTATTGGCTATCCCCATGTGGTATGGAACCATCCTTTGGCTATCTATGCCATACAATTCTTTCTAAAGATACGTGATAAAATCCTATGAGTGCCTATCATGTCAACTGAATTCCCAATAACCGCCAAGTTAATTCTACTTGGCGCTTATGCTTCTTCTACAAACTTATGATTTCTTTTAAGAGATTTATCCTTTTCTTGATTTTTTTTATTTTTATTGTCAAACTTCAACTTTTCTTATACATATCCAAAGATGGAAGGTCTAAATGGGACCTTCTTGACATACTTCTCATAGACTTGCAAATGATGAAATCAAGCATGCCCCTAGCGCTATTCTACCCCCTAGTGATGATGATAGTGAGACCCTCTTGACAAACAAAAGGTATGATGGCATACGAGTGGCCTCATTAGCTTGATTGATGATGAGATGGGTGAAATTGAGAAATTGCCTTCGAATGTATATCTAGATGATGGAGCTGATGCAAAGCCCATGACACTTTATTCACTAAAGTGGAGATGGAGCTATGAAATACAAAGTTTGATGGCTTTTGCCTCTTAAGATCGAGTTGATAGGGCAATGACAATTAAATCTTGAGGTTGCCTAAGTTAGATAAGTGAAGTGATCTTATCTTTCTAACTAATGTTGAATCTAAAGTACTATGGCTTATCTAAGGAGTTAGCAATTTAATTTGTTTGTATGCATGCAAATCTAATTTTATTAACAAGCAAGGACACTTGTTGGCCATTTATTGGCTATCTTTTTGTAGTCAAAACCATCTTTTGGCTATTTAAGCCATACATTTCTTTTTGAGGACACATAGTGAAATCTTATAAGTGTCTATCATGTTAATTGAATTCCTAATAACCATCAACTCAATTCGATGCCTATGTTATTTATATAAATTTTTTATTTCTTTCAAGAGATTTATCCTTTCCTTGATTTTTCAATTCTCATTCTTAAACTTCAACCTTTCTTACACATATTCAAAGATGGAAGGTATAAACGGGACCCTCTCGATAGACTTCTTCTCATAGACTTACAAATGATGAAGTGAAGCATGCCCTTAAGGCTACTCTCCCCCTTAGTGATGATGATGATGGGACCCTCTCCACAGATGAAAGGTATGATGGCATACGAGTAGCCTTGTTAGCATGATTGATGATAAGATGGGTGAAATTGAGAAATTGCCTTAGAATGTATATCTAGATGATGGAGACTACCCAAATCCCATGATTCTTCATTCACCAAAGTGGAGATGGAGGTATGAAATACAAAGCTTGATGGCATTTGCACGTATTTTGATCTTTTAACACCCTCCCATTCCACCCTACTCCTACCTCTACCCCCAAAACAAACCACCACAAATACCACAACCCCAAGCCCCTGATGGTTAGATGCTAAAAAGCTCGATGTTAATGTCTCGCAATGTTTGTGTAGATGCAACTTTAAGGCTCTATGGACTTCAACTCAGTTACTTTCAAATCAACTAAGTAAAATGTATAAACAATTATATTGAGTATATTACCTTTCTTTTAATCCTAAAACTATTTGCTACACTTGCACTATCTTTGGGAGTGATAAATTTTGTTTTATCTTCTTACTCAAAACCAAGAAACTTGTAATGTTATATTAGATTTTAAAAAATTAAAATTTATGGGAAAATCCTCATTAGGTTATTTACATATAATATGATGAGTTTCTAATTGCACATATTTTGAACAATGATTTTTAATTATTTTCCCATGAAATTTAACTTTATTTTTAGATAATAATACTTAATTGAGTAAAATTTTACTTTTTAGATCTTCAAACAATCTACTTGAGAAAATGAGAAGATAAAAATAAATTTCACTCAAATTAGATTTAAAATGATTGAGTCATGAAGATTTGAAAATTGATACAACTAAACAACATGACTACATTATTTTCAAGCACATTTGGAGTTTATTTTCAATTGTTACAGCTAAAGATACAACCAAAAGACATGGTTTTGTCTTTTCTAACTAGCCTATTTTTTTGTTTTTTTTTTTTTTCTCTTCATATACAAAGCCTTGTTAAGGTTTATGGAAGAGAGAAAATAGACTTTTAGCATGATTTTTTTTGGAGAGTTTTTTAAGGAAAGAAAGTTCAAGAGAGTAAGGTCAAGAGAAGACTCAAGATTCAACCTTTGTAGATTTTCATAATTCTTTCTTCTACTCATTTCTATTTCTTGATTTTGGTTTGTTATTTTATGATAAGTAGAGAATAGATTTGAAGTATCTAAGTCCTATGAACCTAGATTTCTCGCATGTGATGATTGATTTTATTTAAATCTAATAAAGATCTTTATTTTCTTTTAAATCAATTATGTGTTCTTACATGCTTAGGTTAATAATTCTACAGGTTATTAATTTAAATTTGATATTATACGAGAAGATCGAGAGATTTTTTGAATGATTAGGTCTAACATAATTAATGAAAGTTTGTGCAATGTTTAAGATAAATTACAAGACTGTCTCAAAATTATAATATTATCTTTAATATTATATTTTTAAGAGAATTTGCTATACGACTAATGGGATTTTACATTATATTACAGGGAAGAGATTCTATTAGGTAATTTAAAGATTATGGTTAATAAGCTTGAGAAAGTTATTAACATTAGAAGAAAATTCTCTAAGTCAATAAGAAATTAAAATTTTAATTAGATTATTTTTAGGAAAGTTGCATGTGTTGATATAGGGAATCAAGATTTAGGTATGACGTTAGTTCTTGAAATTAATCTTTAATAGTTTGCTTTCTTAGTTGATTCTTGTTATTAAATTGATTAGATGCTGCAAATTATAGTTTAAAGAATTAGTTCTTGAATTGAATTTGTTCGGTTAAATAATAAAGCTAAGGCTAATACTAGTATTCCAGATCTCTAAGGAACTGACATTTAGACTCATAATCTACTTTACTATAATTTGATAGGTGCACTTGCCTCATATTAAGTTTTTGGTACTATTACCAGAGACCTTTAATATTAAGAACACTCGTAACTTTATTAGTTTAACCATTCTTTTCTTTATTTTTCCTTTAATTATTTTAAGCTGTGATTGATTTTTATATTTTTACCCTTTATAGTGCATGACCCAAATTAATCTAAGAGATTTGGTAAAGATTGATCCTAAGATTGAATGAACAACCCTTCAGAAATTAAGAGTACAAGCAAAACAAATAGTAGCTACCAAAGAAGATGGGTCAATTGTAGAGGTTAAGGGAGAAGGTGAACAAGTGAATGACCAAGTTATTGAGCTATAAGATCTTGAACCAATGGCCAATAATGGCAATGATGTAAACTAAACTATGTTCTATTATTCGGGGCCTTCACTTACTAAGATAGACTCTAGCATTGCCAAACTAATAGTCACTAATAATAATTTTCAAATTGCACTAAACATCAACCAAATGGTGCAATAGTACATCTAGCTTGATGGTCTCTAAGATGAAGATCCTAATGCTCGCATCTCTAGCTTTCTAGAGATTTGTAGTACATTCAAGATCAATGGAGCTACGGATGTCACTATCTGAGTACGATTATTCCCTTTCTCTTTAAGGGGGAGAGCAAAGTAGTGGTTAAACTCTTTGTCATGGAATTCAATCACAACTTGGAAATATTTGGTAGAGAAATATTTTCCAACGGTGAAGACTACTAAGCTTTGGAATGATATTTCTTGCTTTGCCCAATTGGAAGCCGAAACTTTGTATGACACTTGAGAGTGGTTGAAGGACTTGTTTAGGAGATGCCCATATCATGGCCTTTCTCTACGGATGCAGATTCAAACCTTCTACAATAGCCTTAATTTGACTACAAGGCAAACGATTAATGCTACCGTAAGAGGTACTTCGAATACAAAAACACCAGAGTAAGTTCGGAAACTTGATTGAAGAGATGGCACGAACAACATTAGAGCCAGGCAAAAAGATGCAAGGATTCATCAAGTGGACTTAGCTACCATTATAGCAACCAAGGTGGATCTTTTAAGCAAGAAAATTGATGTACTTTTAGTTGGTCCTCAACAAGTATAACCAGGTATATTTGATCTTAATAAGCAAGGGTATAGAGAACACGAACAATTAGAATAGGTGGATTACCTAAGGAATCCACCTCTGCAACAAAACATCCCTTTTAGCAATACTTACAATCCCGGCTGGAGGAACTATCCCAACTTTTCATGGGGAGGTCAAAATCAAGGCCAATAAAAGGCTACTTTTGGTCCGCCTGAATTCCAAAGACCACCACCCCTTGTTATACATGAGAAAAGGGTCAGTTTACAAGAGCTTCTCACTAAATATATTCGAGGAAATGAAGCTTGGCTATCCGATATTGAAGCATCATTATGGAATCAAGAGGTTTGTACCTGTAATCTTGAGAACCAAATTGGTCAACTTGCAAAGCTAATCTCTGAAGGATACAAGGGTCCTTACCTCAAAAAATTGAAACAAACCTTAGGGAACATGTCAATGCAATGACTAAGAAGTAAAACAGAGTTGCAAGTTGAGAAGAATGATAGTAGGAAAGCAATTGAGAAAGAAGTAGACGTGAAGGATTAGTATAGAGCTACTAAGATCCAAAGAAAGTGTAGATTTGCCAAAAGTGAAGGACTACAAGTTACTTATCCCATATCTAAAACGCCTTAAGCAAAATTGCTCTAATCCATCCAATCAATTCGATAAATTCCTCCATCTTTTTAAACAACTTCACATGAACTTTCCTCTTATTGATATTTTATTGCAGATGCCAAAGGACGTAATTCTTAAAGGACTTGTTATCGAACAAGAGGAAGTTAGAGGATTTTTTAACTATCACATTGAATGAGGAATGCTCGACACTTCTTTAAAGAAAGTTACTAAAGAAATTATAGGATCTAAGGAGTTTTACTCTTCCTTGTATGCTTGAAAAGTTATCAACAAATAATGCTTTAGTAAATTTAGGAGCTAGTATAAACTTGATGCCATATAAGTTGTTTAAAAAGTTAAGTTTAGGAGAACCTAAACTAACATACATGTGCATTCAATTAGGTGATAGGTCTACCACATACCCTAGAGGCATCATAAAGGATGTTCTAATGCGACTTGATAAATTCATTTTCCTTGTAGATTTTTTTATCCTTGATATAGATGAGGATTTCAAGGCAAAATAGTGGACTAGTCCGAAGACATGGTCGTGTCTTAGACTGTGTCAATTCTAAGTGATGTATATGCGCGCATCACAAAAGAGTACATGGTTACAAGATATGGTCATATCTTAGATCGTGTTGCTCTTAGGAGATGTATTTAGGTAGATTATAGAAAGTTATACAATCGTAAGACATAGTCGTGTCTCGATTTGTGTAGTATCCATTATAAAAGCACGCGATCTACATCCCCTTTTCCTCTCATCTTGATATGATTCAACCCCCTAGGCTGATCACAAGAAGCCAAGCTCGAGGACTTCAAGAGCTCACTCGGAAAATACTGACTCTAAGCCATAGTTGAGACAGGGACTCCTATTTCGATCCGACCCCTAGCCAACTTGTCTACCAAATCCTCACATGTGTCCAACATGCTCTTACCCAATAGAAAAGTCCTAATCTAGAAAATAGCCTAGAACCAGCCAAGCCAAGCTCCCGACTTAATCTAGATCAGGTTAACCCATGACTACCAGCACTTCTTATTCTTGCCTATGTTGTATCATACTCTTAATGTCTAGCTATCAAGTGATACATGCCTTCTAACACAACGTTTTAGAATAGCTCTTTCTTTTCCGTACTAAATATTCTGTATTTTTTACCCCTTTTTAGCATGATCCATATAAAATAATTGTAAAATACCCTTTTGTCTTGTCATATATGTAAAATAACCCTAGTGGGCAAGTATATAAACCCCCCACTTTCCATGTATGCAGACATCCAACCTTCAATATAGAATTATTCACTAGAGTAACCTTAGTGCTCTTGTTATCATTTAACTCTTATCTATTCCATTTAGTAAGGAGTAATAGTAAGTAACCTTTTAGTTTGGACTGATGTGTCATATCCGATGGATTGTTAGTTGAGTAGGATTGAGTAGTGTATCATATCCATTCAGTAGCTACTCGAACTTTGTTAGCTTTTCTTTATTTCTTTCCAGTTCACTTCGTTATAGTATGTCTCCATGTGTTCAACCTCAGAGACGCATCACATCTACTCTTTCCCTCACATGTAAACATACAGTAAAACATACTTACCCTTATGCACAAATGAAATTTCCTCTCTTGCACTTTCTCTCTTGCTTACAAATACATACAAGAACACTCAAACTTACACCAATTCAAAGATCTCTACTACTCATGCTATTTCAAGAATCTAGGTAAGTTCTTTATCTCTCTTTTTCTTTAATTTTTCTACAAAATTTATTTGAATTAGACTCTTATACATGATAGAGTAGTTAGAATTTGATGCTTTTGCATATTGGTAATTTTTAAGGTATGTTCATGAAGTTTGTTTATTTTGGGAGATGATTAGAAGTATACGTGAAGAACACGATCATGTTCTTGAATTAGGTGCTACAATTGGATTTTGAAAGACACAAATTTATGACATGATCATATCATTTTCAGTATATTACTATAGGCATGCAATTTTTGCACGTTTGAGTTAAAGTGTTGAATTTCATTGCTTTATATGCCTTGCTCTTTATTCTAGCACTTAGGGCTTTAGTGCTTAATCAAACATACAAATGTTATTGATTCATGTCATTAAGGATTTAGGAGTTTAAGCATACTTGAAATTTATTGTATAACAATAGTTGTAAGGATTACATGAAGGATTTCTCAAGTATACTACTATATTTTGCATGCATACCACATGCTTGACAAAATTCCACAATGAGTTGGAGTGTTTTTTTTTCTGCACTTAGTCATGATTTTTAGTCGATTTCTTTATTCTAAGTGTAGAGAAGCTTTAGTGTATTTGAAAATTGACTTGAATCATGTTTCCTTTTGTAGAGAAATGTGGTACCAATAGCTAAATTACAAGTTAAGAGGAAGCAGCTTAAGAGGAGAGTTAGGCTGAAGATGTTAATGGTGAAGAGAAGGATGAAGAATACAAAGAGGATGAAGTTATGGATGAGGCTTTCGATTAGGAGGATCATAGAGTCAATCGAGTCTTGTTGCGAGGTTAAGGCCTTGGAAATTTAAAGCCCATGTTGAAAATTGCGTTCGATTTTGACTGCTTCAAACTTCTTACATTGATGAAACGTGTTACTTAAATTTTCAAAAGAGTATCAATTTTTCTTTCCTACTTTTATGTTGTCTTACTTATGATTATTTTGATTAATATATTTTTTATATGTGACTTAATTTGTACATTGGGAGCAATGTATGGTTTTTAGTATAGGGAAGAGAATATAGAAATTTATAGAAACTTTTGCTACTTAAGAGACAAAATTTTATTGCTCAGAAATTGATAACTTCTAATGAGTTAAAGGAAATTTGAATACTTGATCTTTAATGATTAAGTTACACAATGCTAGAGTTGATAGGTGAAATCTCTATCGAATGAAGTTGTGGATTATTTAGCTTATGATTTTAAGGACTTAAGATTAGAGTAACATCACTAATTAGGAGTTAATCATGATTATTTTCAAAGCTTACTTTAATGTATACTTTCCTTTTAGAAATTTTTAGAGCTCTATAATCCTTAGTAAACAAAGACATGAAAATTTTCTTTTGAAAAACCCCTAAAAACTTGAAATAGTTAGAGATAGAAAGTAATATAAATGAATGAATAATCAATAAATAACAAAAAGGAAAAAGAAATTTGATAAGGATTCACCTAGTCAGTCAAAAGAGTAAGGTGACATTACCAAAGTAAATTGAAAGAATAAGTTCGTATGGATCGACCTTTGTCCCTAAAAAGAATGAGGTTATTTTCCGCTACCAATATAAGGGTTAAGTTAGTATAGATCGGTTTTAGTTCGTCAAAACAACAAGATCCTTTCTCTCTACCAATACAATTATCCTGAAATAATGTACTTTATTAATAATATAAATTCAGTGAATTTAAAGCCTTCCCACTGAAAGCATGAATTGAGGGGATGATCAAAGAACGAGTAGATGTAATATATGTTTCCTTTGAATTATGGTGCATAGTGAAATTGAAGAGAGGATTGTACACATTTTAGTTAAGTAGGTTGAAATCATTATAACTCTTTCCTGATTAGAGAGGTGTTAAATCCAATCTTAAGTACGGAATTCCTTAATTAAATAATTTAGATAAACTTTAATTTACATAGATTAGCTTGTGAACTCTAGTACTTTGTATTTCTTAGACACTGAGAAAATCATTGAGTGTATAAGTTAAGGAAGTTATTTAAAGAAAATTGATATGTTTTATAAGTTGAATCTTTTTGGGTTAAGTGCAAATTTTAGCTGGTTTCTAAGGCAATGATGAGGAATTCTTGTCCTGATTTTTCTTCGCTTTACTTGCTTAAGGATATATAAATTCTTAAGTGTAAAAAAGGTTTGATGAGTCCTAATTGCACATATTTTGCACGGTGATTTTTAGTGATTTTCTCTTAAAATTTAATTATTATTTTTTTTAGATCTTGAAACAATCTATGTGAGAAAATGAGAAGATATAAACAAATTTCACTCAAATTAAAGCTAAAATAAATAAGTTATAAAGGTTTGAAGATTAACACAACCGAAAATTAAAACTAAAATGAACAAGTTATAAAGGTTTGAAAATTGACACAGCCGAAAGATATGATTGTCTCGTTTTCAAGTAAATTTGAAGTTTATTTTCAACTATCATAGTCAAGAATACAACCAAAAGACCTAATCGTGTCTCCGATCGTGTCTTTTCTAGCTGACCTAACTTTTTATCTCTTCATATATAAAGCCTTGTTAAGGTTTATTAAAAAGAGAAAATATAATTTTACCATAATTTTTTTGGAGAGTTTTTCAAAGCAAGAAAATTCAAGAAAGCAGAGCAAAGAGAAAACTCAATATTCAACCTTTGTGGATTTTCATGATATTTTCTTCTACTCTTTTATATTCTTTAATTTTAGTTTGCTATTTTATGATGAATAGAAAGTAAATTTGTAGTATCTAGGTCTTATGAACCTAGATCTCTCGCATATGATGAATGATTTTATTTAGATCTAATAAAGATTTTTATTTTCTTTTGAATCAATTATATATTCTTATATATTTAGATTGATAATTCTATAGGTTATTAATTTAAATTTGATATCATATAAGAAAATCGAGAGATTTCTTGTATAATTAGGTCTAGCATAATTGATAAAAGTTTATGCAATATTAGAAATAAATTGCAAGACTTTTTCAGAAGTATAATATTATTTTTAATATTATATTTTTAAGAGAATTTATTGCCCGGTTAATGAAATCTTAGATTATGTTATGGGGAAGAGATTTTATTAGGTATTTTAGAGATTAGGGTTAATAACCTTGAGAAAGTTATAAATTTTAGAAGAGAGTTCTCTCAATAAAAAAGAAATTAAAGATTTAATTAAATCATTTTTAGGAAAGTTGCATATATAGATCTAAGAAATCAAGATCTAAGTGCAACGTTGATTCTTGAAGTTAATCTTTTATAGTTTGCTTTCTCATTTAATTCTTGATTGCAAATTTTAGATTAAAGAATTGCATTCTTCAATTGAATTTGTTTGGCTAAATAATAGAGTTAAGGATAGTATTAGTATTCGGAGTCTTCAAAGAATTGACAATTTAAACTCATAATTTACTTTACTATAATTTAATAAATACATTTACCTCGTATCATAGCGACGAATCTTTTCATTCTGATGGAATTCAGCGATGAAATAACTCGCTACAGAAAGCTATTCAGGGCCATAAATCCTGCATTATTTCATTGAAGTAATAGCCTAATGGATGATTCTTAGGCCTTGACCGGCGAGTTTGTATGGCTAGTTATGAAATCAAACTTTGTAGTGCCTCTTAGATAAATTATACTTCAATCATGTTTCAATAAAATAAGGAAATGTTCTTTTTTTTAGAATAGTTATTTTGTTCTCTGTATTACAATGAATTAAACAAAATAACGAAAGATTATGTTTTTTTAGAGTAGTCATTCTGTTGTTTATATTACCTTGAAGTAAACCAATAACGAGAGGATGGACACATACCTACCCAGAAGCATTATTTCAGTGCCTTCCTCAATGCATTACAAGCCAAATGTTATGCTAGAAATAGGGAAATAATATGGTGTTATTTCTGCAGATAATAGGCATGGAATAGCCGTAGTATTTACATTCCATATGATAAAAAAAATAGCTATTGTGCATGGGAAGATAACCATACGAGTGGAAATAAGCTATAAAAGCCAAAAAAGGTGAAGAATCATTACTCTATAGGTTGCAACGTATTATTCTTTTTCTCTTTTTTGTTTCCCCAAATTAAAAGTATACAGATAGGCAACCTAAACAGATCCCTTCCATTATCAGATCGGTATCGGAATTCAATTAGCTATAAAAGCTTGTCTTTTTTTCCTGTTTAAGGTTCGGTAATAATGTACATCCTGTCTTGGATTTTCTTCAATTAGGACATACATGTGGCACTTAATTCAGACTTGTATATACGTGATACCAATGAAATAGAGGAGTTGCACAAGGATTTCTTTATCATTGGACTAATCTAATTCAGGTCAGCCGGAGACTGAAAAGAAAAGAAAAATTGGAAAACCAAGTAAAAAGAAATGAAAAGCAGAAAATAAAAAAATTAAAAAAAAAAAGACAAGGAAGAACCCCAGTTAGTGTTATGTCAGCATATAGCTCCTGTAATGATTTGTCAGTAGTACCTCCCCTATTCAGCTAAAAAGTAGACCTGCACCTTCCAAATCTTCCTCCCTTTACTTTCTTCATATTGCACTGATTCCCATTGTTGTGATGTCATTCCATTCCAAAAATGGGTGTCTGAAACACAGACAAATTTTGCTTTGCAGCCTGGATTGAATGAATGGATGGTGAAATCCAGCTACCATATCCTCCTGAACCTGAACCTGAACCATCATGACTATTACTACTTGTACTACCACTTAATCCGATTGGTGTAGCAAATGGAATCGTTGAGCCTGAACTTGTAGTTGTGTTTGTTGTTGCAGTGGTAGTAGTGGTAGTGGTAGTACTACTACCACTCTGTTGCTGCACAAAAGTGCTACTAAATATACCTGCATTTCCATGTTGGCCAACTGGATTATGAACAGAGAAGTCCATGTTATATGATTGCATGTTTTGAAATGCTGAAGTCCCTGGATTGGCTGATTGAAACATCGCTGAGCCATGGTAAGAACCCTTGGTACTATTGTTTAGTGGAAGTTTCGGATACCCGATGATTGACCAGCAATCCAAAGAGTCCTGTTTTATTGGTATAGCAAAGCTAAGGGCAGATGCCGGAGGTTGCGATGCAAAACTCAAGGATGATGCCGAGGAGGGATCTGACTCATCCAAACGCCCTCCACCGCTCACACTATCAGAAGTCGAATCCGATCCATTCTTCGATTTTCCCGATATCCCACCAATGGGGAGGTTGCTGCTCATGATGCTTTTGACATCGTAGCGGCTCATGTCAAAATTAGTCACCGCATTGAGTCCTCTGAACTTGATTGCAGCAATATCATAGGCTTCTGCTGCTTCTTCCTGTGTGCCTGTTAATTCAACAATAAGAAGATGACTAAATAAACAATGCTAAGCAAAACCATATATCTTAATTACTGGAATATTCAAAAACTGCATTTAAGAGAACTTACTGAAAGTGCCAAGATAAAGATCCTTGTTTCCTGCGACTCGTCCAATTCTCGCTTGCCACCGACCATGTTGGTGATGCCTAATTTAAAGAAAAAACACAAGTGGTTTAGTTAAAGTTGCACGATCTTAAATTATTTTCCTGGAAAGAAGTACAAATTATATCTAATATTCATATCAATTGTACTTGCATTAAAAAAAAAAAAAAGACAAAAAGAAAAATGAAACGGAGAAAAAGTCGTAAAAACAAACCTTGTCACCCCCCTGTAGATCGAGGCCCCTCTAGAGAATCCACTGCTTTTCCTATAATTAATAAAGAAATTAAGACCCAAAAAAGAAAAAAAATTTGTAAGAAAGTGAACTTTCTACAATACCACCGTCTAATTACCTTCGAAGTGAAGCAACAAACTCCTGTCTAGTCATGTGCTTCATCTCTTCAAGTTCTTTCTCATAGTCAGAAATCTACAAAGCCAAAAAAACAAAAAAAAAAAAAGTAACAACGAACATTTCAGTACTAATATATATATATATATATATATATATATAACTGAGTAAAAAGCATGTAAGCGAATTAAATAATTTGTCTTACTGGGAAGTTGGTGGTAGTGGTCGGACCCCAGTACTTAAGAGCAGCAAGATCATAAGCCCTAGCCGCTTTCTCTTCCTTATCATAACCTCCTATATATTTATATAAGCCGTATTTAGGAGTCACTCGTGCAAATCAAAAACTCAGATCCAAAAAACTCAATCTTTGCAGTAAAAAAACAAAACAACATAATGGTTAAAACACTGTATGCATTATAATGATCTTAGCTTTATTTGGAAAAGACCACGAACTGAAGATAGAGAGAGAACTCATCAAGAACTCACCCAAATAAACTGCAACAAACAATGATGTGTTTGTTGAGCATCCACGGCAGCAATCATTCGCCAATATGCCCATGCCATACGAGGAAAAGCAAAATCAGAATCTTTTCACGTTTTGCACACGCGTACTTTAGCAAACTCAAAGCATCCGGTATCTAACATGCGCATGGGAGCTTTGCCTTTGACCGTAGACCATGACAGACATGACGGTGTTCTTTTTGTTGGGATTAGAAAATATTCCGTCCTTTTACCCTCCCCACGGTGGCCGACCACCTCATGCGCAGGTTAGTATGGATATGCAAGTACTATGAGGAAGGAAAGCTCATGAAACCCTAATAATAAAAAAACGCACCTTGTCTTCCTTTCCTACTTTGCCCTTCTCTTCTGCAGCTGTTATCCCATAAATGAGCTTCATATCTTCCCGTCCACCTATGCCTTTATTATCATTACCACTAGAAATTAGATATTTACTAAATAAAACCCACTTCAGGGAAAACATCATTTCTTTTATTGCGGCCATTGTCCTTTTAATCTGATCATGTAGTAGTACTTGACAAATCACATATTGAGAATGACAAAGATTTTTCCCGTGTATCTAGATATAATTATTTACCTAGTGACACCTCGGTAGATCGAAGTACGCTGACCAAAAGTATCTACGGTCTTCTTCGCTGCGTTATCGGCCGAGTTCACAGGGGCGGCGGGCTGCTTCCGAGCAGCATCAGTTGGTTCGTTTGAGAACCCACGTAGGAAGCTAGCAGCGATAGTTTTTAGCTCTGAGTCGTATATTTCAGTTTGTGGGACAGTGGTATTGTGTGCAGCATAGTGGTGGTTCAGTGGTGGTGGTGGTGGTTGTGGTGCAGTTGTGTTGCCTCCGCAACCACCTAGAAAATCCTCCAGCTTGGGGCCACCGGAAAATATTGAAAGGTTAGTTGCACCATTAATATCTTCTGCAGCACCAGTACCTGTTCATATCATCAAGTTATCATCACGGTCAGTATATATTAAAAAGAGACATGCATAACATATACGAACAATAGAAGGAAGTATTGTTTATATATAAGAGAGAGAAGGACCTGAGGGGGTATGATTGAAGGCTTCAAAGAGGCAGAGATTAGAGGAATCAGAGTGGTGGTGAGTGCTGTTATTGGAAAGAGAGAAACCGAGCCAGTTGTGGGTGTGATGAGACGAATCCATGATCGTTGTTTCACTTCACACTACTACTACCACTTACACCCTTGGGAAGAGTTGATCTTTGGAAATACCAAACCAAAATTTACCCACCCAGTTTCAGTTTCTTTCAGAGCACAGAGTCCCGATAGACTAGAGAGAGAAAGGGAGAGACGATGGTAAAAATACGTGCCAAGGCAAAGTGAAAGTGGGTGAAGGGAAGACTGACACAGATATAGAGGCAGAAGAAGAGAGAGAGAGAGAGAGAGAGAGAGTGCGCACGATAATCTAGGTTCTTTCTCTAAGGAAAGGAAATTGCAGTGGTTAAATTATATTATTACTATACCTTATAAATTATATAGCTTTGTAAATCAACATATAGTCAAAATATTAATGTCGACAACTTAAGACGTGTTGTGAATATAATAAAAATATATATCCAAGGGTGGTAAGTAGCGCAAGTGGAAGCATATCATGGGATGACTGGGCGGTCATATCCTCCTCTCCCTCTTTCTCTCTCTCTCTCTCTCTCTTCATCCACGTTGTTGACCGAAGAAAGCATTCTTAGTCATCTTTATTAGATACATAGATAGAAAGAATAATTATAAACAAAAGGATATTATATAAAGATAGAGAATAGAGAAAAGCTTGATGAGCTTGTATTTGTATATATTTACATATATATCCATTTAGCCTTGCGATTGCATAGCATGTGTTTTGTGGTGGGAATGTGTATTATTTTAGATAGAGAAATAGTTTTTGAGGTTGAGGTGGTGTTTGTTTGTGGGGAAGCAAGAGGGTAATAAAGGGGACACGGTGACCCATTTGGGACGAGTCCATGCTATCATTTCTATTGGTCCCTACGTGCGACGCGTGTCATCTCTTGTCCTTTCTTAAAGAAAAGAATGATAGTGCACCCCCCCTCCTCTCAAAAGAAAGAGAGAAAAAAAAAAAAAGAAGAAGAAGAAGCTCCAATATTTTTTACTCGAAAAAAGAAGAAACATCAATGGCTATATCACATCACACATTCCCTCCATCAAGGTGAGCCTTATTAGATGCAGCATGAACGAATGCAAGAGACACTTAACAATGGATGCATGTATGTATTAAACATAAGATAATATAAGTTTATCTTAGTGGGTAATAAATGATTTGCGTTGCACATTGTATCTGACTAGTGCGAAGTTCTCGGGCTCGTTGGAACATAATCACATGATAATTAATTATTGATCCTCGCATTGGCCATTTCACATCCACAAGCGAGACGTCTAGTTCGATTAAAACATGGAGTGCAATACCCCCCTCCAAATCACGCTTGTCATGCTCTATAACCTGGTAAGAATTTATGCAATAACAGAAGTCATGTTTACCCCATTTTAGGGTGAAAAGAAGGTTTGACAGGTTATTAAATTAGACAAGTGGAAGGTGATGTGTGTTTGGAAAAGCATAGGATTTCTTGTTGGTATTACAACAAGGAGGGATTTTAACCTCTAGCAATCTTATAGGAGAATATTACAACAAGATCTAAATGTACCAAGAAAGTGCCTACTTAGCACGTACCATATATGAACTAACCGATAAGTAGACATTTAAAAATTATAATAAGCACAAAAAGTTATACACCCATGACTACTTAACAAATCTAGAGAGGGAATAAGCATTACTACACCTCAAAATCTTAGCATCTCTTCCCTCTTTCCCTTCTTGGAGCATGATTGCTTGATCAAGCTGAAATAATACATAAAGTACCTCAAAGCAAGTACCTTACAACCATCATAGAGAACAATAAATTAGTTAGTTTAAGAAGTACTTGAGTGAAGAAAAAAAAAACACATAAAAGGAGAGTTTAGTATGGATTTGTGCAAAAATAGGTCCAATAGTGAGGAAAATTCTTTGATAGATAAGTTTAGAAAAATACATTGAGTTAAGGATTGTATTAACTCTAGTTAGTAGGGTGGCTAGATTAAGCCAATAATGTTTTGGTGTAGTTGAGCTCAAGCAAAAGTGGAGCCTAACAATTTGATGCTCTTGTCCATGGCGTTAAGCACTAGAACCAACTACTCAATCTTTAGATATGGAAATAATCAAGAACATGCTTCTTATTATACAACAAAGTTAACAAAATTGGAAATAAGTTACTTAGTTATTCTTATCCTTAAAAGGCCCAAGGTGAAAATATACAACTCACATCAATAAAAAAACCTAACGTATCATGAAATGAAAACATGAAAAGAAAAAAACATTAAAAATAAAGGACATAGAGAGGAAACGACTTAAAATAACATAAATACTATAGAATAAAACACTAATTTTAGCAAAAAAGAATAAAATATTGAATTAATATTGACCTAATTAAGAACAATGCTAAAGTTAGTTACACTGACTCAATTAATAAAAAGCATAATAAAATTCTCTTTTATGGCTTTAACCATAATTATAACTTTGATCAAGGGGTGATTGATTTTTTATTGAGGCAACCATACCCTCTCTTATCCCAAATTTTGAGTTTAATGTTTTGTAGTCTCTAGGGTAAAAAAATATCCACTTTAGAGCATGCAAACAATCATTAAGAGAACAATGACTAGTGATGTAAAAAAGATGATGTGTTTAGGAAGATAATTACTATGCTAGCCAATTCTCCATAGCAAAATGATAATGTACTTAGGAGGACAATCACTAAGCCAACCAATTCCCTATTCCCATTGCCAAAACCTATGCTTTAATACCAAAATATGATATGACTAGATTTAAAGGTGTAATTGAAGATACTATCTTTGAAGCGTAACTAATACGAAAAAATTTTGAATCACTAAAAGACATATTTATCATTCCTTCTTTAATTATTTTTGTTACACTCATAGCCTTTATATAGATAAGCAAATAATGAAACCTAACTTATTATGAAAGGAAAACGTAAAAAGAAAATACAATAAAAATAAACGAAATAACAAGAAAACTTCTTAAATAACCTAAATACAACCAAATAGAACATTGATTCAGCATTAATAAATTAAGAGCATGCTAAAATTAATTACATCAACAATGTTAGTAAAATTGTAATAAGTTTACGATTTTAACCATAATTTTAATTGGGACTACAACTAGTGGCAATTGAATTGTGACTAAGGTGCATCATTTAAGTATAAAATTTGTAACAAGTTTACCTAAATCTTAAGAATTAACTATCATATTAGTATTAGCTGATAGATCATCTAAATATTGTCACTTAGGGGATATGGAGATACATTTTACACCTGCAAAAGTAGCTAATATGTTTTAGCTAATAGTGACTAAGTTCTATAGGTTTCCTTAAACTATTAAACTCGATAGGATTCCATTTTAATAAATTGTTTTTATAGAAGCCATTTGAGCTTAATGAGACTCAACTCTTTACTAGTAATGCCTATCATCCTCAAAACAATAGGTATATTGAGGTATAGATTGGGACTATTAAATAATTTTTTTGCTATATACCTTTGAATTGGATAAAATTTTTACTATAGGTAGAGTTTACTTATAACACTTACCGTCATGTAAGGGTGAAAACCACTCCTATTGAAGTGGTTGATGAAAGAGCAAGACTTGGTATACTAACTTATGTTTAAGGTACCTTAAAGATAGATGTGATGGGCACCAGGTTAATCATTGGAGATGTACTACAACATGCATTATTTAGCAATGTGACACATGCATAGACAAAAGTAAAAGTTTATGCTAATAACATTAGAATGATGTTAAATTTTCTTAATGTGACAAGTGTTTTTGTTTGTTGATAACCTTGTAAGTTTCATTGTTTAAACAATTTTTGCAGGGGTATTATGGACAATTAAGGTTTGATTGGGTGCTTATGAGTTACAATTACCTCCTCAACTTAAAATCGATAATGTTTTCCATGCTTGAATTCTAAAGAAAGCTTATGGATCTCAACTACCTTCTTTGGATCTTCATCTTAATGTGATCTTTAGTGATCCAATTTTAAATCCATTAATATAGTCAATTAAATAAGCATGATACAATAGTTAAGGTTCATCTTGA
Source organism: Lumnitzera littorea (assembly GCA_024138015.1). Taxonomy (NCBI): domain Eukaryota; kingdom Viridiplantae; phylum Streptophyta; class Magnoliopsida; order Myrtales; family Combretaceae; genus Lumnitzera; species Lumnitzera littorea. Next base: position 51,950,415 of record JAMXBB010000007.1, on the reverse strand, counting down.
AGATACGAGTTAGGAGGACAAAGGGATTTTTGTTAGATCTTCTTAGAGTACGTGCTTAACTATAAGGTTGTATTTGAAGAAGGGAAGGAAATTGCCACAATGAGACCAAATTATGCAAACAAAGTGCCTATTAAGCATATAAATTGTTTTACATAGTGTTATTTTTGTAAATACATGACAATCATAGATAAGAATTAATTAATAAATATACATCTAGAAAGTTTGATGTGTGGGACAAGGTGTAACTACTTTTAGTGATGTATCATTACTAAGTATTAAATAAATAAGATATTTAGAGAAGGGATAATAAATAAGATTATTATCCCTAAAAATCTCAATGCCTTTTTCCTCTTTCACTTCTTAAAGTATAGTTGCTCGAATAAGCTAAATAATCATAGAAAATACCTTGCAATCATCTCAAGAAGCACATAATCAATTCACTGAAGAAATAATTGAGTGAAAACACCATAAACATGAGAGTAATAAGGACTAGGTTTATTATAAAAAATAAAATAAAATAAAGACTTGGTTTAGAGAGTTACCTTAACTATGTAGAATAGGGATGAGTAATGAGGAAGATAGTTGGGTCAAGAAACATATCTCGAGTTAGGCGTTTAACATACCACGTCACATCACCTAGATCTAACAATGTTATGTTTGAGCTATAATGTCATCTTGCATTTGTATCACAGTATATGATGTTCATCCTTTATTTGAACTACTAAAAAGTTTCATCCCCTTTTTGGACTACTAAATAATTTCATTCTTTATTTGAACTTGACTCTATGTGTTCATCCTCTAGTATGTAATCATTTCGACAAGATCATAATATCAATATATTTTCAAAAGATTGTATCTAAAATAATGTTAATTCTAATACCAATGGGGAAAAGTAATTTTTCTTCTTAAACTAAGGATAAAGTAGCATTTTAACCCTATAAAACTAATCTAAGTTAATCCCTTCTATAAGGATCGAACCCATTTTAGCTCTTATCAAGTTTATGCTGCAATTTCCATAGTTTTAATGTTCGGCTAATGATTGGCTAATCTTGTTTGCTAACTTAATCTACACTATTACTTAAATCAACCATTACTTACATAGTATAATCATATATTCAAGATTAATCAATTTTAGTTGGGTGCTCAACTTAAATGAGGTCAATCCATATAATCTCTCTTTAATCAATCAATATGTTTTCTTATTTTTAATCTTAGCTTAGATACAACTAATATAGAAAATATGATTCTATTAGGTAAGTAGTGGTTGATTAAAGTAATAATATAGATTAAGTTAGCAAAAAATACTAACCAACGATTAACATAAAATGCAATGACACATATGATAGATTAAAAATACTATTATAACAAAATAAAAAGTATTGTTGGTGAATTTTAGGATAAGGAAAAATCTTATAAAAGAAAGTAAATACTTAGTACCGAGGCCAGTTCGGTGCGACCACTCCGATACCTAAGCCAGTAAGGTAGATGGTTGTAGTATTCAAGATGGAAGCTTTAAGTCTCCTTATAAAGTTTCTTTCTGATATTTATAGATGGTTGTAGTATTCAAGATAGTTATCGAGATAACTATTAAGACACATGGAAGCTTCTTAACTTGACATCTCTCCTCATATATAGGAGTAGCAGGTGGTTATGTAATATAATCATGCTTATGATAACTATCCATGTTAGACTTAAATTCAAACCAAAACTGCTTCTTATACTCGGCATAAATGTTGTACAACATTTAGGCAATGCGAATGCTAAGAGAGTTGGTTACACAGCTTCTCGGCAGATAATTATACTTACCCATGTTCAACACAATAGCTTATTTTTGCGATTCTCCAAATAGAACTACCAGTTCCATTGATAGGGTTCTTATCATAAAATATAATCAATATTAGCGAGATCTTCCTAGGACATGGAACTTGAGGAGGTTGAGAGATACTTTCTTAGGGAGCACGAGTTCCATATATACCTAAAATATTTAGATTTAAGGTTATACTTCCCTTTTTTAGCTTTTGTTAAGGGCTTTTTCAACTATTTTAGAGTCGTACCAAATATGTTCTCACCCAACACATATCGGCTTCTAGCGACCTTTGAGATAGTTTGCGAAGAAGTCGAAGTCAAGGCTACGCCTCAACTGTTTCAATACCTCTTCATTATTCAGAGGCAACTTGACGGGTGGCACTTTACTATTACGAGGCATGGGTGTAAGTTCATGGATGAATTAGAATTCAAGATTCACAAGTGGCATGACAAGTTCATATCAATATGACAAGTTCATGTCAATAATATTTGACAAGGACTTGGACTTTTAGACCCAATGGACTAAGCCGATACATACAAACGGCATAGATTTGATGCTGAATGATGCAACAATAGTGATGAAAATTCAAGAGAGAAAGAGAAACAAAATGTTTTTCTAGGATGTCAAGAGAATATACGGTGTTATGAAAATGAAGAACCAATATTTTCTGAAAAAGAAGGTACGCCAATGTGGTTGCACCATACCGAGTATAGCTATGAGGAAAGCCATTCTTGGGACTTAAGGGGAGAATAGTGAACTTTGAGCCTTGCTCAGCACGAAAAATGTAAGTGCATATTTTTATCCATGTTTATATTAATTAGTATACTTATGTCGTAGATATGGGTGCTAGATAGGTGAATCTGGCAAAGCTACTAGCTCAGGCTAAGGTTAAAAAATCCAAGGCTAATAAGAGGGTAACCACTTCAGTAGTTACCACTCGACCTGCTGCCGCAAAGAAATCGGCAAAAGAAGCTATAGCAAAGCAGATGGCTGCATAGAAGATCTCTTGTCCTATCAAAAGGTTGAAGGAGAATGAGAAAACATAGCCGACCAGGGTTGTTCATTTTGAGGAATCTCCGATCGTGATTATTCAAACTTCTGTCAAGCTGAAGGATAGCAAGTGTCGAGAGACACATCCTAACGAGGAGGAAGAAAATGCTATTGCCATAAAAGGCTCATCATTGGTGATTGTAGCGGCTCCATGTGGTGACAAAAGATTAGGGAAGGAGCTTATCGACTAACCACATATCAAGAAGTCCAAGTGCTTGGACAAAAGGGTGAAGGAAGCTATGCATTCCAAATCTGTCAACATCAGTAATACCGAATTCATCCCCAACAAAGAGTTCAATGAGTACTTCATCCCTTATTAGGACCACCAAATTTTGGACACCAACTCAGCCTTGAGAGATAGGATGAAATCTTTAGCTTTAATGCAAGGGATTATCCTTCCAAAAGACAAAGATATCACTAAGAAAGATGTTAACAAGGTTGGCGGTTACAATAAGGGCCATATCGCAGCAAAATTGTACAATGTGAGTATCCATGACCATTGTTTTTTATTATCAAATTCGTTAGGGTAACTAACACATTTTCTTTTCTAGATGAGTAACCACATTCACGTACTGCACTTTCTCGGTTTATATGGTATATGTATGTTGCTTCGTGATCTCATTCGTTAGCATGTTTTATTATTCATGCTATTTGTTTCTCGACATTTTTTATTTCATATACCTAACTATCTTTTGGCATGTTTTATTTCACACGCCCAATTTTCTTTTGACATGTTTCATTTCACACCATTTGTTTCTAGGCATGTTTTATTTCACACCATTTGTTTCTTGGCATGTTTTATTTCACATGCCATTTTACCTCAGCGTGTTTTATTTCACACACCGTTTGTTTCTCAACATGTTTTATTTCACACACCATTTGTTTCTCAGTATGTTTTATTTTACACACCCAATGTTTTATACTGTCCATTAACGATTTGAGGTGTGGACTAGCCACATTACTTGGCTGTAAGGTTAATTTGTATAGGTCGTTAACCACGTTAGGCTAGAACCAAGATTAATTCATTTTCCATGCAGCGTAAAACTCATTAGTTTAGCAATTGTAAGCAAAATATGATGAAACTTCAAATATGTAATTATCATAAATAAGTATTTATCTTATAAACATGTTGGCTGCCATTAATGAGGGACAACAAAAATCATCCTGCATTAATTGAAATAAAATTTCAGATTCTCAGCATTCCAAGCTCGAAGGATGATGGATCCATCCAACCATTCTAGTCGGTAGGCCCCCTTGCTAACAACTTCTCGAATCCTAACAAGATCCTCTTAATTCACGTCGAGCTTTCCCTAATTTGCTCATGCCCTAGTTTTTTCCATCTTACGGTAAACCAGATCTCCGAGTTAGAAAACCTTATGCTTCACTTTCTGATTATAGTATCTTGTTGCTCTATGTTGGTATGCTGCGACCTTAGCTCTTGCAATGTCTCGAATTTCCTCAATAGTATCCAGATTCATTATCAATCCAACTCGATTAAGCATAACATCAAAATTATGCATCCATAGATTGGGCAATTCTAGCTTAATCAGTAACACGGATTTAGGCTAACTTAAATGGTGTCTCTTCCGTTGCAGTTTTGTGAGTGGCTTTGTATCCCCATAGGATGTTTGGTAATTCATCGGCCCACTTCCCCCTAACTTGATCCACTTTCCGTTTTAGGTTGTGCAGTATGATCTTATTTATGGCCTCGACTTATCCATTTGTTTGAGGCTGCTCTACAGACGTATAGTTGAGCTGAATGCCATGCCTTTCACAAAATGACTGGAATTTATTGTTGTTAAATTGTGGGCCATTATTTGTAACTATCATGTAAGGAACTTTGAATCTTGATATGATGGAGTTGAATACGAAAGCTTTCACTTTTTGCTCAATAATCTTTGCTACAGACTCGGCCTGAGCCCATTTTGTAAAGTAGTCAACAACGACAATGATGAACTAATGCTGGGTAGTAGACTTCAGAAAGGGTTCGAGAATATCTAACCCCTACTAAACGAAAGGCCAAGGGCTGGTTAAGCTACATAGCTTAGTTGTAGGTATGTTGCTTGGTAACTTGTGCTTCTAATATTGAGGATAGTACTGGACAACGTCCTTTGCATCTTCTCTCATAGTCGGCCAATAATAGCTAAGTTGCATTGCTTGAATGTACAATATTTGCAACTTTACATGATTACGACATATGCTGCTATGTAGTTCAAATAACATCCTCTAGGCATCCCTCCAGGAAAGGCATTGAAGGTAAGGTTGAGATATGCCGTGCTTATATAATTGACCGTCAATCAATGTATAGTTCATAGCCTAGTAAGCCAATCTTCGCACCTCCTTTTTGTCGTCAGGGACAGTACTATCTTTAAGATAATTTACTAGGGAATCCATCCATGATTCTTCTCTTGGGCAAAGAGCTAACTTACAGCTCTATGAGACATTAGATAAACTTTTTTGCAGGAGAAACTCCATGAAAAGTTTCTCATTCATCTTAGGGAATGCCATACTAGCCAACTTCGATAGCTTGTCAGTAGTGATATTTTTGCTTCTAGGAATTTTGTTAATGGAGAATGAGAGGAATTCTTCTACTAGCATTTGTACCACCAAGAGGTACTTGCTCATCTCTTCTTCTCTTACTACATAACTTCCGGTGACTTGATTTACCACCAGTTGGGAATCAAAGAACACTTCGAGTTTCTCGGCACCAATTTCTTTCGCCAATTTCAATCCAGTGATTAGAGTTTCATACTCTATTTGATTGTTACTAGCTAAAAATCCAAATTTCAGAGTGTAATGAACTTTGATGTTATGTGGGCCTTGAAGGACTAAGGCTGCACTTCTTTCTTCTCATGTTAAAGAACCATCGACATAAAAAAACCAGATTGGTTTCTCAGCGATCTCCACATAGTTTGCCTCTCCCATGAACTCGGTGACAAAATCTGTCAATACTTAGGCTTTTAATGTCGTTCTAGGTTTATATTGCATACCATAGGCACTGAGCTCTAAGGCATATTTCATCATCCTCCCCGAAGAGTCAGGGCGTTACAATGCTTGTCGCAATGGTTAATCAATGAGGATAATAATCTGGTGAGCTTCAAAATACAGCTTCAAATTTCTTGCTAAGAGAACCACTACTAATGTAAATTTTTTAGTTTTTGTATACTGAAGCTCTAGCCCCTGTAGAACATGACTCACATAATAAATGAATCGATGCTCCTTATCGTCAATTCAGACAAGTACAAAGGAAAGTGCTCAACAGTTGACTGACAGATACAATTAGAAATTTTCCTTAGGAATGGGTGTCGAGAGTAGGGGGGTGACACAAGAAATTCCTTGAGCTTATTGAAAGCTTTTTCACAATCGTCGGTCCAATTGAATTCCTTTGGATTCTTCAAAATTTTAAAGAATTCTAGGTGCCTATCTGCACTTCTCGACACAAATCTATTGAGGGCAGCAATTCACTTAGTGAGTTCCTGCACCTCCTTGACTGTGTGAGGTGGTTTCATATTTCTTATGGCTTTAATCTTTCTCGGATTGGCCTTGATGCTGCATCATATAACCATATATCCGAGGAATTTCCCTGATGTTGCACCAAAGATGCACTTTTATGGGTTGAGTTTCATGTTATAACTCCTCATTGTGGAAAATGTTTCCTCTAGACCAACAAGATGCTGATCTTCCTTCATGCTCTTCATAATCATCTCATCTACATATACTTCAACATTCCTGTAGATTTGAGATTTGAATATCTTCGTTACTAATCTCTTGTATGTGGCACTAGCATTCTTTAGCCCAAAGGGCATCATAGTATAACAGTACGTTCCAAAATTGGTAACGAAAGATTTGTGGAATTCATCCCCCTTGTCCATCCTAATTTGATTATAACCAGAGAAAGCATTCATAAAAGAAAGCAACACATGCCCTGCAATTGCGTTTACCATTTGATCGATTTTTGGCAATGGGAAACAACCCTTAGCACATGCCTTGTTGAGATCCATGAAGTCCATGCACATTCGCTACTTGTCATTAGACTTCTTGACTAACACTCAATTTGCTAGCCAAGTCAGATAAGGCTCTTCCCGGATGATTCTTGCCCTTAATAATTTTTAGACCTCTTCTTCTATTGCCACTTGTCTCTTTAGTACAAAATGTCTCTTCTTCTATTGGACCACTTTTGCATTTGAGTCAATCTGGAGCTTGTGTACCATAATGTCTATCGGAATACCTAGCATGTCTAAAGGTAATCATGCAAACAAGTTAACATTGGCTTGTAGGAAGTCAATCAAACTTTACCGGACATCTACTGACATAGGTTTTCCTATCCTTGTTGTCTTCTCAGGATCATTTCCTAGATGAATTTCCTCTGTATCATTCTCGGCATTCTCTATGTCGACTGTCTTGCCATTTGGATAGGTTTTAACTTAAAAAAACTTCCTCTTGTCTCAAGGCCCTAATATATAAGGACCGTACCAATTGTTGATCCCCTCTACACATACTAACCCCCATGGGAGTAGAGAACTTAGCCTTTAGATGTGTTGTTGATGGGACAATGTTGAATAAATGTTAGCACGGCCGTCCTATTATCATGTTGTAAGGGGACCAATGTTTGACAATGAGATAATCCACTTTGTCCTTTGTAATGTACTTATCATTTACTATTTGTATCAACAAAGAGATAACTCCGACTACTTAGACGAGTTGATTATTGAAGGCATAGAGGTCATACTTGTAAGACCACAGCTGTGTTTTGATCTTGGGCCTCATTTGATCGAAGGTATGCTGAAAAATGATATCAACCGAACTTATTATGTCAACAAGAATCTTTTTTACTTCAAAGTTGGCAACTCTTACATTGATGACAAGTGCATCATCATGCAACCTCTAGATACCCTCAAAATCCTCTTCTCCAAAAGATATTGTATTGGCAATCCTGACCTTTTTTCTATGAATATTGCAAATGTAATTCTTAGCCTTAATTGAGTTCTTCGAACTCAATTGGTCTATACTAGGTTCTCCAACAATGGTATTAATTACTCCGTTTGGTGCTTTGGTGGGATTAACATCCTTTGCAACTCTCACAGCCATTTCTAGTCGAGTGTTATCCTCTCTTTCCTCTCTTCTCCTCTGAGATGGTCTTTCGATTCTTTTAGCATCATGTGTTAAAAATTTTTGCAAATGCCCACGTTGTATTGCATCTTTAATTGCATTCATGAGTTGAATGCAATCATCTGTATTGTAAACCTTGTTACGGTGGAAATCATAGTACTTGTTCAAATTTCTTCTTGAGGGATTCCCTCACATTCTTTCCAGCCATTAGAGGACACCTCTCTCCCTACATATTTCCATCAAAATGTTCAAGATTAGACGATTGACAGGCGTATGGGATGTGAATGTTGGTATCCTCGATCTTTTTCTCTCGACATTTGAACTGTTGTCTTTGTCTATGCTAAGTCTATCTTTCACATTTTTCTGTTTGTCACTCTTTCCATCACTTCTGCTCTGATCAGCTTCTGGTCGTGCTTTTATGTTGTCTTCTTGTCAAATATATGAGGTAGCTTTAACCTTAAACTCAATGAAAGTTTTCGGCTTGTTCTTTGTAAGAAACTTGAAAAAGTCTCTATGAGGTTTAACTTCGTCGATTATGGTGTTGAGGGCTACACTCATATCCAATTCTGGGATTTGGACCATCTCGACTATAAATTTGGCCAAATAGTCCTTGATTAATTCATCGGACTTTTGTTTAATGATATTAATGATTGAAGAGTCCTTAATGGGAAGTTTGCTAGCATGAAATGGTACTTGGTTTCAGTTGTTTGAATCATGTGCTAACTACAATCCTCAAGGTTAAGGGAAAGGCTTGACAGTCCATCGCATCACTTAAAACATGTAACTTGGCCAGTGTACGATAGTACTCCAAGTGGTTTGCAGGGTCTTTCGTCCCATCATATGTTTTGAACTGAGGCAGCTTAACATACTGAGGTATTGCTTTTTCTAAAATCTCTAGGAGGAAAAGACTTTTCTTAATTTAGAACTATTTGGTCATTGCAACAGGGGTACTAAGATGCAAGGGTCCCACATAATGCACGTGCTACAGTTGCTTGCCCTTATCAATCTTTTTGAAAGGAGGAACTGAGGGTCTCATTGGAACCTCAGCTTACTCTTTTGGTAATTCAAGTGAATATATGGAATCGTCGGTACTGTTGGCATCATGATCGCCATGCTCTTTGTCCTAATTAGGGTGAAAAATTTTATGAAGAAGGTTAAGGATTTGTTCATGTTTTTTATTTAACTCAGAATTTTCTTTGGCTAAATTGAGACAAAGTTGCTTGAGTTAAGCCAATCGTTGTTCATTAGCATGCCAACTCCCCCCTTCAAGGTAATGGGAGGAAGTACTAGTACTTGCACTTCTATTCATTCTAATTTTAACCATGTGCTTGTGTTTCGAGGAAAACAGATGGCGCCAAATGTTGTTGGTGAATTTTGGGATGAGGAAAAATCTTGTAAAAGAAAGTGAAATACTTAGTACTGGAGCCAGTTCGGTGTGGCTACACCGATGCCTAAGTTAGTAAGGTAACTTAGTAGAGTAAGTATGTGAATAAGAAGTGTTAGGTCTCCTTATAGAGTTTCTTTTTTATATTTATAGATGATTGTAGTGTCCAAGGCAATTGTTGGGATAACTATTAAGACATATAGAAGCTTTTTAACTTGACATCTCTCCTCATATGTAGGAGTAGCAGGCGGTTGTGTAATATAATCATGCTTATGATAACTATTCGCGCCAGACTTAAATTCAAACCAATAGCACTTCTTATACTCAGCATGAATGACGTGCAACATCTAGGTGGTGCAAATGCCGAGAGAGTTGGTTACGCGGCTTCTTGGCAAATGAAAGGTTGAGCATCAGATGAATGAAAACTGACTATCAACAAAAAGTGTAAGTTAAATGAGCTTTTATATACATATATAAAACAAGGGACTTCTAAGAGCTTATTAAATGAGTGTTAAAATGGAATATATAGGCAAAAAATAACTTGAAGAAAGTTTAATATGAACAGGAGCCAATTTCTAAATCAAATGGGAATATAATGGATCAAATAGTAATATTTGAGTTCATAAAATCTTGACAAAAAATTTTAAGGAACTAGAATATTGATTAACCAAAATGTAGAATAATCAATCATATTTCAATCAACCAAAATTGATCAAAGCTCAACCTCCGTCTTTAAGAAAATAAGATTGACTAGATTGGATTTTTCTTTTTTATTTTCATTTCCATTTAAATTTTCAAGCTCACATGACCTAAGTTTACTCTCACCATTTTCCACATAAACTATTTGGGGACTTTTGTGTATTTTGACTTAATAATTGAATGTATATAAATACTTACTCATGTCTTGCTAATCTTATACTTATTTTACTTTTCCTTTTAGTTTTACCCACTATCTACTTAAATTTTTCTAAATTTCCAAAAGGTAATAAAAGGAAAATGTAAATGCATAATAAATGTCTTTTTCTATGGAGGCTAAAGACCAATTTCAAGCAATTTCACAAAGTAAACTTAATCAAAGGTTAATTATCATGATATTATCTTATCCCTATGTGCTAGTATTAGATAGAAAAAGTACTAATTATCTCCTTATCCCCTAATTTCTTAACTTATTGGTACAATTACTAACTATTTATAAGCTTAGATGGAGATACATTCAACAATTAATGTTCAAATTAGCTCATGTATCCATTTCTAATTCATGCATAATCCTTAAACAATAATAAAGGTAAAGAGAAAGTTCAAAGCAACACTCTTTTGAAGAATCAAGGCTCTTTATCTTCCAAAGTCATTTTAAGCTTTATAACCCATTTTTTTAACATTAAAAAAAAAAAAAGCAACATGTAATAGACTTAGGGAACCTATAACTAACAATACAAAATAAGCACAAAATTAAAAATTACAAGTTGCCTTCCATAGAGCACTTGCTTATAACCTTTGACCTTAAACTTATCCATTAAAGTCCCTAAGCATATATATTAGAATTGGCTCAAACTTAATTAGATACTTTAAGAGCTCTATGCACTTTTGAATAAACTCATCTTCTCTAAAGTTCAATTCGAAGTTCATGAAATTCTCTTAGTCTTTATCCCTCTTCAGAAGCATTTCTTTTATTTTTGTTAAGCTACTCTTTATGGATTAAGGGTTCCAGTACCTCTTAATACTTTCTTTCTATTAGTTCACCATCACTTGATGCTACTACTCCTTCATGAATATAGTTACACTCTACTTAAGTCTTACTTATTATTTTTAACATTTTAATTCTACCAAGTTATCTATTTCATTCTCTTAACCAACTTGCCCTCATATAAGTTCAACCTAAGCAATTCCCCCTTTTACACACTCCTACTTCTCCTCCTAAAGGTATTTGGCAATTTGTTTTATCATCACATCCCATCCCTCATATCTCTTAAGCATTTCTTGAGGTAAAGTTGATGTTCGTTCCAACATTAGAGATATTATATGACATGTGACCATATCTTCTTGTAAATTGAGGTTGAAAAATGAGTACCCATTATATAATTGTTGATGGTTGAATTTCATTCACTCGGCCATTCAACTGCTAACATGCTAAGTAATTTAATTCTCGGCTAATGCCGAGTAATATAGATCCGTATCTGATTTGAATTTAAGGAAAGTGGCATGAACAGTTATCACTTGGCAAGGTTATATTATATAACTGCCTACTATTCTTACATTTGAGGAATGTACTTGATCAAGAGGTCTCCATGTGTCCCAATAATCACACGATTAACTATTGTTTCAAACACTTAACATTTGCCTATAAATATGGAGAAGAAGCACTTTAAGAGGTATTTGATAACTCACTACTACTCACTTGGTCTTTTCTAACATTCACTTACTGACTTAGGCATCGGAGTAATAGCACTGGATTGGCCTTAGTACCTCAAAGCCTTTTCTTTCATTGTAGGATCAAAGTCCTAACCCAAAATCACTTAATCGTCTATTTTTTCTTACCCATCCACATGGTTAGGATAAGATTAACTAAAAGCACAAGTGATGGTAATTTATCCTACCATAATAAATGGGGAAGTAGGTACATTGATGAACGACGTTTGGTTAAGCTGAAGCAACTTTGTCTCAACTTAGCCAAAGAAAACCAAGAATTAAGCAAAAAACATGAAGAGATCCTTAATCTCCTTCATAATAATGTCTACCTAAATCAAAACAAAGAGCATGGTTGAAAACAGTGACGACTCAATCTATTCACCCGAATTACTAAAAAAGCAAGCTAAAGATATAATGGGACCTTTGGCTCTTACATTCAAGAAAAATGATAAGGGAAAGCAACTACAATAGGTACACCATGCTGGATCTTCGCATGTTAACACCCTTACTACAACGAGTAAATAGTTTCAAATTAAGAAGAGCCTTTTCAACCCCAAGATTTTAGAGGAGGTTATACTATGACACATCAAGTTGCCATAATTTGAAATCTATGATGAGATGAGAGATCTAGAAGATCATTAAGAGTACTATCACACTTTAGCTAAGTTATACAACTTGAGTGATGCCATGGCTTACCAAGCTTTCCCTTCAACATTGAGGAATGCGAGATGCACATGATTTAAATACCTATAGCCAAACACTATTTCGTATTTTGAAGATCAAGTAAAAGCGTTCCTTCAACACTTCCTTACATGTAAGTTTCCTATTAAGGATTCTTTAGTCCTTAACACAATAAAGCAAAGATCAAATGAGTCTATTAAAGATTATTTGGCTAAGTTTATGACTGAGACAATCCAAATTCTAGAACTAGACATGAGTGTAGCTCTCAATGTCGTCATTGATGGTGCCAAACCCTATAGAGAATTTTTCATGTCTCTCACTAAAAATAAGCTAAGAACCTTTGTCAAGTTCAAGGCCAAAGTCACGTCTTACATCTAATAAGAGGACAATATAAAGGCTCAGCAAGAGGCCAATCAAAATAGAGGAGATAGGAGAAGTGACAAGAGGAGAAGTATAAAAGATCGGCTCAGAATGGATGATGACTAATGTCTTAACTCTAAGAAGAAAGGCCATGAATTTCAACATATTCAGTCTATACACCAGTCAATAGTCCAATTTCAAACATATTGATGGATGTACGTAGACAGAGAGGCATTTTATAGTAGCTAGAAAGGATGAGATGAAACCCATCAAGGCGAAATTCCAATAAATACTAGATTTCCACCATGACAAAAGCCATAACACTGACAAATGCATCTAACTTAAGAATGATACAATTTAACTAGGGCACTTACGCAAGTTTCTGGTGCATGATGCCAAGAATATTGAGCGAATATCTTAGAGGAGATGAGAAGACCAGGAGAATGTTACTTGACCAGCTATTGTCGGGAAAGATGTAAGAGATGAGAAAACCAGTCGTACAACTAATGGAATAATCAACACTATTGTCAGTAGACCTTCTATTATAGGTCGATCAAGCTCTTTAAGTTCGACTAATGCCATTAATCATGTTTCTAATATCCAAGGCAAGAAGGTCAAAATCAACAATACAATTTCTTTTGTAGAAAAAGATTTTAAAGGCATTTAAAGGCCACATGATGATGCACTTGTGATTAGTGTGAGAATTGCCAACTTCAAGTTTAAGAAAATTCTCGTTGATATTGGAAGTTCAATAGATATTATTTTTCAACATGCTTTTGATCAGATGAGACCAAAAATCAAAGTGCAGCTAAGATCCTACAGCTATAATTTGTATGCCTTCAACAATCAACCCATCTAGGTAACCGAAGTAATTTCTTTACCAATCTAGATTAGAGATGACGAGCATGTTATGGAAGACAAAGTGGACTTCCTTATTGTTAAATGTTTATCCCCATTCAATATGATCATAGGATAACCATGTTAACACTTATTCAACATCATCCCTTCTATTGATCACCTCAAGGCCAAATTCCCCATTCCTATGGGAGTCGGTGTATGCAAAGGAGATCAATAATTGGTAAGATCACTTTATATAAGGGTGTTAAGAAGAGAAGAAATTTTTCAAATGAAAACTTGTCCAAAAGGAAAGTCAATTGGCATAGTTAATGCTGAAGATAAAATGGAGGATATTTCATTAGGAGCTGACCCTAAAAAGATAACTAAGATAGGGAGACACTTGTGGGCAGACATCCATCAAAGTTTAATCAACTTCCTATAGGATAATGTCAATGTATTCACATGATCCCCTTTAAACATGACGGGTATCCCTAGAGACATTATGGTGCATAAGCTTCAAATTAATCTAATCGAAAAGGTGATCAAACAAAAGTAAAGGCATTTTGCCCTTGAGAGGTAAGTAGCCTAGAAGAAGTCCAAAAACTCTTAAAAGCAAGATTCATTCGGGAAGAACCTTATCCAACTTAGCTAGCCAACTGTGTATTAGTCAAGAAGTCTAATAGCAAATGATGTATGTACATAGACTTCACGAATCTTAAGAAAGCCTATCCTAAGGATTGCTTTCCCTTACTGAGAATTGATTAGATAGTTGATTTAACTACCGGACCTGCATTGCTCTCTTTCATGGATGCTTTTTCTAACTATAACCAAATTAAAATAAATGAGGAAGATGAGGTTCACACATCATCCGTCACTAATTTTAGAATATATTGTTATACGATAATTCCCTTTAGGTTAAAAAACGCCAATGCAACTTATTAGTGGCTTGTCACTATGATGTTTAAGCCTTAAATGCATTGAAATGTTGAAGTGTATGTTGAGGACATGATTGTGAAAAGCACGACAAAGGATCATCATCTTGTTGATCTTAAGGGGACATTCACTACCTTGAGGATATATAACATGAAGTTGAATTCGTAGAAGTGCGTCTTTGGTGCCACTTTAGGAAAGTTCTTAAGATATATGGTCACTCAACGCAGTATCGAAGCTAATTCGAGAAAGATTGATGCCATCAAAAATATGAAATCTCCTCGTACTATCAAGGAAATTTAAGAACTCACTAGGCAAATAGCTACCCTTAACAAGTTCGTGTCGAGAAGTGTGAACAAGTGCATAGAATTCTTTAAAATTTTAAAGAATCCTAAAGATTTTAAATGGATGAATATTTGCAAAAAGGCATTCAATGAGCTTAAAGAATTTCTTGTATCACTCCTAATACTTTCGACACCTATCTCAGGAGAGAACTTATATTTATACTTATCAATCAACTACTGAACACTTGCTTCTATATTGGTTTGAATCAATGGCAAGGAGCATTGGCCAATCTATTACGTGAGTCATATCCTGTAAGGACCAGATCATCGATATACCAAAATTGAAAATTTTGTGTTAGTAATGGTTCTCGTAGTAAGGAAGTTGAACTGTATTTCGAAGCTCACCAAATTGTAGTCCTTACTAATCAACCTTTGCAGTAGCCATTACGGCGGCTAGATTCTTTAGGAAGGATGATGAAATATGTCTTGAAGCTAAGTGCCTATGATATATAGTACAAACCCAGAACAGCATTAAAAGACGAAGTGCTGGTGGATTTTTTGGTCGAGTTCACCAATGAGGAAGATAACATGGAAATTGTTGAGAAACCCATATGGTATCTTTATATTAATGGTTCTTCCACTAGAGATGGAATTTCAAGTACTTATTGATAGTACGAATGCTCGCAGAAGAATTTCAGTCCTTTTCAATTCACAAAATACCAAGGAGTACAAATATTGTTGTTGATGAGTTATCCAAGCTAGCCATTATGGCATTTCTTGATTTGAGCGACAAACTCTTTGTTGAGTTTCTCCTACACAAGAGTTTATCCATTGTCATGCAGAGTTGCAAATTAGCTCCTTACTAGAGGGGGAAGTCTTGGATGGATCCCCTTGTAGATTATTTAAGGGATGGTGCCCTCCTTGATGACAGGAAAGAGGCTCAAAGATTAGTTTATCAAGCTACAAATTATATACTGATAGATGATGAGCTATATAAATGCAGTATATCCCAACCTTATCTTCGATGGCTTCCTCCAAAAGATGCCCAACGTGTGTTATTTGAACTACATAGCGGTGTATGCAGAACTATGTGAAAACACAAACATTGTATATCCGTACATTACGACTTGGCAATTATTGGCCGACAATGAAAGATGATGTGAGAATAGCCATTCAGCATTATCCATAATGCCAAAAGCATGAAGTGTCAAGTTATGCATCTTCTATTGAATTATGCTGCTTATCCAATCCTTAGCCCTTTGCCTAATGGAGATTAGACATACTTAGAACATTTCCAAAGTTTGCAACCTAACGACAATTCGTTATTGTTGCTATGGATTATTTCACAAAGTGGGTTGAAGCTAAAGCATTGGCAAGGATCACCAAACCAAAAGTTGAGGCATTTGTTTTCAACTTCATAATATCACGGTTTAGAGTCCCATTTATGATAATCATGGACAATAGACCACAATTTGATAATAATAAATTTTGAGCATTTTGTGAGAAATATGGCATTTGCTTGAATTACACAATGTCTCGGATATCACTTCTTAATCCAGTAAGTAATCTGGACACTGTTCATGCTTATGGCTCTACTGCTTTATAGCAAATCATGAGTATTTGGAATTCTTAAATGTATTCATCAATAGTTCGGCCTCCCTATCTTAACTCCTGAAGTTAAGCAAAAGTGTTTTGCAAATATGTATATGGTATAAACCTGTTTCTAAGTATTCTCTTTATCTCAAGCCAAGTATTTACCTCTTTGTATCCTTCTCATCTCCTCATTATTTTAAAGCTCATCTAATAAATGGTGACATACTCTGAGAACTCAATAGTAACAGTTCTCACCTTCTCTCGATCCTCATACTAGTAATAATCAAACACACGTCCAACCTTCTCCTCTTAATCCAAATAATCATCTATACTCCCAAAACTACTAAAGCTTAAAATCTAAAGCTTCACATGGTTGGCATCTTAGGGTGCTCTAACTTGCTCTTCTTCTTCTTTGTATTGTCCTTCTTCATTGTCATCCATATTACTTAAATCAATTCTTCATCATGCTCGTCCTCTTACTCCTCCATCTTAAACATGTCGAGCTAGGTTCAAACCATTGATATGTCGAGCTGCTTGTAGTGTTCTACACAGCCTTAACAGGTCGATAAGCCATTGCATGAACATCACTAGCTAGGTTAGCTAAGAGATTAGCTACCTTATCTAGTCTCTCATCTATGATTCTAGGGGTGCCTTGGGGCTATTGGCTATAATAGACAACACTACTGTTGTCATCTCTAATGCCAACATTAACACTTAAGTTTGTTATTTCTTCAACAAATTTAGTTTCAAACTTTGAATTTTAAGATACAATTAACACTATTTTTCCAAACTAAACAATACATACATACACTTTGTACACAAATTTCCAATTAACTTGTAAACACTTTTAACTATATTGATGAACAAATCACTACACCAAAACTTACCCTATTCTTAGATGTCCAAAATAGGACAAAACAGAGTGTACTCAAGAACAACTACCACACTTTATTACTTACTCAAACACTTCAATGATTCTCTTCATAACTTTCATACACTGTTACAACAAATACTACTTCACAAAACACAAACACAACTTATCTAAATGAAACCTCTGCCAGTACGCTCTGGTGTAGATGCACATACGACGTTTGGTATCAAAACAAGGGGGTAGGTCCGGACCTCTAGGAAGTCCAAAAGGTAAATGAAAGTCAAAGGTTGAGTAGGGGTCTTTGTGCACCGACGATAGATATGACATATAAGTATGGCTGGAGGTCACTCGCCACTAGTCTATATTTAATGGGCTAGATAAGTGTAGTTGAGAGTAAGGAAAACACTTAACTCATGAAAATGTGTCTAAAATATCATTAGTGTAATGTCTCTTGCAGCTATTACAGTACAGAGTATTTATATGACCCAATTAGGGCAAATCCTAAGTTAGAATGAATTACAAAAAAAAAGGATTTCTATTAGTAAAGGAAAAAGGAATAATTTACAAGGGTAACATTGTAATAAGGTAAAATGAATATCTGGTGACAAGAAGAATAGTACAGATGTTAGAAAAGGTAGTACACGTATCATTTACTCATTCTGTGGTCCTAATGACAATGCTGGCCAAATAGAGTAAGTTTTGAATAGGACAAGTTGGTATCGGTAGTTTGGCAACTTAGTAGCTAAAACAGCTAAGATTGGAAAAGGGGTTAGTGTAGGGGTGACTTATTGTTGGGTCAACTTCAGGAAGTCAGCTCCTAGTAGTTAATTTGGCTTTGACATAGATTAGGTTCGTAATATTTGAATCCGATGATTAGATAAGGATGTTGTAGAGAGGTCGGCTCCGTACGTCAGCCGGTCACCTTGACAACTTTTTAGATGATATGGAGAGCAAAGTAACTTGATAGGTCAGACTATGGGATGCATTACTCCTCATCGTTTAACTTAACTCAGATAGCTTAGCAAACCATTTGAGCAAGTCCTCAAGCTCAAGAGCATGTGATTAGTCCATGATCCTTATCATCCCCTCTAAGCAATTTGAGATTTAAGATTAAATCTAGCTTAGCTCCATGTCACTTGTCTTCAGGAGTATACCGGTAGAGATTAGCAATGTTAAAGGAGTTCGAGACTCCATACTTTTTAGGTAGTTCAATCTTCTAAGCATTAGCATTGATCTTTTCAAGCACATTGAAGGGTTCGTCAGCCTTGGGACATAACTTACTCTTCCTTAAGTTAAGGAACCATTCCTTGCTAAGGTAGATTTAGACCAGGTCACCTAGCTGAAATTCCCTTTTCTTCCATCCTTAGCCTTGTCTCTCGAGCTTGGTAGCAACTCGGCTTAATTGTTTTTTGACCTTCTAGTACATGGCTCTGATGGCTTTGACTCTCTCTATAGCTAGTTGGTCATCATCTAGGCTTCGAAGGCATGTTTAGTCAATTGGATGTTTAGGGTTAAAACCATAGGCAACCTTAAATAAAGACATGTTTGTTACATTGTAGGTAGTCTTATTGCAGGCGAACTCTATGATCAGTAGGTATAGATACCAATTAGCCATGTTCCAACCAACGACAACCTGTAGTAAAGTTCCCACTGTTCTATTGATAACCTCAGTCTGTCCATCCATTTGTGGATAACAGGACGTGATGTACAATAGCTTGGTTCCAATATGTCTCTATAATGTTCCCTAGAAGTGACTTATGAACTTTGGGTCCCAATCTGAAACAATGGTTTGAGGCACTTTATAAAGCTTGACTACTTCCTATAAGAAAAGAAAAGAAATAGCTAAAGCGTTGTTGGCTTTTGTATAGGGCACGAAGTGTAGTATCTTACTGAATCAATCCATGACCACCTTGATGGATTCCTTCCCTTGGGGCATCCTCGGCAATCCTTACATAAAGTCCATACTCAGCTTAGACTAAGGTTTAGTCAATATAGGTAAGGATAAATAGTGCCCTTACTCAGCTCGGCTCTTTGCTTTTTTGTAAGTAGTGCACCTTTCCAACACAAATCGAATGTCTTTCATCATTCTTAACCAAAACAACCATGAAGATAGTACCTCATAAGTGTTGAGCTTGCCAAAGTGTCTTGAAAATCGTCTTCCATTCACTTCACTCACTAACAATTCTCACATGGAACAATTCAAGATACATAATCTTCTCTTCTTGAACAACTATCCATTCTCCCAATGATAGTCATCAAATGTCTGTCCTTCCTCATACCTAGCATAAATGGGACTAAAATGTAGATCCTCTACATATAAATCCTTTATCATTGAAAAACTAAGCAGCCTAGTTTGCATTTTAGTTAAGAGAGAATGTTGTCTCAATAGGGTGTCTACCATTACATTGTTCTTCCCATTTTTGTACTTTACGACATAAGAAAATCCCTCCATAAACTCAACCCATTTGGCTCGTCTCAAAGATAACTTGGGTTGGCTATTTAGATATCTCAAGGATTCATGATTAGTATAGATCACAAATTCCTTAGGCAGCAGATAGTGTTGTCATATAGTTAAGACTCAAATTAAAGAGTAAGACTCCTTATCATAAATAGAATAGTTAAGAATAGCTCCTTTAAGTTTTTCACTAAAGAAAGCAATAGGATGGCCTTCTTACATTAACACAACACATATGCCTAGTTCGGATACATCACACTTCATTTCGGATACATCACACTTCATTTCGGATACTTTGTCAAAGCTTAGTAGAGCTAAGATAGGGGTTATAGTCAGCTTCTCCTTTACCTCCTCAAAATTCTTCTCTTCTTCTCTCCCCATCTAAACTTAACATTCTTCTCTGACAATTTGGTAAGTAAGGGCAAGATCATACTAAAATTCCTTATAAATCTATGATAGAATGATGACAAGCCATAGAAGCTTCTCACATCGACTAAAGTGATTGGTACAGGCCATTGGTTGATCGCTCTTATCTTCTGATCATCGACTCGCATTCTTACACTACTTACATCATACCCTAGGAAGATTACTTCAAGTCGGCAAAAGTTACACTTCTTCATATTATGGTAGAGCCTTTCAAATCAAAGTTTTACAAAGACTACTCAGATATGCTCTTAGTGAGTCTCTAGATCAAGGTTATATACTAAGATATCATTGAAATAAACCACCACAAATTTCCCATTTAGTTGTCAAAGCACATGATTCATTAACCGTGTAAATGTGCTCGACACATTTGATAGCCCAAGTAGATCATAAGCCATTCATACAATCCATGGCATGTTTTGAGTGTGGTCTTCCATTTGTCACTCTCATGCATTCGGATTTGATGGTATCTAGATTTGAGATCAATATTAGAGAATACTCTTGCTCCATTTAACTCATCCAACATATCATCAAGCCTTGGGATGGGATACTTGCACTTGATGGTGATGCGATTGATTGTTCGGCTATCTACACATATTCTCCACAACCTATCCTTTTTAGGCCAACATAGTACAAGGGTTAAGGAGTTCTAACACATACCCTTTCTTCATGAACTTATTTACCTATCTTTGTAGCTTGGTAGCCTGTTCAGGGTTTAGCCAATAGGCAAGCTTGTTTGACAATGCAACTCTTGGCTACAAGTCAATTGTATGTTCGACGCCTCATATGGGAGGTAGGTCTTCTAGCAACTTACTTGAGAACAAATTGGCAAACTTATCTAATAAGATTTTCACCTTAGCAGGCACTAATTCCTCCTTAAGTCTCATCTCTAACAACCTTCTGACTAGTAAATAAGTTGGCTCTTCGAGTTCTATCTCTCTTTTCATCTTAGCTTGAGTCATCACCAAAGCTTCTTTCTTCAAGACTCGATTCAATTACGTCTGTATGACTTTTACTTGCTTGGTAGTTATAGAGCTTAACTTCACCCTCCTACCCTCATGCTCTAGGGAATAGGTATTCCTCCTCCCATCATATATCACGGTTCAGTTAAACATTTACGGTCGTCTAAGTAGAATCTAGGACACACTTATAAGTAACTCATCATAGAGCCCTTTATCTTGATAGTTGCCAATACAAATCAGCATAAACACTTGCTTGTTTACCTGTAAGGCTCCTTTGTCACTGAGCCAACATAGCTTCTAAGGTTTTAGGTGGGGTTCGATAGGCAACTTCAATTATTAGACCATGAAAGTAAAGGCTACATTAGTGCAGTACCCACTGTCAATAATCAAAATACATAGCGACCATTCACCTTGCATCCAATATGGAAAAGATTCTCTTTCTATTCGTCCTTAGGCATAGGACTCATATTCATTGTCCTTCTCAACACTATAGTGGCTGGTATGAAATTACCTTCCTCGGTATAGATGACTTCCTCCTCTTCGAATAGTTTAGTTAGGCTAATCCCTTTCGAGTCTTCCACTTCCTTATCAGTACTATCTACCTCAATAGTCAATGCTTTACCTTATATCACCATGGTTCTTATGTTTGGATATTGAGCAGCCATGTGTCTAAATCCTTAACATTTGAAACACTTAGTCTCATTCATCTTTCATCCTAAGCTCTGACGTTGCTCGAACTTGCTTGAGATCTCCTTCTCTTCTGCTAGGGCATTTTGAGAAAGTCAAGTCTTAGCAACCTTACTTAGTTTCATCCATACAAGTTTGCTTAAAACAAATCGACTACTACTAAGTTAGTTGATAAGGATTGGAACCTTCCTGTTCGACTCCTTTCAATTCTCTAGGAGGTTCAAATAGCGTCATCAAGTGATCCAATATCCATGGTTTCTAGAATATCTCCAGTCTCATATTTCATTCCACTAATAAATTGAGATATAGTTCAATCTTCAGGCTCAATGACTTCGCATCGGATCATTAGCATCTAAAATTCCTTTACATACGCATCAACAATCGATCCTCCTTACCTCAACTCTTATAATGTTTTTAAGGCATCTTATAAATAGTAGCTCGGCACAAATCTCTTTCTCATGACCCTCTTCATCTCATCCCAACTCCTAACTTCACATTCTCCTTCTCTTCTTCAAGTGGCTTGCATGTTCTTCCATCATAAGGCAGCATAACTTGTAAACTCCAATATAGTAAGTTTAACCTTTGCATTATCTAGTGCTTCGTAGCATTCAAATTTCTTCTCAATCTTATCTATCTAATCCAAGAAGTTCTCGGCATGCCTACTCTTAGAAAAACTTAGAATGCACATCTTTAACCCTTTAACTCTAAGAGCTCAAACATTCCTTTCTTCTTGCTCATAGTACTCCTTTGCTTCATGGTCTCCTTCCTCTTCTTCCTCTTTGATTTCATTAAGTGCTAGCTTATGCCTAGTAACCTTACCCACTCCTTTAATTCAAGGTAGTTGAACTAGGGCATTAACTTAGCCAAACTGACCATTGCCTCTCTCAAGTTGTTTACATCCTTTATATGGGCCATTTTTAGCTCGTTGCTTATCTTCATTTATGATAGTCACCAAATTGGCTCCCAAGTCAATGAGTCAATTCAGTTGGTCACCCATTGCTTGGGGTGTGAAGCTTCCTTATTGGCCTTAACCATTCTAAACACCACTCTCTTAATTACCAATGGCTCCTTGTACATTAGAGTTAGACATTATTGTTTATTTCTATAAGATTTATCAACAGATATACTATTCAAAGCTTCCTACCACAAATAAGGATAAACGGACATCGAATAAACCAACCGCCGGTACAACCAGTATATGATAAACAACTACACACTCGTACTCTGTTTTGTGTACATGAAATAGGGGAAGACACAATACGGAATTCTTCAACACTAATCACCTTTCAAAATCCTATGACAACCACATAATGTTTAAGATACAAAAGAAAAAAAAAACAACAACAAGTCACTCGAAGAATAAAGTACCAAAAACTAACATCGAATGTAGCCAAGCTCTGATACAAAGACGGTACAATTCGACAAGTATGAACACACAACGTCCAATATCACATAAATCAAGGGGGTGTATTCAAACATCTAGATGGTCCAAAAAGTAAATGAAAATCGAAGGTTGAGCAAGGGTCCTCGCATATCGACAATGGATATGACACAGCAACGCTTCTCTTAATGGGTTAGATAAGAGTAGTTAAGAGCAAGTAAAACACTTAACTCATGAGAATGAATTTGAAATATCAATAATATAATGTCTCTTGTGGCTATTATAATATAGAATATTTATATGACCCAATTAGGATAAATCCAAAGTTATAATAAATTACAAAAAAGAAAAAAAAGGATTCTTACTAGTAAAGGAAAAGAGAATAATTTACAAGGATGACATTGTAATCAAGCAAAAAGAATATATGGTGGTAAGAAGGACAGTACGGATGATACAAAAGGCAATACGTGCATCATTTGCTCATTCTATGTCCCAATGACACAGCTCAAACAACTGGGACTAGAAAAGGAGTTAGTATAGGGGCAACTTATTGTTAGGTTAGCCTTGGGAGGTTGGCTCCTAATAGTTGTCAATTCGGCTTCGGCATAGATCAGGTTAATAGTATTCAGATTCAATGCTTAGATAGGGGTATTATGGAGTAGTCGGCTTTACATGTCAGTTGGTTACCTCAGCAGCTTCTTGGATGATGTAACGAGCAAAGTAACTTAATAATTTGAATTGAAGGATGCATTACTCCTTGTTGTTTAACTCACCTCAAACAATTTGACGAACCATCTAAGCAAGTCCTCAAGCTCAGGAGCATATGATTGGTCCAAGATCCCTATAGTTTGCTTTGGTACCAAGATGATGCGAACTGAAGCTAAGAACAAACAAGGTCAGTTGTAGGTTAGGTCCATGCTTATCGAAAGTTTGAAGAAGGTGATGGGATTGTGTGAAAATAGTAAAGGTAAAGTAAGCAAACCCATGAATTGCTTTGAGGATACAACATACCAAGTAACTTCTAAAGACTTACGATCCAACTTGATATGATGCATAAGATGGTCTGGTGAGGTAACTTGCTACCTAGCTTTGCTTAAGGATTAATATAAGAGCAAAAAGAGTAAATAAGCTACGAGAGCAATGTTGACAAAAGGGTGTATTCAATATATTGATGATAAGAGAACAAGTGATGACGCGGCTATATGTACAACAGGTATTTATACCTAAGAAACTAAGGCAACCTGCCTAAAATGGAAAAGACTAAAAGAGTAATGTCTAAAAGCAGTAATGTACATAGAATAATAAAGGGTACAAATGTTAATTTAAGTAAATTAATGATTAGCACAAGAGATTCCTTTACATTTGAGATACGTGGCAACAACATATTGGGGATGCTTTTGGTAAAAACAAACAAAATAGTACAATCATGATGAAGGGCCAACCAGGGGTACCGAATAGAGGTGCTAAGAAGGCTTAGGCTCGTTTGAGAAGGAGTGGCTGTGGATACGTGCTGGAGCTCTTGGCTTCTTGACACCAATGTCGTTGATCTAAAGGTTGACTTAACCAGAGACGAGTAGATGTGTATGAAGGGGAAGGTAATCAGTAGGGCATTCAACAATTCAATAAGTAAGTACACAATGTCCAAGAGATTTGGGGTTACTCGACTCGGCAAAAGAAGTTGGTCAACAGCAAGTATCTATTCAACCTTAGCAAGAGCCGGTTGGAATAAGAGGACTCGCTTCATTAGTTGTTTTAGGCTTCGAGCTCGATTGCAAGTCAAAAGTTTAGTAACTTAATTCCTATCATTACTAGTGCTAATCTCTACCTTGCCTAAGGGTTCTAACTACCTTGCATTAGGGTTTAGCTTACTTTGTTTTTTATTTGCCCTAAATTTGTTTTAGTTTTTGTATTTTTTTTAATTACTTAATTCAATGTACTTATTAATATTAATTTATAGAAATGGACCAATTGGAATATGACATCTATCACTAATTAATATTAGCAGATATAAAAAAATCATAAGTCTCATTGTCATAAAAAAACAAAGCACATATTTATTTTGCAGAATGCTTAAAACATGTCATGTTTATATATTTTTCTCATTAATTTATATTTACGGTTGCTAATTATTGTACTTATGCATTTCATGTTATATTATGCAGCGAAACTCATGTTAATCGAAAAATATGCACGAATAATCAAACATTAAATTTCAACTTTTTTTGTATAAAAAAAATATATATTAAATTTCCATCCATGAATCAATTCTTTCACTATAAGTACACTTTTACAATCCATTGTATGTACTACACACAATTCATAATTTCATTATTCAAGCACTTATTAAATAATTAGTATCATATGCATTAACAACTACTAGATATACTTAAAGTAGGTGCCATGTTAGTCAATAAAGTCCAAAGTTATGAAGTCTAACACTAGAACCATTTTAAATTACTAATTACCATTATGTATTAAATAAGTACACTTAATTACATGAAAAAATAAACTAGTTTTACAAAATAAACATAATATAAAAATTATAAATTAATAAAAAGGAAAAAATGTAGAAAAATATGGCAGTAGAAAATATTTTGAAATTATAAATTTATATATAGAATATTAATATACTTATTGTATTTAAAAATTAAAAAAAAAACTGAAATAGAAAAAGGAGGAAATTACCAATAAATTCCTAAACTTTGATCTAAGTGTAGATTTATCCTCTTAATAATCAAATATTGCAAATCACTCGTTAAACTTTGATAAATTACCAACATAAAAAACTTTTCCTTTTCTAATTAAAAAATTCACATTATGATTAAAGTTTAAAAAGTCCTAAAGTACAATTTGATAAATTCAAGAGTATTTTCACACCAAGGTTAAAGTTTAAGGAATGGTTATTTGCAACTTACTAAGTTATTGGCTAATTTATCAAACTTTAAGGGGAGTGATTTGCAACGTTCAAAGATTTGGATAGTTAATCCATAGTTAAGTCAAATCTTTTCGTTTATTTATTTATTTATTTATTTTTTGTTTGGGGGAGGGGTTATTTGCATTTCCTCCCAAAAAAAGTTATATATATATATAAATATATATGGAAAATATGAAATGTTTCATATATTACAAGAATATATTATAGATCTAAATGTGCCTTTACTGCATTTTTGAAAAGCCAAAATAAAGTGAATAATAATAAAAATGCAAAAAATGAAAAGAAAAGAAATCATCTAAAGTTATTAGGAAAAACACATTTGAAAGATAAAATAAAACACATAAGAAAATGATAACACATATTATGAATTTTAATACAAAAATAAAAAAAAAAATCATATGCAAAGAAATTAACAACATAACCTATAAATCATCATACAAAACAAGGGATGATGTTATAATGACTACCTAAACTTTATATGTTTTTTAATCTTCATAGAAATTTAAAATTGCCAAATTTCATACTTAATCAAACTTTTATGTACTAAATTTGTTGTCTTACCTCTAATTTTTATTTTTTGACCAATATATGTTTGCTATGTCATTTTATGTATGTAAGAATAAGTTTAGATAGGTATGATATTTAACAAATTCAACCTTTAGGTTTGTAATTTGATAATAAGAAAGTTTAAATGGTTACAATATCTAACAATTTTAAACTTTAAGTGTAAAGTTGGAAGAATACACAAAAATTGGATATTGATTTTGACATTTTCTTTTAAAACCTCATCTAAATATTTTCAATAACATATACCTATTTTTTAATAATATTAAAAAAAACCTGCATATATCCATCTATTTGGATTACAATAAAAAAAAATATAAAGTAAA
This sequence comes from Lumnitzera littorea, assembly GCA_024138015.1. Classification (NCBI taxonomy): domain Eukaryota; kingdom Viridiplantae; phylum Streptophyta; class Magnoliopsida; order Myrtales; family Combretaceae; genus Lumnitzera; species Lumnitzera littorea. The sequence goes on along the minus strand of JAMXBB010000007.1, from coordinate 51,923,370 downwards.
AAATAAATAACGTTGTCAAGTTTGGTTTTTCACCTCTCAATTTTTAAAATTAGATCTTCTCTAAACCGATCAGTATTGAACCCTATCCGTTTAATACTGACTCTCAACTGGAGTTTAAAGAAAATCGGTTTTTAATTTGAAAATGTCTTAGAATCACCACCCGACCAAAGTTCGGAAAAAAAGTTTACTTATAACAAATTGGATGGATTAGTTATAACTTAGCCATTAGTCTTTTGATAAAAATCGATTTTTGTAAAACGGTTTTAAAATAAGAGATTTGGATCCGAGGGTTATAATCTTTAAACCCTTACGGGTATCATTAACTTTCCAAATTTAAATTTAATCTTAAAAATCACTATTTTAATTTCACAAAAACTTGATTATTAATTATTCTAATTAGATAAATTAAGTAATCTAGAAGAAAAAAGGAAATTTTTTATTTTTATCGTCGCCTTATAGGTGCCTATATACCTGCTATTTGAGATTAAACGTACGTAATTTTTTTATGAAAATTTTAGTGAGTGATTTTTTTTAATTAAAAATGATCAAGTTTACATTTTTAGTTCAATTTGGTTTATTTAAAAAAAAATTTCTAAAAAAGAAAGGCCCTAAATTAGGAATTATTATTCTAAAATGCCTTAATTTGAAAAAAAAGATCCGTTTATTTTTATTTTTGAAAAATCAATTTTCTAAGTGACAAAAAGAAATAATAATCTTTATTCTTTCTATTTACTTATTTATTTTTATTTTTACCTTTTTATTTTATTTATTCTATCAATTTTTACTTTCTATTAAACTAAAAATAAATAAATAACTAAATAAAGTACTTTTTCTTTTTCTTTCTTTCTCTTTTTTTTTTTTTACTTTTCCTTCTTCTTTCTTTTTTTTTTTTAATTTTACATTTACAATTATAAACAAAAGAAAATCAAACAACAATAACAACAACTGAGAAAAAAAAAAAGGAAATAAATAAATAAAAAGCTTCGTATGCAGTGGGCGTGCGGGTCGAATCTGTAGTGAACTTTAGGTCGGATGGCCAGGTTTGAGTTGAATTGCAGATCAGGTCGTAGGATCGAGTCAGGTCATCTCCAAGTCCTCTTCGATAGTAGCGGCCAAGCACGGTTGAAAGTGATTCAGATCGAATTTCTTGTGGGTGACGATGGATTTATGTGTTTTAGGTTGGGGATAGGGGGGTAGGCTTAACACCTTAGTGTTTTGGGTTGGTTTGGAGGGTAGTTTGAAGTGGTGGCTGACGGTAGTGTTTAAGTCTTGGCGTTTTGGGGTTATTGGGTACAAGAGAGGAGTGTGGTTTAGTATTTTGAGGTGTATGGAGTTTTACCGTAAAGTTAGTTTAGTGTGGGGAGTAGTGGTGGTGGTGGTTCGAGAGGGGAGGTAGGGTGGTTCGGTGGTTAAGGTTTAAGTGGTAACAAGTTGGTGGTGATGCTACAGCGGAGGTTAAAAGCAGTTGGGCTGGGGAGCCTAAGCTATGGGTAGTTTTCTTAAGGTGGTGGTTTAGCTCGAGCTTTAGTGGAGAGAGTGAGTTAGAGAGAGAAAATGATCGTGGGAGAAAGAAAAGGTGTTTTCAATTATTTTAGTTGATTATATGAGGTTTTGTGTGTTCATGGACATCCTTAAACCCCTATTTATATACAAATTTAACCTAGAAACTAAGGAAACTCGAAATCGGATTTGAATGCAAATGGTCAAAATTTAAGTTTTTTTCCAACTTTTGAAGCTCGGTTTGAATGTGTTTTTAACCGAATTTGGACGTATTAATGGGTTTGATTCAGAGTAGGCTAAGTGTTCAACAAGATCAAAGCAGGAAATTGCATGTGTGTATATGTGAAATTTGTGTGAAAATTGGAGCTAAAGTGGAGGGAGTGGGTTGTTCTTAACTAGGAAAGTGGAGGAAAGTCTGGAGAAAATGAGGGAAAATTGAGAGAAAAAGAGGGAAAGCATTAACGTGGCATCACATCAGCCAACCCAACCAACTCTGACCTGCCACGTATCATCATGTGACACAAGGCAGTTGACATGGTATGCACATGGTTAACATGTGGTGTCATGTTAGCATGTTATCCAATCCTAAGCTACTACGTGTTAGGATACACGGTACAATTAGGTCTTAACACGTAACAGTTCTTGATGTGATGAAAAAAAAAAAAAAAAACCTTTTGTATACTCTTACCAAGATTCGAACCCTTAAACTCATACTTATCCCAATGCCAATGTCCATATGCTTATCCGTTAAGCCATTGGCGTGTATCTTGTCTGTATATGCAATTAAATTATACATATGGACTTGGTAACCTAAACTAGATTTAAATCTAAGCTTAAGTTTAATGACCTAACTTCTGAACTTATTTTAAAATTAAAAAATCTACCCTATTAAATTGTTATTTTCTAATTTGCCTAAAATTTTCTATTTTTTCAATTTTTCTATTTCTTGAAATTTTTTGATACTTTACAACCTTTTTCAAATTTTATTTTCTAAATTTCTTATTACTTTTTTTTTGTTTCTCTTTCTAAATTTCCTATTTTTGATATTTTTCCAAATTTCTTAATTTTTTGTTTTTTTTTTATTTTTCTAAAATTTTTATCTTTTATGAATTTCTTTATTTTTTCGAGTTTGCTACTAAGAAACATTTACCTTATTGATGTAACGAAAGAAATGAAAGGAAGAATTGAAGAAACAAAAGAAGAAAACTATGGGATTGGTAGGCATAAGGTAGGTAGGGTTTGAGGCTTTCCTCATACCATATTTTGTATGGTGCAGGTTCCTAAATTTTGGAATTGGAACTTACCCTCTACTATCCTAAAATTAATATCCTATAAAATCTACATGATATACGATACCATGAGGAACCTGTAAATTTTTTTTTTTTAATTTCATGTTTATATGACATTAAAAAATTAATCTATATTTGATATTACAAGTTCTTTATATGCAAAATTTATGGAACTTACAACAAAACCCGTTATATCAAAAGAAGTAATTTTCCTTACCTTCATTATTTCAAATTTATATAATCTTATGAATTAGCAAATGGGAAAAAATGAGGGGAAGGAATGGAAATTGTAAAGCTAGAGAGGAATAATAAAGGAAAAAAATAAAAACATAAAGCAAGAAAGATAGCATTAGATTTAACTATTTAAGGTTTGTAACTTATGGCCTTACATCTCCTTTTTTTTTTCCTTTTTATTAAAATATTTGTTCGCCATAAATATAATATTATCATTCATTCTTCATTTAGTAGTATTATTTAATAATCTTTATAAGATAGAAATAAGGTATCATGACACCTGTACTTTTTATACATTAAAGGATAGGTTTTAGAGTCAATACATAGTAGAAAGATCTCATATTCTTACCTTACCCTATGAAAGCAGGTCTTGTAAAATTTGTATCTGGAATTTACCATGTAATCTTAAATACATATTCAAAATCTGTCCCATTGAGTAAGATATGAGAAAGTACTTTATACAATAAAGTCAACTGCTTGTCCCTAAAGAAAATAACGACTACACATCAAATAAAAAAAGATTAGATCAATGGGAGAGATAAGGCATGGTAAATATATCATTTTTTTTTTAACAGCATGATTATTCACCAAAAAGTAGACATTTTGGTAAGGATTTTTGCCAACCAATTATGTTATGAGTTTTTTTTGCCACTTTATAATGAAATAAAAATTGCCTGACTAAAGCTTTTTTAGTACAAGGTTTTTGCCACTTTAGGATGAAATGAAAAATCATTATCACTAAAGGCCTCTAGTTGGATTCGTACTATTGGTATTGGAGAAATTTCTTTAGTGTTTAGTCTATAAAAATTTTGGTTTAGTTTGATTTCAATTTGAAACATTTTCAAACCAAAAGTTTAATATGATTTAAACTTCTGGTTTATAAATGTAAGTATTTTTCTTTTATTTGACAAAAGACAAATTTAAAGGGAAAATGCTTCATTAAATTGGACTAGGTCGAATAATTAACTAGGCAAACTACTTAGGTTATGTTATATAACCATCAAGGCCATTATAGTCTAATGGCATAACTCTAGTCTTCTAATAAAATGGATCAAATTTAAATCTCTCATCTCCCAAAAATATATGTTAGTGGCAAAAAAAAAAAAAAAAGGTTATGCTACATAACCTAAGTAATCAAGCTTGGACCTTAAGATGACTTAAGTTGATTTAGCTTAGTAATATCAAAATCAATATTTTTAGGACTAGTTAGATCACTATTGGGTTTGGATACTTGAAGTCCATGAAAAAGTTGACTCATCTCATCCGCTAATCCCTAAGGCAATTGGATAGTGATCATTCATTGTCAAACTCTATAAATACCAAAAATTCTCAAGATCACTTGTGTTCTCAAATGCTGAAAAATGTTTAGGAAAGCATATTTCTAGTCACTTTGGCTTAAAATGCAAGTATCCTAGTTTCCTTATCAAGACTACCTATTCCTCCTTCTAAAACTTTTTCCAAGTTATCATAGCCTATAGTTGTCATCTCTATGTTATTCCTTCGAGGCCATTGAAGTATAAAGTCAAGATGTCTAAATTTTAGTGTTTTTAGGGGTAAAATGTTTTAAATTTTTTACAAATAACATAAAATAAATGAGTTAAGATAAAATCAACAGTATAGAAAGTGGTTTAAAGGTACTTTTAAGCAAATTGAAATATTTTTTTCTAGTTTTTGGCAATGTTTTTTAGTTACTTGGTTCATGCATTTTCTAACTCAAATAAATTTGTTGTTCATAATAGTGAGGTACCTTTGTTTTCACAATTTGATTACTAACACTTGAAGACATTACCAAGACGATTTTAAAAAAAAAACAAAAAAGAGGAAAAAATTCACACTCCATGTTAGGGAAAAGGGACTAAATATTGCCAAAAATTTTCAAAATTACAAAAATATGGCTTTTGTAAAAATATTTCCAAAAATACAGCACTTGAATTCAAGTTTTGAAAACCCAAATTAGTCTTACATTGAAGTTGACTTTTCAAAGGTCGAATTTAATGGTGCTATAAGAGAATCGACTTTTGAAGGTCGATTCTTTCGAGCCTAAAATCACAAAATGCTTTTGATTTCCTCATTTCGCACATCCCTTTGTTTCTATAAACCTAAGCCCTAACGAGCAACACCCATCAATCCTCTCATTTGGCAAATTCTTTACATCAATTGGAAGAGAAAAGATCATGAGCCCATCACTATGTATTACTCTCATGGTCAAATTTTGAGGGTTTTTTAAAAGAAATACATAGGTTTCTCCTATTTTCAATCTCTAGAACTGTTTGTGCACTTGAAGATATTTTTCTCTCCAATTCATCTTTTCTTATTCTAATAATACATTGTATGTTATTGGTGACTAAATATCTTGTTTTGTTAATATATAATAGGTTTCTCCTATTATATGGAAATTTTTTTATTTATGTACTATAGGTAATATTAGTACATTTGTATCTGTGTATGTGTGTGTGTGTGTATGTGTAATCAGAATATATACGTATATTATATTTGTTTGATGTATGATTTAATATGCATGCATGTTGAGCCTAGTTTTTTCGTCCTAGTTTTATATAAATAAGTCTTCTTTAAACTAATCAATATTAATCGTTATCCATTTAATATTAACCCTCGACTAAGGTTTAAATAAAATCTTTTTTTTTTTATATTTTAAAAAAGCTTTGGAGTCGCTACTCAATTGGAGTAAAGAAAAAGAGTTAAGTTATAACCAACCAATTGGGTGGATTGGTTATAACTTAATTACTAGTCTAACGATAAAACCAATTTTATAAAATGGTTTTCTAAAATGATAGATTTGGATTCAGAGACTATCCTATTAAACCCTAAATGAGTACCACTTTTTAACTTTCCAAATTTAACTTTGCTTTTCATATATATCCTTATAATAACATTTATGTACAAGCTCAAATTGAAATTATACCTATTTACAAAAGATAAGGATTTTAAAGAATTAATCACTAAAGGGGGGAAATACATTTTTTTTCATATTTTAAGTCATCCCGTATGTATGGGGCACCTATGTACCCGCTATTCGAGATCAAACTTTTATAGTTCATTTTGAAAATATTAGCGTGTTAATTGATTTTAAATTTTGGAAGTAACTAAGTTTACATTTCTTAGCCATTTCATTTTGATTTAAGAAAAACACCTAAGAGAAAAGGACCCTAATTCAGTGATTTTTTTTTTTTTGGGGAAAATTCTAAAAATCCTAATTTTTTGAAAGAAAGTCCATTTATTTTATTTATTTGAAAAAAAAAATTATAGGTGATAAAACTTTTTAGAAAAATCTTAAAATACCTAAATATAACTTTCCATGAAATATGCAATTATCATAGCTAACACACCTAATTATAGACAAGAAGGCTAAACTATAGAAAAGAAGTTTAATTATAAAAAGGAACCTTAAACTATGGAAAAGATGCCTAAATATAAAAGAAAAAGCCTAAATCATGGAAAAGATACCTAATCATAGAAAAAAATATCCAAATCATAAAAAACATGTCTAAAAGAAAAAAAATTCTACAAGAAGCCTTAAATCTGAAAAGAGTTTATTTATTTTATTGGAAAAAGGATTTTTTTTTTTAAGTGATAACCTTTTTTGTTTTTATTATTTATTATTATGATTATTTCATTTATTTATTTTGCTATTTTATAATTAACTAAACTATGCCTTTCTATCCTTTTTCTCTTTCTTTCTTTTCCTCTTTCTTTTATTTTTTTGCTTTTTTTCTTCATGTAATTACAAATAGAATATATTCATAACAACAACAACAACAACAACAAAAGAATAATGAAAAAGAAAAAGTACAATATTACAAAAATAAATAAAAAATAAAATAAAATATGAAGAATAAAACACAAATCAAAACTAAAGTAGAGCTAGACTAAGCTAGAGTTCGCACAAGTTAGAGGTGGGTGTTAGAGCAGTTAGGTTAGGTTAGAATGCTATTACTGTAGGCAATTTCTAATATAACTTGTTATAACTCAAATCCTAGAGAGAGAAAAAGGGGCCATATATAGAGAAAGTGGTGTTACAAATGAATTTAAGTAATTATGGGTGATGAGTTGATAGTTTGTAGTAAAATGGAATCACTTATTTATAGGCATCATGATCAAGTTAAGGATGAAAAATATTAAATGCAATATGATTTTCTTTAATATTTGGGTTGGCGAACCTAGACAATATGCAATGCTAAATATAAAGCTACGCACGTAGGAGTGTGTTAAAGTATGTCCAACGCACGTAAGAGTGTGCTTACCACATTTAGAAGTGAGTTAATAAATGATGTGGCGATGAAGTGAGAAAAGAAAATAAAAGATGCATTTTGCACCTTTCATGGATTATTGGTTTTTCCTTATTCATATGTGCAATAAATTACACATATGGATGAGTTAACTTGGGTTAGATTCAAATCTAAGTCTAAGCCCAATGACCCTTTTGTTATATTATTATATTCTACTAAACTATCTAAAAGATTTATTTATTTTTTCTATATCTTCTATTTTATTGTATTTTTCTAAATTTTATATTTTTGTGATTTATTTCAATTTCTTTTTTTTTTAGCTTTTCTTAAACTTTCTATTTTTTTGTATTTTTCTAAACTTCTTACTTTTTGGGTTCTTTCTTATTTTTCTAATTTTTTTTGTATTTTTCCTAATTTAGGACCCTATTCTAAAATATTTTGAAAAATAAAGTGTCTATAACTGCCTCTCTTTGTAGTGAAGTCTAAACAAAACTTTATCATAAAAATAAAACAGACACTATTTTTGCCTTAGAGATGGATTTCGTTCCAATAAGCGCTATAGCTAGCTAACTAACTATCTTATGCTCGATTTATTAAGGATTTAGGTAGAGAGAGAGGTGGTGCTCTAAGACTACAAGAGGAATTAAAGCTTGGTCATGCTTAAATAAGTAAGCGCTCTTTGTGTTAACTAAACCTCTAAGCTAAAATTGATTTGGGGAACCTAGTTCTGTCCTTCTAGGCTCACTAACTTGAGTAAGAGCATCTCTAAGGGACTAGCAACCCTAATTTGAATCGATTTGAGGAACCTAGTCATACTCCTCTAGGTTGACTAACTTAGGCATGTTTATAAAGAGTGATAAGAAATCAGGATAGTGCTCCAAGAGCATGTGATCTAACAGTTTCAAGATAGCGCTTTGAGAACATGTGATCCAAGAGTTTAGCATAGGATAGCGCTTCGAGAGCATGCGATCCAAAGGTTTTAGCTTTGGTAAGGATAGCGCTCTAAGAGCATGGGATTCGATGATTTCAAGGTTAGGATAACACTCCAAGAGCATACAATCCAACAATTTTAAGGTTAGGATGGTGCTTTGAGAGCATGCGATTTGAGAGTTTTAAGGTTAGGATAGCGTTCTGAGAGCATGCAATCTTAAAGGTTTAGCTTAGGTTAGGATAATGCTTCGAGAGCATGCAATCCAAGGGCTTCAACTTGGGATAGCGCTTCAAGAGCATATGACCTGATGATTTCAAGGTCAAGATGACATTTCGAGAGCATACGATCCAAGGGTTTCAAGGTTAGGATAGCGCTCTAAGAGAATGTGATCCGATGTTTTTACTACATGGATAGTGCTCTAAAGAGCAAACGATCCATAAGGACCAAAGCGAAAGGAGTTTATGTAAAAATTCTTGAAAAGGATAGATTTGTTGATTGGTAATCATGAAAAATGGAGTAGACACTAGGGATAAAGTCCTTAGATAAAAAGAGAGGTAAGTAACATCAGCCATGAGGGCCATCATGTCAAAGAGGATAATTTTGGCCTCTAAGGCCAGCTTGGGAGCAATTTTTATGCGGGAGTAGATACTTGAACTTTGGATGATAGGAAGTGACTCGTTTGAAAACAATTGTTGTCGGGGTAATGATAGAAGCTTACTACTAGGGTTGACTCTGGAGAAGACGACTTTCAAAAGAAAGGAGGATTCTTGTCTAAAGAACTTAAATGAGAAGGAATCGAATTTATTCTAATTTTTTGACTTGCTAACAAATTTAGACTCTGCCAGTAGTGTAAAGACTTTTCAGCGACATAACAACTTGATCTTTCGGGCTGCCTTGGTCTAAGAGAACCATTTCTTTCTTTCAAGGGCAAATAGCTTTCCATGACTTCTTCAATTTTCTTCTTATCAAAGGATATCTCATTAAAGTTAAGTTTAGTCTAAAAGGACTTCCTCACACTCTCAGCTTAAACTCCTCTCTTTTCACTTCGATTCCAAAAATTATGGTTCACCTTGTAAGTAATCATATTTAATTCATCTGTTAGGTCTTTTTTAGACTATAATATAATAAAGGCTTTTGGTCTTCGATTTCAAAATGGATATTATTGAAATGGCTTTTTATGAAAGAATTGCTCTTTAATCTAGGTTTACAAGTCAAGAACCTTATAGGTAAAACTAAAATTATGCTTACCTAGTTTCAAATGTAACTTTTACCAAGAATAAGTTATCTCTTTTAATCATAAGGGGCTTTAAGGAAGGGTGGAATTATTAATATGCCATGAGCCATGTGTCAGTTGTAATTTCTTTGGGGATCATAATTTTTAAGGGGAAAACTTTGGTATTTACCCTAGCTTTTTTTAAGCTTAATTGCATTAACAGTGTTTTTAGGGCTTTTTTTTTTTTTTTTTTCGAAATGTGGGTCTAAATTCAAGAATGGGTTTATGTACCACTTGTCCTTTTGGGTTTTAAGGCTTTGGACTTAATCACCATGTTTATGTCAATCATACTTTTCATTTTTCATTTTTCACTTACTCATTTTTCCTCTTTTTTCATTCTTCTCCTGTTTTTTTTTTCTTTCTTCTTTTCTTTTTCATTTAAGACAAAATGAATATTCTTTCTTTTAGCTTGCAGCTCAAAGCATATGTAGTTTTAGTGTTTAGAATGGATGCCTTTCTTCATTTTAGAGGAAATTAGTTATCAATGGTAACAATTACTTTTGAATTGATGCAACTAAAACAGGCACAAATTAGTTTTAAATTTTCTTCTAATAGATGCTCCTGACCTCCCTTTTGCCCCATTGCGAAGGTAGTTCTTGACAGGGTTTAATTTTTGAAAATATCCTAATGAAAGGTCTAACAAAGCTGACAAAGGACTCTGTGTTTAGGATATTGAAAAGATTGCCTAACTTCATTTTGAATTGGGTATTAAATGCAAGATGGACTTCTTTCAAGGAATAAGTCTAATAGTCTCACAATGATGCCACTCAACTCTCATAGTATCTCAAGGTTGGTGTTTTGGAATTTGTCTTTACCTTTCTTCATTTTATACCTTTTAATTAATGAGATATCTTAAAATAGGAGAAATACAAACAAAGTACTTTATTTGAATTACTTGTCTTTTACAAACATCGTAAAATCTAATCTTATCCTTGAATTGAGTCCAATTAGATTACCCCTGCATCAATTAGGTCTTGAACTCTGTTTTTCAATTCCCAACAATTGTTAATGCCCTTGTTGACCCATATGATATTCACATTATGCATTTGGGTTGTATTTCCTCGGCTTGTATCCTAGCATTGGGGCTTTCTGTTGCAATAAGCTCTCATTTCTTAGTTGGTTAAAGACTTGAGATAATGAGGCAAAGATCTAAGTGAACTTCCTTTTAGGTATTCTTAAGCCTTTTTTGCTTGGCGTAGGTCTTGATGTTGTAGTATTTATATATGCCCTTAAATCTAATGGGGCTGGTCTTTTTCTGATCAGCCTCCCTATCCTTATGGCTTCTTCAATTAGGCTCCCAGCAAGTACAATATCCGCAAAACTAGCCTTTGTATTACTTAACAAGTGCCCATAATATAGTTCTTCCAATGAGTTAATAAAGATAGATATTAATTCTTTTGTAAAGAGAGAAGAAATTATTCTAGTTGCCATGCCCCACCATCTTTGGGCATATTCTTTAAATGACTCATTTTTCTTTTTTCTCATTGTGCATAAGTCCCAAATCGAATGAGCTATCTCAATGTTGAACTTGTATTGCTCATAAAATGCCCAAGCTAATTTCTCCCAATTATTGATTTGGTTGAGGTTGAGTTAGGCATAACAAGCTAATGCAGGCCTTGTAAGACTATATTAAAAAGTTTGTACCATAAGTTGATTATTTTAGACATATCAACCCATCTTGCAGACGTATAATCTAGTGTGTAACTTTGGGCATCCAATCCCATTGTACTCCTTAAGCATTGATATTTTGAATTTTTCTAGGTAGGCTCTAACATCGTATGCAAAAAATTCAATGATCCCAGCTTGCTTGAATCCATCATCATTCCCAAGTGCTCTCATTTTCTCAATTATTTACTGAGTTAGCTTCCTTTCTAGCTCCTTGATACTTTCTTGACTTAGCTTTAGGTCAATCTGGAAAGAATAAGTCTTAGACTGAAAAGCTGGATAGATTTTCTCTTCAGGAAGAAGTGCTTCAACAAATTTCCCCTATTGGACTCCTAAGTGCCCTTCATTTAATGACATTGTGCCTTTGAGTAAGATGATGTTGTCAACTAGAAAATTCATCTGTTCAGTCATTTTTCTCCCCGTTTGCTCTAATGAACAAAACCTTACTTATGTAGGGTTGGTGCCATTAAGTTTGTTGTTATTTCCACTATTAGCCATTACTCTAGATAAGAATCCTCACCTATTGGCAACTTCTTGATTTTATTTTCTTTTTTGAAAGAATACTTTCTTTTTAAGAAAGAGAAAAGGAAAAAATGGAATATAAGGATAAGACTTATTTACAATTTGTGAGATCTATTTACATTTCCCTAAGTGAGAGAGAATGAATGGTTAGGTAAGTTCTATTGAAGGACTATTACAAGGAAGGGAATGCTAAAGAATAAAGAACAATAAACTAAAGAGAAAATTTATTATTTCAAAAGATCAGAGTATAGAAAACAAAAGGAAGGGAGCTTAACAATTATTCTTAATGAAACTTAAAATTTTATTCAAAACCTTTTTAACTATATTTAAAGTTTCTAATCTAACTCTTATAGTTAAGCTTTAATTTTGTCCAACATCTGTAAAGCCTAATCCATGGTCCTTTTGCTTTTTTTTTTTTTTTATCTGAGTTAACAAGGCTCAGTCAGAGGCTTTAGCGTATCTAGCCCTTTGCTTCGAATAGGTAGCTTTAGCTTATAGAAGCTGTTCATGCACTCCCAAGGCATCTAGCAGCCTATTAACTCTTTGATTATTTTCTTGTTGGTTACTTGCCATTCTAAGTCTACACATTTTACGGACAAAAATCAATTATTAATGCAATAAAGGAAAATATGTAGATGTTAGGATTGTTTGAGTTGATGCATTACTCCTCAAGTTGTAATCGTACTGTTATTTTCAAAAACTTGATTGCATTAAAACTCTTGAACAATTAGTAAGGTTGCAATTTCTTAAGGGTAGTGTATTAACTCAAGCTTGAAGGGGAGTGTATACAATTAAGGTGGGTTCTAAAAGGTTTTTAAGCTTTGTGACCTTACTTGTTTTTAGAAAACACTTTCAATGGTCATAATGAACTTAAGTAGGGTGGTTTAATCAACCTCAAATGGTGGTTATACTACTACACTCGAAGCCTACACAATGACCTCCCTTCTAAGGTCTTAAGATGACCTGAATCTAGCTGCATCTACCCTATATTTACCCTATATCTTTGATGCAACGAATGAACCTCCATGTCTCAACATATGTGGTATGCAAAATAAATAATTAAAACAAAGTATAGACATGAAGTTAATAACAGACAAATAAATATACAATCAAATAAATAAATCAATAAATGACATTGGTATTTTGAAAAGCAATTTTAATTTTGAGAAGTATTTAAGTGGCTAGCCTTCTTGACATTCCCGGTGGAGTCACTAAGCTATCGAGCTTGGTTTTTTCCTTCCGGTTTTATATAAATAAGTCTTCTTTAAATCAATCAATATTAAACTCTATCCGTTTAATACTAACCTTTAACTAGGGTTTAAAGAAAACTAGTGTTTTTTTTTTTTTATGAAAACACTTTGAAGTCGCCATTCGACTAGAGTCAGAAAAAAGAGTTAAGTTATATCAATTGGGTGAATTGGTTATAACTTAGTGATAAAACTAATTTTATAAAACTGTTTTCTAGAACGAGAGATTTAGATCTAAGGGTTATCCTATTAAACCTTAAATGGGTACCACCTTTTAACTTTCTAAATTTAACTTTGCTTTTCAAATATACCCTTATAATAACATTTATTTACAAGCTCAAATTGAAATTATGCCTATTTATAAAAGATAAGGATTTAAAAGAATTAATTACTAAAGGGGGAAAATATATATATTTTTTTCATATTTTAAGTCACCTCATATGTTCGAGTGCTTATGTACTCATTATTCGAGATCAAACTTTCATATCTCATTTCGAAAATATTAGCAAGTTAGTTGATTTTAAATTTAAAAAGTAGTCAAGTTTATGTCTCTTAGCCATTTCATTTTATTTAAAAAAAAAAAGACCTAAGAGAAAAAGGTCATAATTTAGTGATTTTACTTTTGGGAAAATTCTAAAATATCCTAATTTTTGAAAACAAGGTTCATTTATTTTTATTTATTTGAAAAAAAAAATTCTAGGTGATAAAGCGTTTTAGAAAAAACTTAAAATACCCAAATGCAACTTTTCATGAAATATGTAATTGCTATGGCTAACACATCTAATTATAGAAAATAAGCCTAACTATAAAAAGGAAACCTAAACCATGGAAAATATGCCTAAATTATAGAAAATATGGCTAATCATAAAAAAAATGTCTAATCATAAAAAGAATGTCTAAATCTTGAAAAAGATATTTGAATCATAAAAAACATGTCTAAAAGAAAAAAATTTCTACAAGGAGCCCTAAATCTAAAAAGAGTTTATTTATTTTATTGGAAGAAGGATTTTTTCTAAGTGATAAAATTTTTTGTTTTTATTATTTATTTTTATGATTATTTCATTTATTTATTGTTATTCTATAAATAAATAAACTACACCTCTCTATCCTTTTTCTCTTTCTTTCTTTTCCACTTTCTTTTCTTTTTTCTTTTTTTTCTATTTTTACAATTGAAAATAGAATACAATCATAACAACAACAACAAAGAAAAAAAAAAGAAAAAATACAATATTACGAAAATAAATTTAAAAAAATACAAAATATGGAGAACAAAACACAAATCAAAACCAAAGCGAAGCTAGACAAAGTTGCCAAACCAAGTTGGAGTTTGCATAGGATGGAGCTAACCACCGGAGTGGTTAGCTTGAGTTGGAAAACTCTTGCTGTAGGGAGTTTCTAGCACAACTTGTTCTAGCTTGAATCCTAAAGAGAGAAAAAGGGGTTGTGTAGAGAGAGATTAACATTGCGAATGAATTTAAGTGATTGTGAGTGATGAGTTGATGGTTTATAGTAAAATAGAATCCCCTATTTATAGATTCATGGTTGAGTTAAGGATGAAAACTATTAAATGCAATATGATTTTTTTCCATGTTTAGATTGGGTAAACCTAGACAATATGTGATGCTAAATACAAAACTGCACATGTAGGAGCATGTCGGAGTATGTTCAATGCACATAGGAGTGTGCCCATGACATGGCGATGAAGTGAGAAAAGAAAATAAAAGATGCATTTTACTTCTTCTATGGATTGAACCTAGGATCTCCAAGTCATATGTAATGTTAAGTCTGAGTACTTTTCTAGATGGACTGTTAGTTATGGATTAGGTCAATTTGGGTTAGATTCAAATCTAAGCCTAAGTTTAATAACCCTTTCTTTATTTTATTATATTCTACTAAACTATCTAAAAGATTTATTTTTTTCTAGATCTTCTATTTTTTTGTATTTTTATAAATTTTATATTTTTGTAAATTTCTTAATTTCTTTTTTTTTTTAGCTTTTCTTAAATCTTGTATTTTTCAAAACTTCTTATTTTTTAGGTTTTTTTTTTCTAATTTTTTTGTATTTTTCCTAATTTAGGACCCCATTCTAAAAAATTTTGAAAAATAAAGGGGGCAAAAATGGAGTTTCTACAATATATAATTAGAATATGATATAAATGAAATGTAGTGTGTAAAAGTTAGTTAGATAAAGTATACAAAACTATGTTATATGTATAATTAGTTCTAGCTAATTGGATAACTTATAAAAAAGAGTGTTATATGTATAATGAGTTCAAGCTAGTCAGATAACTTATAAAAAATTATGTTATATGTATAATTAGTGCTTATCATAAATTGTAGATATTACATGAAACGAACATAAGGTATGATGAGGTGGTTATGAATGAATAGTAGTTAGCAACCAAACATTAGAAGCATGGTTGTTGAAAAGACATCTTTAGCAATGGTTTGATGCTAATGTGGACTTGTTTATAAATAATTGCTAAACGTAGACTGGTAAAAAAAAAAGTGAAGTATGAGGGATTTGCTATGTAAATGGTTACATTGTGGAAAGGGAGAATAGGATTTGTTATGATAGGCGATTGATGAGAGTAGTTGGAGTTATATTTGGGGAAAGTTATCAATAGTTGATCGGCATCATTTGTAGTCATATCTAAGTTGATTTAACCACGCATCGGGTTAAGTTGATCCACTTGTAGCCTATTGTTGGAGCTAGTAAGGATTATCTTTATGTTGTACCGATTAATGATAACCATGATGTTCAACAAATGTTGGTGTCATGCTAGGGATGTGGTATAGTTAGTAGGTTTATTGAGCTGTATATTGATATCCATGAAGTTAATTTTCGTCCTACTACTATTGAGTACAATGTGCTACAAGAGAATAATATTAAATTTTAGATTGAAACTTAAATGTAGGTATCCTAGCCTATCCTTACAACTCAAGAAGTTCAAGGGGATCAAGGCCTTCCCAAGCTTGATATTGTTCTTATGAATGAAGGTAACAAGAAGACTTATATTGAAAATAATATGGCATGTGAAGAAGTATCCAAGGATGAAGATGAAATGGATATGGATGATGGTACTAGAAGAAAGGTTAGGGATGAAGAATGATTGGTAGAGTGCATTCTTGACTAATGTCCATACAGTCAGGAGTTCATAACCTATGCCTTTTTATGCCGCTAGTGTAGATAGTGGGTATGATTTGGCTAATGACAGCATAAATGATTTGAGCTTTAGTGATAAATTCAAGGTTGATATGTAGCTTCCTAAAAGGAGCACCCACAACATGCTATAAAAATGCACTATTTAAAGAACCATCATGACTATGTAGTAATAGAGTCAAAAAAGAAATTGTAGTTCATTAAATGTGTTGATAGCGATAAGGGTTATAGGTAAAGGATTTGGGCATGCCATAAAAAGTAGGCTAGGTGCTCTGTGATTGCTCAATTTGTAGGTCCATAAACATGTGTTAGCCTTACTATGAGCCAAGACCATCTATAGTTAGATTCAACTACTTTATCCCGATGTATTAGTATTAAGATACAAGAATCCCCGAGTGTTACAATAAAACATGTTCAAGCAACAATCTGTAAGCAATTTAGATATACTATATACGTTAAGAGAATTCGAGAGGCCAAACATAAGGCCATTGAATAAGTCTTTGGGAAATAGGAGTAAGTTCTATGAGGTGATCCCCAAGTTGTGTACGCTATGCAGGAAGCCAATTTAGGTAAGATGGCTGAGTGGAAATGGACAAAAACAACACTTTGGACTATATGTTTTTTAATAAAGTGTTATGGACTTTTAGACCATGTGTAGAAGCGTTCCTCCATTGCAAGTATTTTCATTTACAGTATTTTAGGTCGGTAATATTGATTGATAGAACATTTATATACGGAAAGTTTAAATATAAGCTTCTCATCATGACCGAAATTGATGGTGCAAACTACATTGTCCCATAAAGGTTTGTACTTGTAGATGAGAAATGTTAGGATAGTTGAGGGGGGTTCCTGAAATACATTCTAACGTATGTCACAAAGGATCATACAGACTTATGTTTTATCTCTAATTTCCATGCCAGCATAAAGTTTGCTATGGAGGGCAATAACGTAGTGTGACTACATAGTTGGCCATAGCACTGGTGCATCTTTAATACTTTGTAAAGAACAAATAGTGTAAAGACTTAATAAAAAAGGTAGCGTTTCAAGTGCAACCTCGTAAGTTTTGTTGATACTATGACGAAGCCTGAACAATAAGCTCACATATTAAACTATACTTCAATGGTTTACACCCAAATATGTAGACCTTAGCATATGATTATAGGGCTCTTTTTGGTATTGGAACTAATAATATTGCTAAGAGTTATAACAATGCCCTAAGAGATGCTAGGAATTTTCCTATCCCTATATTCATGAAGAAGACATTTTATAATTATAATGATTACTTCAACAAAAGGAAGATTGAGATATTTATGAAAATAAGCATAGGTAAAGTGTTGATAAGATTTGTAGAAAGGAAATTTGATAGGTGACATAAAGTATCTATTAGCCATTGTGTTGTCATATTCGATTATAAAAAACATATATTCAACTTATTGTACATGGACAAAAGGGTGAAAATAGTCATACTATTGTACTAAGGACATGTTGGTGCACTAGAAATAAGTGGTAAATTTATAAGATTCCATATTCTCACGTGATGATAGTAATGGGGAAGATGTAAATGAACTATGCCACTTACGTTGGTCATTGGTATACATGGCAACATCAGTTGTAAGTTTATGCATGCTCCTTTATGCATTACACTAACAAGTCTGAATGTGCATACTCCTCCCCTACCCCCCCAACATTCCTGTATGTCTCCCGATTAAAACTATTGATAGAGTTAGAAAGCATGAGTGGCTATAGGAAAAATGATTTTAGAATCAGATAGACATATAAGAGAAGCCTCTTGGTTGTTCGTATGGCTTATGTGGTTGTAAAGGACATAATAGGTGATAATATCCCCAACAAAACTTATACCAATCCTCTTATAGTTAGTTATGTTCTCTTTAATCTACTAGTGTGCAATTCTACCTGCCATTGCTTGTTTTACTTTTCATCTATGCTTTAGTGATTGGTTCTCACTATAGTAACTTAATATTTGTTTCCTTTCTTTGCATAGGTATGTATAGATCTATATTCGTCAAATAGCTTAGTTCTTACCAGGTAGCCATTCTATAGATCTAAGCCAGTGTAGGGTGGTTAGGTAAATCTAGTACTTGTTTCCTTTTAATTATTTGTGTTAGACCCAACATTAACACCATATCTTAATGGAATTTTGCAAGAGTTACTAGCTCAAATGTTGTTGATGGAAAGTGATCTTCCAGCTATGTGGAGGATAGGAGATTCCTATTGATGAGTGGATGATACAACACTTTCAGCAGTTTAGATTTCTAGAGGTGAGGTGGGTGCCATTCATTTTCTTAGATTAACATTTAATCACCACACTAGTAGAGTATGTTCTACTTTCCTATCGAAGAGTTGACTATGACACTTCAAAACATGTCAATTCTCATTAACCTCCTAGTGGATGGTTGCACTATGACTAGTAGGATGCAGAGGGGTGAGGTTGATATGTACCATAAGCTTTTGGGTTGATAACCCTCTTTAGATCACACTAATGGGGTTGTCTCGGCATGACATGGTTAAAGACCCATTTTAGCAACCTTTTGATGAATGTTGATGATGTTACCATCCAGTGATACACTCAAGCTCACATGTCACATCTCGTTAATGGGATGCTGTTCTCCGACAAGTCATCTAACCAAGTCCACATGATGTTTTTCCCACTTCTAGTAAACCTCTATACCATTGGACAACACGCATGGGGAGTAGTGTACTTGGCTTGGTTGTATTGACAACTTTTCCTTGCATCCTATAGAGATGCATAGGAGATCAACGAGCAATTAGTTATGCTATAGGTTTAGGTATGGGAACATTTACCACATATTGCTTCTATATACAAACGTATGATGACAACAATTGAGGGTCAACCTCTTACGAGTCTATAGATGGCTACGTTTGACATGACATAATTGTCTACACATGTGGTTTATCAATATTGCGATGCATTTGATTTGCAGCTTCTAGAGTGGGTATGTGGTACTACTAACCTAACCTAAGTTACATTTGAATTTAAACGTTACAATGTCACCTTACACACATTTTCTCTAAGTTATTTAGGTGCCTTATGAGCATGATGACATCATCAAAATACTCACCTATTGCTTGGTTAGATAGGAGACTTGAATGGTACATATCTCATTGATCTGTTTCCACATCGTGGAGCTATACTTTCCTGATTATGTATTCAAACAGTTTGTTGGCTTTGAGAGGCTACCAAAGTATATTGACACCCTTATTTAACTCTACAATATTGATTTACGTAGTTGGACTAAGATGAACTGGGCCATTGAGCATGCACATTAGCTAGACAAGTAAGCAGATCATCAAAAATAGATTATACAGATACTACACTTAGGGGGAAGACATGCAGGAGAAGATACAAATTATGCTACTTGGTATCAACTAAGGACAAGGGAATACATTGGTTAGATTGTAGCCATGATAGGATACCTAGTATGTTGTCACTTGCCATATGCTTATTTCATTATGTCTTGCATGATGAGTTAATTGTTTAATCTTCTGTTTTTGCAAATGGATTTCATTGATTAGCTACCATAGATGACATATGAAGATATTCTTACTAAGCAGCCGAAGGTTAGTAAGATCATTAAATACCATTGGTAGGCTCTACTATTGAAGGGGATAACTCTCCACCAAAGGATGTTTCCTATGGAGGACGTTTGTGAGGATGTAGCTATAGTCAAGGCTGTGAATAAAGTAGAGCATGGTGTAAGTGGGCATAGTTGTAGATTAGAGATGATCGATTGCCCAAGCACCACTCATCATAGCATTACTTACCCTAGTACTCCTCCTTCTTTGGATCTCCTTTATGGCCTTTAGTCTAAAAACAGGCACTTATCATAGGGGAAAGTTCCTACAATCCTTCCTAGACTCCCCCAATACCCTTTAAGAGATGACCTCTCTTTAATACCTATGTAGACGCCTTACTTTTTAAGCTTATCAAGTTAGGACAGCTCCTAAATTACATAACTAGATCACGATCAATTACTATAATCTCATCCTTGTTCTCAAATGGATAAGTACGATAAGATGCATGCCTACAAGCATCATTAGTGGAGATACCCTTAGATGGACATACTAATATGTAGTTGTTTACAGATTTTGGATAGATATTGTATGTAAATGCACATATACCGTGTTTAGCTAGTAAAACTTTATATACTTATTTATTTGGTTATTTAATCTCTATTTTATTTTGTGTTTGTTGATTGTTTTTTGTTGGGGTTGAAATTTAGCTGAGTAATGAAAGTATAGGCATTGTGTAATACATTTGTTGGTGGAAAAGCTTACATATATGGTTGAGATGTATCGTGTAGTAGATGTTTTCATGGGTGTTTTTACATATTTTCTATGTTAGATATATTATGTAGTACATTTGTATTTGAATTCATGGATGAAAAGTGAAGTCACATATTGTGTTGTCACTAATATAAATGACTTTTGAAAAGCCAAATTTAACCATTTCAATTCAATTCAACTTTTTCAAAAGCCAAACTCTAGCATATTGCCAAAATCAATTTTTGGAAAGCTGATTTCACCATGGAATATGTGATTTTGGCTTTTGGAATGCCAATTATATGTTTTTGTATATAATTGGCTTTCTAAAAATTGAATTTAAAGATATCTAAATTCGGCTTTCCAAAACCAAAATTTATGTGCTACATTTATGCAAATATTTTTATAAGAGTTGTATTTGTGGAAACTTTTTTTCTCATCTTTTATTTCCTTTCCCCTTCCATGTTAAGCACTTTTTTATTTTACAAAATGTTTAACCAACCTTAAAAGGTGATAAGTTCCGTATTTTAGCTCTCTAACAAATAATAAGCATATATGTCAAAAAGTTGAAAATGGATCGTCTAAAATTGTATTTTTTTAAGGTTTTATAAAATTATAAATCAATTATTATTATTATCTTGATTTTTAAAATATTATGTAATATCATTATAACATTATATTGTTTTAAATATCTAAACAATTGCAATTATTAATTGATAATTTCAAGAAACTTTATGGAAAATATAAATGGAGAAGATTCAAAATCCCAAAAAAATTCCAAGCCCTCTAAATATATACCGTTAGATTTTAGAGAAAAAATGCTAGCATCCCGGTTTTTCTTACCAAAGCGTACGCGTGCAGGAGACGTCCCAATCACGTGAGTAAAATCTATGTATTTCGTTCTACTATTGGTGCAGAATGCTGGCTGCGGATGCCCAAAAAATCAGTGAGAAAGAAAGTGATGAGGAGAATTCTCCCGTCTTTGATGGGAGTGGGTGCCGGTCATTGACGCAAATGGATCGTCGTGGCCAATACTATT
This sequence comes from Lumnitzera littorea, assembly GCA_024138015.1. Taxonomy (NCBI): domain Eukaryota; kingdom Viridiplantae; phylum Streptophyta; class Magnoliopsida; order Myrtales; family Combretaceae; genus Lumnitzera; species Lumnitzera littorea. The sequence goes on along the minus strand of JAMXBB010000007.1, from coordinate 51,901,958 downwards.
ATTCTACGCATGTAATGCAATGGAGTTTTGTATTGCACATGTAATATTATCCCATCCGTATGATGCTTATATATATATATATATCAACAACGTAAGCTAAAACAAAAATATCTAGCTAAATGCAATTCTATCTTGTTATTCTCTGTTTTATATAAAAAATCGATTCAGAACATCTAGAAATGAGTTTGTAATAATGCATCCCATGTTATGTTATCCATAATATATTTAATATAGCGAAAGCAATTTATTGTTTTATCATCAGATACTACGTATACGAATTCCAAAGAAAGAGATATATCATGGTTTATTTCATCAAATAAAATTTACAAAGCAGTTAATTTGCTATTGTCGTCAAGACCATTGGACGAGTTTATGATGGTGGATTAAAGGCGCGTAGGCTAAGCAGTTTGGGTTCCAAAAAGTGTAATTAAATAGCTATTCTTTGCTTATATAGCTATTACTATATTTTATTTGCAAAATTGCCTTTCCAGTGAAATTAGATTACTGACAAACAAGCAATCACAATTCCTGCAAACGAATTACATATATATATATATATATATATCCATAAACTACCTGTAGACTTTAACCCAATAATCAAATCATGGATTAATTTTTATATTCATTTCCAATACATTATCAATATCATATTAAAGTTTAAATATATATAAGAATAAAAAATTTATTGCCACCATATTCTATATTCTACCAACCACCATCAATATTTTTGTTATTATAAATCCTTGTAATTGTAGGAATAGTAAATATTGTGTGAAATTAGATTTTATTGAATGAATTAACCGTGATGATGGGTGCCATTGAACTCCAGTTCTTACCTGATGACTACAACCATTTAATCGTTATACTATTTTTTTCTTTTTAAAATTTTTACGATAGGACGAGACATTATGACAAAAAAAGAGCAGGAACGGGGCAGAAGAGAAGAGCGGAAGGCATGGAGGCAGACCACCGGCTTGTACATGGTAGCATTTTAAGTGCAGTTCCAGTTGCAGGAGGTGATCGACACATAAGATAGATTTGGTGATGGAAGTGCACGTGCCTGCATGTCAACACGTTGACACGTGTGAATTCGGAATGATATTCCATCAGATTAGAAAACACGTGTCGTATGGATGGCTATGATGCCATGTTGCAAATTTTATCGGATAGCGATAAATATCAGAGGACTAGGTGCATGTGGTATTACAGATGATACCGTACCGGTATGCCTATAGCAGCTTAACGATGGCCTGTCTATTCTATTGTGTGCTTAAAAAGGTCGTTTTAGGGTTCGCATGTGGTTTTTATCCTTTTCCTACATGACGCTACGACTTATGAGCGGGTTTTAATTTATTTCTTTTTCTTTTTTTAAACAATGCATTAAAAGGCCGCGGAAAGGTCAGACTTCACAAACCCTTTGGCCTTATTAGGAATATCTTAAAAAATTTAATTTTTAAGGTGCTTTTTCTTTCAATTTTATATCTAGAATGAAATTATTAAATTCAATACCCAATCAAATTTTTATTTATCAAATTTCATATTTTAAAGTTAAAGTTGTTAAATATTGTTCAAATCAAACTTTTCACTTATCAAATATATTTATCCTTAATTAAAAAAAATGATCAGATAAATACATATCCATCAAATAGTATAAGTATAAAAAATTTCACATAAAGTCGGATACATAATAACCCGATAAGATACGCTATTTAACGAGCTCAAATTGTAAATATAAAATTAAGGAAAATGAAAAATTCAAACAATGATTTTAAGATTCCCCTTCTCATTTCTGCAGGAATGGCGGTAAGCAAATTGAAATTAGAAACTTTGAAAGACGACGCTTTCCTTTCACGAGCTACACACGTCCTAATAGGAACTGGAGTCTATTGAATAGATAGCATATGTTATGTAAGTATATATAATATATAATTATCAATTATAAGTAGATATGTGATAATATAGATAATAAATTTTTAAATAATTTTTTATTATCAATATATGTATTCAAATCAAATTAATAGTTACATGGTATAATTTTATGTAGTGTATGCTATCCATTAAATCTTTTCTCAAAAACTAGAGCTATGCAATATTCACATTTTATGGAATTTTTCAAGTAATTTTTAAATTAAAAATAGTGCAAATTGACATCACGAAGATATTCACGTAATCCTTGCCTTTACTTTCTTCTTTTTTTCATTTTTTATTTAATGTAAATTACTGTTATATTAGAACTTGGAGGAGATAAGAGTCAAATCTGGTCCATTCTAGGAGTTAAATACCGGTGTGTTCGTATGGTTAATCAACACAATACTAAACCAACATGCACGCGATGGCGCTAATCTATGCATCCGAATGGACGGAGGGAGTAACCTGTTAGTTTCAATGTTTCTACGCTAATGCTTTTGCGGCATTTTTCCACAAAAGAAAGCTTACAAATAGTTATTAGTAAATAGAATTTATCAAATATATATATATATTAGCATCATTGTCACACTCATATTACTTTTCATTAAAAACCAATCTACATTTTGCATTTTATTTTAAATTTGTTGTCTATTAATATTTTAGACTAGAAAATAGTATAGAATTTTTTTTTTAAACCAATTATTATATTACAACTTTAAGAGAGAAAGATGAGATTGTTTACAAATTTTATATAGTGTTGATACAATGAGACCGTTTGATTTCCTCTTCTGTCCCTCCTCCCCCCTCCCCTCCCCCCCCGCCGCCAACCTTAAAAAAATATATTTTAAGTAGTATATTGAATTTACAGGACAATTCATCATCAATAGTAGAGCAATATCTTACTAATAACCAAAATATGTGCCGATCATTTTTATCAGCATATTGTTTTCTAACGGATTACAATAAAGTTCGACTTCATTTGTATACATTGACACATACATCACCCGTATATATAATGTGGAACGAGGATGGAGTCGAGCATAGCAAAACACTTCGATGCCGAGAATATGCTAACCTTACTTATTACTCTATCTAACGTATAAGAAGGCACAATATGTTCTTCAACTCTGAATTGTAATGGTTGGCGCTTGACATGCAAATATGTGGATAAGATCCTCTCCTCTTCTATATAAAACCTATTAATATCAATATCCTGTAACTTGTGGTGTTGACCACTCTCCCACCCATATCGAATATCAAATACATTGATTAGCCAAGATATGGTTGAACTTTATGGTGGAGTCAATCCCTTGAGACTTAAACAAAGCTAACACACCGTCTTTTCCTACATGAAATTTTACTTGTGTGAATCTATTTGGTTAGCGATAAAACACATAATGTCTCGTTCTTTTTAAGGCAAGGCATGTGGTGGATAATTGCTCCAGCGGGCCAAGAAAACGAGGGCTACTCGCCAAAATCTTCTTAGACTGCATGTTCTCAGCTTTTAGTACACATTAGGCGTCTAAACCAAAGGAAAAGAAATATATATACTCACAGTATATGTGTTTGTACTTTTATAAATCGTGCAATCGATTAAAACAAATATAAAAGATTTAACTTTTATATTCTTAACAAGTGTTTGGAGAAAATCGGTTAGTGAACAATAGATATTTTTAAGGTCCATGCAATTGATTGTAATGTATCAAATTACTACTATTATTATTGTCGTTAGGAGACTTCATATGCACTGTTTGGGTCAGTTGCTGTATGGCATTTGTGTGAAAGATGTGGCAGAGAGTAAATTGCTTAAGCTTGACGGATGCTTTCCAATAATGGAAGTCTAAAAAAGCTTAAACTATTCGCCGATGCATGAATAATTGCGTACTTCACCCTCCTACCTAAAGATATTGAACAAATAAGGATGTGCCAAATGTACAGCAGACAATATGTGACTGTGTGGAAGGGCCTTTCGAGATCATCTTCTACAAATATTATGCGTGATTAGGGTAACACATATTCATCCTATAATCTTGAGGATCAGAGTAGATGCATTTATTTATTGTAAATTATGTACCCTTTTTACAGAGTATGTTATCTATGTTATCTAGTCCATTCGTCTATATATCCTCTAATCTCGCAAAATTATGAAGTGTTAGAGTCTGCGGTGCTAGCTATATATAGATGTGGCTGGGAATTCGACACATAACCTGCTGAATTAGATATGATATGATATAATTATAATAAGTTTATATAAAAAATATATATAATATGGTTAATAACTAGGTTAAACTCATTTAGCCCCATTCATAAACCTTTTATATTTTTTATGCTAGGCCCAACCATTTACAAAGCTATAAATTGATATAAGATTAGGTTTGTTAGCTTTTCTTTTCTTTTTCTTTTTTTTTTTTGTTTTTATACTTGTCATCCTAAATCATAACCAAATTCTATTAAAAAATTTATATAACTGTAGAAGAATTAGATCTGGAATTCTTGATTAGTTGCCATGAGCATACGATAGAGAGAGAAAGGAAAAGAAGAGGCATACAAATAATAGAAAATGAATTCACTAACTAACTAAATAATACATGTAAGGAGTATTAATACTCCATTTGTTATGATACGTGTAGCATAGATATCCTAAAGCTACCTAACTATACACATATATAAAATGTAAGTGTAAATGATACATATATATAAATAGTATATTGTTAACACCACCCCTTAGGTTAGATGAGCTAAAAGCCCCAACTTGCTCAAGAAATGATGTTGTAGATATGTAGGAGGAATCTTAGTCAATGTTTTAGCAAGTAGTAAAGTAGAAGAAATATGATGGAGGTGAAGATACCTAGTAGAAATGTGCTAACAGTTAAAATGAACATTGAGATCAATGTGCTTCATCCTACTATGGAAGCATGGATTATTGGCAAGTATGTTAGTAGATTTACTGTCAGTGCTGGGGTTCGGGTTGAGCACTCAACTCAATGAGTGATGAGAAAGATAGGCATAGGATACAAATAAAGGGACTAAAGACCAACAACTTCAAACTGTAAAGCCGTATTGCTGAATTAGAAGAGGTAGCAAGGAAAGGACCCTCTATTGAAGAGGCACTTGAAATCATGACACTGAGTCAGCAATATGAGAGATTATTAAGAAAAACGTTGTTGGAGGGGGTTTAAGTGGCAAGAGAAGAAATCCTCAAGTTTCACCTTGACAAAGATCTCTCATGCTTTGACTTCACCGACGTTAATTATAGAGTCAGCAACTATAACGAAGAAGTCAATAAGGATTCAAATGTCAAGATTAATATGCAGAGTGATAACGAGGCTCATAGCAAAGGTCCAAGAGATGACAAAGAATGTTTGTCCAAGGAAATCCCCTATGTGCACAAAGAGAAATCCACCTATTCCCAAACCCCGAGCACCGAAAAGGAAATAAGCTCTAATAAGGCTTTAACTACCAATTAAAAGAATGCTTCCACTTAGTCTAAGAATATATCCTAAGATTGTTTCCATTGTAATTGATTTGTTATCTTTTGTATAGATAGTATTCAGCCGAGTGGTAAAAAATTTAGTACTTTCGGTACTTTTAACACGTTTTATTTCATGTACTCTATCATTTCTTAGTATGTTTTATTTCACATGCCGAACTTTTTTAGCATGTTTTAGTTCACACACTTATTTTCTCGGCATGTTTTGTTTCACACACCTATTTTTCTTAACATGTTTTGTTTCACACGCAATGTATCAGGTGCCTTTTATATAAAGAACGTCCATTAGTCATTTGAGACATAAACTAGTCGCTTAGTTTGTGCTGCGAGATTGCATATCAAAACATTTACGTTCTTTAATTTGTCATATGGCTAAATTATAAAGTTTGTTAACCATGATAGCTCTAAACCCTTAAAAACATTAATTTGTTTAATGTAATTTGAACTTTAAATGATAACTTGTTGATTAGAAAAAGATCAGGAAGAGAAACAAATGGAAGTTGAAACTTTGAACATAGCATAATTGTTTTCCGAAATAACTGAAGAAACGAGAATGCTCCTAACAATGTAGAATAATTAAAATAAAATTTTAGGTTCTTGGCATTCCATGTACGAAGGATCATTGTTTTGTCCAAGCATTCTAGTCGATAGGATCCTTCACCAATGACTTCCTAAACCTTAACTAAGTCTTCCCAATTTGTGCTGAGATTCCCCTGTTTCTCTCATGTGCCTATCACTTCTAACTTTCAGGAAACTAGATCTCCAAGTTGAAAAAACTTATGTCTCACCTTCTTATTATAATACTTAGTTGCCTTATGCTGGTATGCTACAACTCTTGCTCTTGTAACATCTTTGATTTCCTCGATTGTATCTAAATTAGCCGTTAACTCGACATCATTGGCCATTACATCAAAATTTTGTATGTGAAGATTTGGTAGGTCTAATTCAATTAGCAGTATAACTTCTGAACCATAAGCCATCTTGAAGGGCGTTTCCCTTGTTATAGTTTTATGAATAGTCCAATATCCCCATTAAACCTCTTACAATTCATTAACCTATCCTTCCTTTGTTTGACTAACTTTCCTCTTCAAGCTTCCTAAGATAATTTTAGTAATAGCTTCTACTTGCCCATTAGTCTAAGGGTAAGCTACCGACGTGTAATTGAGGTAGATGTCGTATTTCTCACACAATGCTCGAAACTTATCATTATTGAATCATGGTCTATTATCAATGATTATCATGAATGGGATGCTAAACCTTGATATAATGAAGTTGAAGACAAAGGCTTCAACCTTTCGTTCTGTTATCCTTGCCATTGCTTCAGCCTCTGCCCACTTCATAAAATAATCCTTAGTAACAATAATAAATTGTCACTCGGCAATGGAATTCTAAAATGGTCTAAGTACGTCTAATCCCTACTAGGTAAAAGGCTAGGGACTATTTAAATAGCACAATTTAGTAGATGGTGCATGACTTAGCACCTCACGCTTCTAGCATTGTGGATAATGCTAAACAAATGTTCCTGCATCTTCTTTTATTGTTAACAAATAATAGTTGAGTCGCATGGCATGAATATATAGCATCTAAGCTTTTGTATGGTTGCTGCATACATTGCCGTATAGTTCGGATAACACTTGTTGTGCATCTTTAAGGGGAAGGCATCGAAGATAAGGTTGGAAAATGTTGCTTTTGTACAACTGATCATTTATCAGTGTGTAATTTGCGGCCTGATATATTAGTCTTCGAGCCTCTTTCTTGTCATCAAAGAGGATACCGTCCTTCATATAGTCTATGAGGGGATTTATCCATGACCTCTCTCTCAAGTAAGGAGCTAATTCATAGCTCTATGGGACAATTGATAAGCTCTTTTACGAGAGAAACTCAACAAAGAGTCTATCACTCAAATCACAAAATGCTATACTAGCCAACTTTTGCAATTTGTTGGCAGCAATGTTCTTACTCTAGTATTTTATGAATTGAAAAGGATTGAACTTCTTCCATGAGCATTCGTACTATTAGTAAGTACCTAATCATTTCCTCTTGCTTTGTCGCATAACTTCCTTTGACTTGATTAACTATAAGTTGTGAATCAGAGAAAACTTTGAGTCTTTTAGCACCAACTTCCTTCAAGAGTTTGAGTCTAGCTATCAAGGCTTCATACTTGACTTCACTATTACTGGTCATAAATGTAAATTTTAGTGCATAATTAGCCTTGACATTGTAGGCTCCTTATAGTATTAGGCTGTTGCTACTTCCCTCTTTAATGGAGGAACCATCGACATAAAGATATTATATTGGCTTGGCAATTTCTACATTGTCCTCTTCACTTGTGAATTTGGTTAGGAAATCTGCTAACACGTCAACTTTTAATGTTGTTTTGGGTTTGTACTATACAATATGGCACTTAGCTCCAAGGCATATTTCATCATCCTTCTTAAGGAATTTGATTGTTGCATTGCCTACTACAAAGGTTGATTAGTGAAGACTACAATTTGGTAGGCTTCAAAATATGGTTTCAACTTCCTTGCTGAGAGAACCACTGCTAACACAAATTTTTCAATTTTTGTATATTGATGCTCTAATCCTTAAAGGATATGACTCGCGTAATAGATTGGTCAATGCTTCTTGTTATCGATTCGAGCTAATGCAAAGGAAAGTGATCGACAACTAATGGATAAGTACAAATACAAGTTCTCTCTTGGGATAGGTGTCAAGAGTATTGGGGGTAACACGAGCAATTCCTTAAGTTCACTTAATGCCTTTTAACAATCATCCATCCATTTGAAATCTCTGGGATTCTTTAGAATTTTAAAGAATTTTGCACACTTATCTATGCTTCTAGATACAAACCTATTAAGGGTAGCTATTCACCCAATGAGCTCCTAAGCTTCCTTGATAGTACGAGGAGATTTCATATTTCTAATTTCCTCAATCTTTCTCGGATTAGCTTCAATACTGTGCTGAGTGACCATATACCCTATAAACTTTCTTGAAATAGCTCCAAAGATGCACTTCTACAGATTCAGCTTTATGTTGTATCTCCTCAAGATCATGAATGTCTCTTCAAGATCAACAAGATGTTGATCCTCTATCGTACTTTTCACGATCATGTCGTCAACATATTTGAACATCATAATGACAAGCCGCTGATAAGTTGCACTGGTATTTTTTAGCCTAAAAGGCATCACTGTGTAGCAATATGTTCTAAAATTATTGACGAATGATGTGTGAACCTCGTCTTCCTTATCCATTTAAGCATCCATGAAAGAGAGCAGTGCATGCTTGGCAATTGAATCAACCATTTGATCAATTTTCGTTAAAGGAAAGCAATCCTTAGGATAAGCATTGTTAAGATCTGTAAGGTCTATGGACATGTGCCATTTATTGTTAGTCTTCTTGACTAATACACAGTTAGCTAATCAAGTTAGATAAGGCTTTTCCTAAATGAATCTTGCCTTTAAGAGTTTCTAGACTTCTTCTATGGTTGCTTGCCTCTTTGGGGTAAAATGCCACTTCTTTTGTTGGATCACTTTTGTGCCTAAATCAATCTGAAGCTTGTATACCATAATATCTCTAAAGACACTCAGTACACCTAGAGGGGACTATGTAAATACATCAACATTGTCTTGCAGGAAGTCGATTAAACTTCGACGGATGCCTATCGGCAAGAGTATCCCTATCTTAGTCATCTTTTCAAGATCACCTCCTAATGAAATTTCCTCTGTTTCATTTTTGGCATTGTTAATGTTGACTAACTTTCTTTTTGGACAAGTTTTCACCTGAAAAACTTCCTCTCACCTTAACACCCTCATGTATAAAGACCTTGCCAACTATTGATCCCCTTTACATGCATTGAATCCTATAGGAGTGAGGAATTTGGCTTTATGATGAGTAGTAGAAGGTATGATGCTAAATAAGTGTTGATACAACCATCTCATGATCATATTGTATATGGACCAACATTTGACAACAAGGAAGTCCACTCTATCTTCTATAACATGCTCATCATCTCCAATTTGAATTGGTAAAGAGATTACTCCGATTACTTGGATGGGTTGATTGTTGAAGGCATACAAATCATAACTATAGGATCTCAATTGTGCTTTAATCTTTGATCTCATCTGATCAAAAGCGTATTGAAAAATAATGTTTATTGAACTTCTAGTGTCAATGAGAATTTTCTTGATCTCAAAGTTGGCAATTCTCGCACTAATCACAAGTGTGTTATCCTGTAACCTTTGAATGCCTTCAAAATCTTCTTCTATGAAAGAAATTATATTGTCTTTTTTAACCTTCTTGCCCTAGATATTGCAAACATAATTAATGGCATTAGTTAAGATCGAAGAGCTTAACAAGCCTATAGTAGAAGGTCCACCGATAATAGTGTTGATTATTCTATCAAGTGCCCTACTGGTGTTTCTATCTCTTGCATCTTTCCCTACAATAGTAGGTCGAGTAACATTCTCCTGGTCTTCTTGTCTTCTCTGAGATGGTCATTCAATATTCTTTGCATCATGCACTAGAAACTTACGTAAATGCCCTGGTTGAATTGCATCCTCGATCGCATTCTTAAGTTGGATGCATTCATTAGTGTTATGGCTTATGTGGCAATGGAAATTACAATGCTTATTGGAATTTCACTGTGATAGGTTTCCTATCATCCTTTCTGGCCATTACATCATGCCCCTCTATCCATGCACCTCCATCAATATGTTTGAAATTGGACAATTAATCCGAATATGTTGGAATTCATGGCTTTTTTTTTTTTTCAAAGCTAAGACATTAGTCATCATCCGTTTTGAGTTGATCTTTTGCACTCCTCCTCTTGTCGCCCTTCTTGCCTCCTTTGTTTTGGTTAGCTTCTCGACGATTTAAGACATCGCTTTGGCTTTGAACTTAGCAAAAGTTTTCGGATTCTTTTTGGTGAGAGACTTGAAAAAGTCTCCATGTGGCTTTACACCAGCAATAACCACATTAAGAGCTACACTCATGTCAAGCTTTGAAATTTAGACCATCTCAACTATAAACCTAGCTAGGTAATCTCTAATATATTCATCTAATCTCTGCTTTATAGGAAGCTTACTTATAAGGAAGTGTTGTAGAAACACTTTTGCTAAATCTTCGAAACATGAAATTGTGTTTGGTTTCAAATGTTTGAACCATGTACTTGCCACATTCCTTAATGTTGAAAAGCTTAGCAAGCCATGGCATCACTCAAGCCGTGCAATTTGGCCGAAGTGCAGTAGTACTTTTAATGATCTTTTGGATCTTTTGTCCCATCATAAGTTTCAAATTGTGGCAACTTGATGTGCTGTAGTATAACCTCCTTCAAAATCTTAGGGATGAAAGGGCTCTTCTTAATTTGAAACTGTTTACTCATTGTAGCAGAGGTCTTAACATGTGAGGGTCTAGCATGATGCACCTGCTACAGTTACTTACCCTTATCATTTTTCTCAAATGCAGGGCCCGAAGGTCCCATTGCAACTTTGGCTTACTTTCTTGACAATTTAAGTGAATAGATTGAGTCATCACTATTATCGGCGCTGTAATCATTGTGCTCTTTGTTTTTATTTAGGTAAACATTATTATGAAAGAGAGTAAGGATCTCTTCATGTTTTTTGGTTAATTCCTGATTTTCTTTGGCCAAGTTAAGGCAAAGTTGCTTTGACTTAGCCAAACGTTTGTTAGTGTGCCTACTTCTCCCTTCAAGGTGGTAAGATGAAGTACCAGCACCTGTACTTTTAGTTAATCTTGTTCTAGCCATATGGATGGGTAAGAAAAACAGAAGGTGCCAGGTGTTTTTAGATTGAGACTTTGATCCTACAAAGAAAGAGAAGGCTACAAGGTACTGGGGCCAGTCTGGTGCAGTCACTCCGATGCTTAAGTTAGTAAATGAATGTAAGAAGAAACTAAGTGAGTAATAGTGAATTATCAGATATTTCTTATAGTGTTTCATCTTCATATTTATAGGTAAATGTTGAGTGTCTAAAGTAGCAATTAATGACATGATTATTGGGATACATGGAGACCTCTAAATCAAGCACATTCTTGAAATGTAGGAATAGTAGGTGATTATATAATATAACCGTACCAAGTGATTACTTTTCATACCACTTTCCTTAAATTCAAATTAAATACGGATCTATGTTACTCGGCGTCAACCAAGAATGGAGTTACTTAGCATGTCAGCAATCAAGTGGCTAAGTGAATGAAATTCAATTATTAACAAAACCTTTTTTTAATTCAATTCTCATTTCATTAGTTATTCAATTGCCTCGAAACTTTAAAGGACAAGTTTAATTTACTTGTTTACTAAACATTATAGAGCTCTAAAAATCAAAAAGGGAGAAATATAGATTCATGTAAACTTAGAAATAGTCCAAACTAATGCTCAATAGACAATATTAGTCCAATCTTAGAATCCTAAACTAAAAAAGTACATAACTTTACTCCACATAGATTTTACTATACAATTCCAACAACGTATAATCAGCACAATAGTGGTTAAGTAATTAGACATTACATAATTATATTTAAAAAGTTGCTTAATATTAGATTGAAAGTTAGTTCACAAAATTAGAGATAAAACCTAACATTAACAAGTTAAGAAAAAGTTAAAGAAATTTCACTTCTCTAACTAAAGAGGAGAGAAATCTTCCCTTATCTAATTTTATTTTGAAAACTTCGACTAGATGCATGTTATATCAATTCATCCTATGATTGTCTCTCTACTTTTTTCAACTCATTCGATAATTAGGAAAGAACCTTGCTTTTCCAACAAACTAAGGTCAATCCTTACTAATTTAATCCTTTTATATCTTTTTACTACTATTAGTAGGAAAGTACCTTACTCTTTTGAGGGATTGAGGCCGATCCTTAACAATTTTTATTTTAATTTTCTTTTTGCAATTGGCAATTGGAAAGAAGCTTACTCTTTTGAGGGATGAAGATTGATCCTTACTAAATCTTAGCAATTTTTTTCTTAATTCATTTATGCCTCCAATTGTTTTGATTTTTCAAAAGACTTTCAAGGATAGTCTTCCTTATTCATCCAATCTATTAGACAAAAAGGGATAGACAACTATCCTTTAGAATTAAGCTTAGAAATAATGTAACTCATCCTTAACCCATATATATTTATCTTAATCCTAAGTTTAAGTTTAACCTTAAGTGATAAGGAACTTTAAATCATAGGGATTTAATTATTCAAATTTAGCATAGGGATTTAAAGTCATGAAGGATTTGTGGGAAAATTAAAAAAAAAAATTTGCTTGCTATATATATTGGCATAAATTTCTAAAATTTATATTTAAAAAACTTAAGAGCTCAATTGCTTATATTTTTAATTATTAACATACGTATCCTATTCTCTCCTCTTACACTTAAGTTGTACATTATTCTCAATACACAAAACATTACAATAAGAGCAAATTTTGGAGCTGCTATGCCCTAAGATTCCTTCTCGAAATTAAATTCATACAAGCCTTGTGAAATAAAAGAAAAATATAAAACAAAACAAAGAAAAATAAAAATAATAAAAGTAAAACCTAGCATTAAAACTGCTCCATCTACAAATAAGAAAAAGTTCATTAAAAACTAGAATGAAATTAACAGGATTTTATATTTTGCTAACTATAAAATATATAAAAAACATAGAAGTTGAAGTTAGCAAATTGAGAATGTCTTTAAAAGCATATCCTATAAGCCCTTTTTTTTTTTTCCTTTTGCCCCCCTTATCACTTGGCATGTTTCCTAAAAATATAAGAAGACACAAGCTTGTATTTTTTTCAAGGCATCTCCCCCACACTTTAATTTATAATGATGACCAAAATAATGCACAAGTATGTGAAATCAAATAAAACTTAAAAATATAGCATCAACTAAAGCATAATTAGAAATAAATCAATTTTATTGAGAGTATAAAGTCAAAACAAATAATCAATTAGTTTTGAGTTTCATAGTTCTAGTGTGTCAAAACAACATGAATTAAGTTAAGTCAAAACCCAAATAAATTTTGACTTGACACTTCACATTGCAAAAAGACTAAAAAAAACACTTAGAGCACATAAAAATTCATAAAACTTTTAAAACTATGAAAACTCATAAATAAAAGATATACTAAGATTTAAGTATCAACTACCCATGTCCAATAAAATAAATAATTTCTTTTATCTATGGATAACATTAATAAATCAAAACAAAAATTCTACCTTTATGGCATAATAAGAATTAAATCTACTTTCACAATTGCAAATCCTAGATATGAGTGAAAAGAGGAAAAACAAACATACATGGAAGAATAGATGAGGAGAAAATTAAAAGAGAGAAAGTGAGTGAGTGCACCTAATTTTGGAAATAATAAAATCACTAAAAGGTTAACAATTTAAAGGAAACTCATCACAAATTCTCTTTGCATCCAGCAAAAGATTATTCTAATAATGCAGAGGAAAAATTAACTTCAAACTTCCGACTTCAAAATAATGTAGGTAGACTTTCCATTTTTTTTCTTTTATAAAAAGAAGATAAAAAATAAATAAATTGAAATGGCATAAAAACTAAAAAGAAAAATTTTAGTTGAATTGCATCCACCAATGTAACACCTTAGCTACTCAATATGATATGAATTAGAATATTTGGTAGGATTTAGGGCTTCTAAAAAAATTATCCAAATTAAATCAAATTTTAGTATGAGGTCACAAAAGTTAAAAGAAAATTCCTAGTAAGGTTAATTTTTTGAAACAATGTTTATAGACTATTCAATTTCAATAAAATATATTTTTACCAAAATCACTCAATAATTATTGAAAACTCAAAATTTGAGTTCCGAAAGACCATGGGATCTTAAAGATAAATTATTTAACTTATAAAAATAATATTGACAGTCAAATAACATGTAGTATAATTATATAATTATACTCTATGCGTTTTATGTATGCGATATGTAAATATATTAACATATTATATTAAATAATACCTAAAAATTATAATAAATGAATGAAAAATATAAAAAAATCAAAACCACTTGGAATAATTTGATAAGTGGGGTAGTACCTAGTTGAAGCTTAGAAAATAACATATGCTAACTATCCATAAAATAATATATAATGTTAACTAATGTAACACCTAATATACTAGCTAAATGGCACTTGGAAAATTCTTCTCACCTCTCCATTGCCTAGACTTCTATAAAAGAAGTTGTAGGATTAATCTTAAGTCATTTTAACATATCAAACTCTAGAAAATCCTTTCAAATATAGTTTAGTATTTTAACAAAAAATAGTAAAAATATTAGGAAAATAGGGAGAAATGGGGTTCCTAAGGTTACAGGCATCTTAACAAGGGGCTGCTTTAAACTTAAGCTTCTAAAGGTGAGAGGAGGTAGATTGACAAGGTGTGATGGTTAGAGGCTAGTTGAAAAATTGTTTGCTGGTGACTCTTAATTTTGCACCTAAATTTCAATTATTTATTAGAAATACAAAATTTAATAAAAAAATTATGAAAAATTGTTTCATGTGGTCGTTTTCTATGTACTTTAATATAGTAATTTTATTTTGTTGAAAAAATTGTCTGCCAGCGACTCTTAATTTTGCACCTAAATTTCAATTATTTATTAGAAATACTAAATTTAATAAAAAAAATTATGAAAAATTGTTTCATGTGGTTTTTTTATATGTACTTTAATATAGTAATTTTATTTTGTTGAAAAAATTGTCTACTAGTGACTCTTAATTTTGCACCTAAATTTCAATTATTTATTAGAAATACTAAATTTAATAAAAAAATTATGAAAAATTGTTTCATGTGGTTTTTTATATGTACTTTAATATAGTAATTTTATTTTGTTGAAATAGTAATGACTTATCATACTTTCTTAAGAAAATGTCCTATTATTCAGATATTTTAATTAATTTTTCAAAAATTAAATAATGTTGTTTCATGTTTAAAATTTTTGTATAATACACTTATATTATGTATTAAATTATAGTATCAAGAATTTTTTAAAAAATATATATTTACTATTTATTAAAATTTAATTGGATTAAGTTGGTAGTTTTTCTAATTTAAGGAAATGAAGAGTTTTTAAACAAATTGTTGAATAAAACTCACATAAAGTGGTTTTTGGTTAATCATGGTGTTAATATAAGGATTATATTTTATTCCAAAAGATAAATTTGGATATTTAATTATTTTATGTTGATTTTTTTGTAAATTTTGGTCAAAAATAGTATTTTCAAAAAATCTACATAATATGATAATTTGATGTTTACTATGATCAAAACTTAAAGTATATAATTTTGTAAGTCTAATCTACTTTTTGTGAGATTAATTGACTACATATAGAAGTTACTAGCTAATTTTCTCATATTTACTATAATAAGGTAATTTTCATGAAATTAATTTTGTGATAAGGATATTATAATAAGGTAACACTAGATAGCCTTATTTTGGTATAAACTCTCTTATCGGTCTTAATTTAACATGAGTAATAAAAAAATTAGTAGTTCTTTAAGTTATATAATAGTTTGATGTAATCAGAGGTGATATCAGAGGAAACGATTAGCAATACTTATGTAAATGAGGTTTTAACACTAAATTGGAAGGTGTGATTGACACTCAAAATTAATAGGGATTGAGGATATATGTGAATAGCATTTGTTTAAGTGTTTTAGACTTAACTCAATTTAGAGGCTAGATCAGAGGGAAATTTAAAGGATAAATCAGATGCTAAATCAAGGGATGATCGAGGCGGATACTGTTTTAAAATACACACTTTAAAATGTAAACCCTAACTGTAATTAAGCTTACATCTTGTTGAGCTTGGTTTTTCATCCTCTTAGTTATTTTTATAAAATAGGCCTTCTTTAAATCGATCAGTATTAAACCCTACTCATTTAATATTGGCCTTCGACTAGGATTTAAAGAAAACCGGTCCTTTTATTTTGGAAACAACTTTAAAGTCGCCACTCGACAAGAGTTGGGAAAAACAGTTAAGTTATAACCAATTAGGTGAATTGATTATAACTTAGCCACTAGTCTAACGAGAAAAACCAATTTTGTAAAATGGTTTTTGAAACTACAGATCATAGATTCAGGGGTTAGGAATTTTAAACCTTTATTGGTACTACTGATTTTTTAAATTTAGAATTAAACTTAAAAATCACCATTTAATTTTGAAAGATAAAACTTAGTTATTGGTTACTATAATTGGATAAAAAAATAATCTAAACTAAAGAAAAAGGGAAATTAGGTTTTTTTAATTTTTATCATCACCTCGTAGGTATCTACATATCCGCTATTCGGGATTAAATGTACGTAGTTTTTTTACCAAAAACATAGCGGGTTGTTTAAATTTAAATTTTGAAAAAACATCTAGGTTTACGTTTCTACGCATTTTGATTTATTTGAGGAAAATTTCCTAATGATCCTAAATTGGATTTTACTTTTGGAAATTGTAAATGATCCTAGTTTGAAAAATGATTAATTTATTTTTATTTTATTCTTGGAAAATAAATTTTTCTAAGTGATAAAACAATTTTATTTCCTAATTTTTATTTCATTTTAATTATTTTTTATTATTCTATTTGTTTTTATTTTTATTAAACTAAAAAGAAATGAAATAAACTTCTTTCTTTTTTTTTCTTTTTTCTTTCTCTTTCTTTTCTTTTTCACTCTTTTCTCTTCTTTGTTACATTTACATTTATAAAAATAAAAAAAAAAATCAAACTCTAACAACAACTAAAAATAAAAAGAAATAAAAAAAAAAATTTCGGATGGATTTGAGCGTATAGATCGGACCTAGGTAGATCGGGCGGGTCGGACGTACGAGTTGGATTCTACTGTCTTCAACATAATGGCAACTTAGAGTCGATTTTGACCGTTCTCGTTTTTTGTGAGTTTTAGATTAGGAATTGGGGGGTAGGTTCAACGTTGTGGCTTGGGGTAGTTGTTTGGTGGTTGTTGGAAGTGGCGGTCGGTAATGGTGTTTGGGTGGTGCACAATGTAGCTGCTAAAGGCTAGTAGTTGGTTGGGTTAGGGGTTTTAAAGGTCGAGGAAAGTCATGGTGGGTTAGTTTTGCTTCATCGTGGTAGTTAAGATGGTGTTTAAGGCTTGGGGTTGTGGTAGTTAGGGTTAGGTAATGACAAACATAGTAGCATCGCTAGGGGGCATGGCGAAGGTTAAGAGGAGTTGGGTTAGGGATCTAATGGTGTGGGGAAGCTAGTAAGGGTGGTAGCTTAGCTCAAAGTCGAGTAGATAAAGAGAATCGAAGAGAGAGAGAGAGAGAGAGAGAATTTGTCGAGTGATTTTGCTGGTTGTGTCTATTCCATGATCACCTCGACACTCCTTTTATACTTGTAATTATCCTAAAAACAAGGAAAGCTCAAATTCGGATTAAAGGAGAATTCCAGTTTTTCAGTTTTTTTTTTCCACTTTTTTAGAACTTGATTTGAATTCGTTTTTGACTAAATTTGGATACGTTAATAGGTCCGATTCAAAGTAGGCTATGTGTTTAATAAGATTAAAGCAAGAAATTGCGTAAGTGCGTGCGAAATCTATGTAGAAATTGGAGTTGAAGTAAAGGGGTCAGGTGTTCTTAAGCTGAGAAAGGGGGAGAAAATCTAGAAAAAATGGGAGAAATCTGAGAGAAAGAGAGGGAAAGTGCTAACGTAGCGCTACATCAGCTAACCTGACCATTCTCGATGTGCCATGTGTCATTACGTGACATGTGGTTGCTGACGTGGCACATTATGTAGATGTTGTATGGTGCCATGTTAGTAAGGTCATCTAACCCAATGGTGCCACGTGCCAAGACACATGGAGTAGTGATATCCTGACATGTAGTAGTCCTGATGTGATGAAAAAGAGAAAAAACTTTGTGTGCTTTCACCAAGATTTGAACCCCTAACCTAATGCTCATACCTAATGCTATAGTCCATGTGCTTATCTATTAGGCCGTTGGCCTATATCTTATTCATATGTGCTAAGGTCAGCTTATACTAGATTTAAATCTAAAACTAGGTCTAATGACTCGACTTCTAAACTTATTTCTAAATTAAAAATTTACCCTAATGAAATGTTATTTTCAAAAATATTTTATTTTTTCAACTTTTCTAATTTTTTTGTAATTTTTCAATTTTCTAAAAATTTAAACTTTGTTTTCTAAACTTTTTCATCTTTTAGGGTTTCTTTCTAAAATTTCTTATTTTTTTATGCTTTTTCTTAATTTTGAATTTTTTATTTTTTTCTGTAATTCTTATATTTTTCTAAATTTCTTAATTTTTTTGGGTTATCTTTAATTTCCTATTTTTGTGTTTTTCTTAATTTAGCACCTATTGAGAAAAGAAAGAAAGATAATAAAAATTAAAAAAAGGAAGCAAAAATTAGGCGTCTACAGTTACCTCTCTTTACAGAGAAGTTTGAATAAAACTTTATCACAAAGATAAAGAAACACTATTTTTGCCCTCAGGATAACTCTAAAACAATTATAGCTATCTTAAAATTGATTTGGATGAAGAAATCAAACCTAGTCATGCCTCTCTAGGCTCATTAACCTAGGTAGGAGTGTCTTAAAGGACAAATAATCTTATGTTAAAACTAGGTCGTACCTCATTAGGCTCATTAACTTAGGCAAGAATGTCTCTTGGGGATTAACAACCTTAAACTAGGATTGATCTAAAACCTGGTCATGCCTTACTAGGCTCATTAACCTAAGCGAGAGCGTCTCTAAAGGATTAGCAACCCTAATGTGAGATTGATCTAAAACCTGGTTGTGCCTAACTGGGCTTACTAACTATTGCAGGAGCATCTTTCAAGGACTAGCAACCCTAATGGTGGATCAATCTAAAACCTAGTTATGCCTCATAAGTCTCACTAATCTAAGCGAGAGCTTCTTTCGAGGACTAGTAACCTTAATGTGGGATCAATCTAAAACTTAGCAGTGCCCTACTAGGCTCACTAATGTAAGCGGGAGTATCTTTCGAAGACTAGCAGCCCTAATGGGGGATCAATTGAAAACCTAATCGTACCTCACAAGGCTCACTAACCTAGGCGAGAGCATCTCTCGAGGACTAGCAACTATAATGTAGGTTGATCTAAAACCCGGTCGTACCTTACTAAGCTTACTAACCTAGGCGGGATTGTCTCTTGGGGACTAGCAACCATAATGTGGGATCGATCCAAAACCTAGTTGTACCTCACTAAGCTCACTAACCTAAGTGGGAGTGTCTTTGGGGAACTAGCAACCCTAAACTGGGATCAATCTAAAACCTAGTTGTGCTTCACTAGGCTCACTAACCTAGGTAGGAGCGTCATTCAGGGACTAGCAACCCTAATGTGGGATTGATCTAAAACCTATTCATGCCTCACTAGGCTCATTAACCTAGGCAGGAGTGTCTCTTGGAGACTAGCAACTCTAAATTAGTGTTAATACTATGCTAAAAGCAAAAAATGAGGGGAAGTGCCCTATAGAACTTGGTGAACAGAGTGGAAAATACCTTATGGGCTTGCTTAAAAGAAACTTGATGAGGGGAAGTGCCTTATGGATTGGAAGGATGAACCGAGCTAGGATCATGTCATTGAAGGTTGGCTAAACACTAAATACAGAAAGTGAATGCCTAATGGGTTGGTTCAAAAAAACTATTAGAAGTAGAAAACTAGTCTAAATGCAAGTGCAAGATTCAAAAAACGATATGCTAACATTGTGTAGAAATACTTACCTGGTTTTTGTTGATAGCACCTAAACTGTCAAACCTTTTTGAAAAGCCCCATTAGAAATCATTGACTCATGTTTTAGTCCCTTGTTATCAACCTGGATGTTCTTGATGCAGAATGTTCAAAACTTCGCTGGCTCTTTTGGAGAAATCATGGAAATTAACCCAATACAGAAAGCCACCTACTGTTTTTATCTCTTTGGAACTTTTATGAACCAAAAACCTTATTCTCATCTGCTATGGTTGCTTACTCGAGTTTCACATTCTCTTGAAAAACAGATAATAAAACTCCCCATCGAAGGGGATTAATCTGTAATAAAGTATTTTAAAGAATTTTGTTAATTACTAATGTTCTAGATCTCATTCCTCAACTCCTCTCGTGTTTGCAATGTATGGGTTCGATTAAATGGAGTAAAGTGAATTAGACCTTTCCATAGAGAGGGTAATTATTCCAACGATGACAAAGGCTAAGGACACTAAATTTGCTTGTAGATAATGAAAATTAGACCATAATGACGTTAAAAATGACTAGTATTTTCGTGTTTTGAGTAAAATTTCCACCGACTTCATATGGATAGTACAATTTTACAGGATTAGCATTTATAGGGTCTCTCAAATTTGGATCATCCATTTGGGACAAAATTAAAACCCTTCCCGATAATAATTGCTTCATGACATAAGGACCTCCGCAATTAGGAGTAAATTTCCCTCTAGAGTCTTATGTGTTGGGGAGAGCTTTTCTCAACACCAAATCTCTTTCTTTGAGGTTCTAAGGTCGTACCCTTTTGTTAAAGGCCCGAGCCATTCTTTGTTAATAACACTGATTATGACACGAGGTTGTCAATCTCCTTTTGTCAATCAGATCTTTGTTAATAACACTGATTATGACACGAGGTTGTCAATCTCCTTTTATCAATCAGATTTAGCTGCTCAATGTGTTTCTTTACCTAATTGTCATTGTCCAACTAAGTTTCAAATAGTACCTTAAGCGATAGGATCTTAACCTCTATTAATAACATCACTTCAGTGCTGTATACTAAAGAGTACAGTATTGCCCCAATCGATGTTTTGATGGAAGTTAAATAGGCTATGAGTGCTAAAGGTAACATCTCATGCTAGTCCTTACATGTGACAGCCATTTTTTCAATGATTCATTTGAGGTTTTTATTAGCTACTTCAATGGCTCCATTCATTTGGGGTCAATAAGGAGTAGAGTTTCTGTGAATGATTCAAAACTATTGGCGCAATTTTGACATAAGCTTGTTATTGAGATTGGTGCTATTGTCAATGATGATCGTTTTTAGAGTTTCGTATCGGGCCAAAATGTCTCTCTTGATGAACTTATTTATGACTCCTTTAGTAACGCTTGAGTAAGATGAAGCTTTGAAGCAGTTGATGGTGACTACTATGAAGCGATGCCCATTAGATGCTTTTGGAGTAATTGGGCCAATGATATCTATGCCCCACATTGAGAAAGGCCATGGTGCTAAGAGGGCATGTAATTCTTGAGGCGGGGTGTTTACCTTATTTGCATAAACTTGGCATAACTGATGGTGCCTAGTGTGTTTGATGCAATCACTTTCCATTGTTGACCAATAATATCCTAGCCTCATAATTTTCTTCTCCAACATGTATCCATTCATGTGAGGGCTACATACTCCTTCATGCATTTCTTTCATTAACTTCTCAACCTCTTTGTCGTTCATATACCTTAAGAGTGTATCATCAAATGAGTGTCAGTATAAGGTGGACTCGCTTATTAAGAATTAAGTGGTTAATCTCTTAATTATCTTTCTATCCATTTTCTCAGCCTCTTTAGGGTATATGCCTTGTTGTAGGAACGTCTTAACATCATGGTACCACAGTTTTTGGTTGTTCATACCCCCAATTGTTAGGTAGAAGGCAGGCTTGTTTTCAATTTCAATAGTAAGAGGTTGAATCTTGACTCCACCAAATTTCTGGATCATAGATGCTAACGTAGCTAAGGCATTAACAAATTGATTTTGAGTCTTTAGTATGTGATTGAAGTTGATTTCTTTGAAGTTCTCTACCAATTCAGTCAAGTGCCAATGAAAAGGCATCAATTTAGGATCTTTAGTCTTGTACTCTCCTTGGGCTTAGTCAATAATGAGTGAAGAGTCTCCGTACACTTCTAATTCTTAAATGTCTTTATCTAGGGCCATCTTGAGTCCCATGATACATGCTTTATACTCAGTGATATTATTAGTGTATAGGAAAATAAGCCTTATGGCCATAAGGTATTGAGTACCTTTAGGGGATATTAGTATTTCCCCAATTCTACACCCAGACACGTTGGCTGTACCATTAAAGAACATTTTCCATTTTGGTGACTCGTCATCTTCTCCTTTGTTAAAGTTTCCCTTAACTATTAGGATTTCTTTGTCGGGGAAGTTGACTTGTACCTCTTGGGGAGTGCTATCGGAGCGATTTTTTACTAATTGATTTGCTAAAGCTTGCTCGTTAACTAAATTCTAGCTCACATATGTAACATCAAACTCTGATAGCAGCATTTGCCATTTTGAGATTCTGCTAATTAAGGTTAGTTTGTCTACCAAGTACTATAGGGGATCATGCTAAGTCAACAATTCAATGTGGTAGTAGAGTGTATATTGTCTAAGCTGATGCATTATCCAGACCAAAGCACAGCGGGTTCTTTCAATTTCCAAATATTTCTATTCTCCTTTAGTGAATTTCTTACTCAAGTAGTATACAGCCCGTTCCTTTCCTTCCTCATCTTTCTGGCTGAGAATGTACCCTATGGATTCTGGTAATATTGTCAAATAAAGGAATAGTGGCTTCCCAGGTTTTAGAGCTACCAATATTGGAGGGTTTATGAGGTATTCTTTTATTGTTGTAAAGGCCTGCTTACACTCTTTATCCTAATTGATCTTAGCATTCCTTTTTAACAACTTAAACAAAGGACGGCACTTGTCTATGAGTTGGGATATAAACTGGCTATATAGTTTAAATGGCACAACAAACCTCTTATTTCTTTGTGTATGCGTGGCAGGGGCAACTCAACTAACGCTTTGACTTTATTAGGCTCCACCTCGATGCCCCTCTAGTTGATTATAAAACCCAATAATTTCCCTAAAGTCACTCCAAAAGTACGTTTCTCTAGGTTGAGCTTCAATTGGAATTTTCTCAACCTATTAAGCAATCTTCATAGATTTTCCATATGATTTTCTCTTTCATTGGACTTAGCAATCATATCATCAACATATACTTCAACTTCTTTGTGCATCATGTAATGAAAGATTGCTATCATGGCCCTTTGGTAAGTTGCCCCAACATTTTTAAGTCAGAAAGACATTACTTTATAGGAAAATGTGCCCTAAGTTGTGATGAACGTCGTCTTAGCTTTATCTTCTTTAGTCATTTGAATTTGGTTATACCCGGAAAATCCATCCATGAAAGAGAAAAGATGGTTTTTGGCTATGTTATCAACCAAGACATCGATATGGGGTAAGTGAAAATTATCTTTAGGGGTTGCTTGATTAAGGTCTCGAAAGTCTACACACACCTAGACTTTTCCATTCTTCTTTGTTACGAGCATGATGTTGGCCACCCACTCAAGATAATCAGGTACCTCAATAAAACCAACCTCCGGTAATTTTCTAACTTCTTCCTTGTTTTTCAGTAGAACATCCAATCGGAATCTTCTTAACTTTTGTTTCTTAGGTTTGATATCCTCTCGTATGGGTAAATGATGGACTACGATTGATGAATCTAATTTAGGCATGTCTTCATAAGACCATGCGAATACGTCTCAGTATTCTGATAGTAATGTGGTCATCTCTACCTTTTGATCTTCTTTCAAATTTCCCCTAATCCTCAATACCTTAGAGTTGTCATTGGTCCTGACATTAATTATCTCAGTTGGCTCATCAATGGAAATTCTACTTATTTCATGTTTTTGCCTACTTTCTTACATGTCATTATGGTCATTAACATCACTCCCGACAACTAACCCGCTAGGGCTAAAAGTGATATCAATATTTTCATCATCTATCTATGCGAGGTATCTATGGACTTTATTCGGATAATTGGATCTATAGAAAAAGGAAAGTATGTAAAAGGAAAGTGTAAGTAAGGTAGGAGTAAAGGGAAAAGAGACTGATTTTATTTAAAGGACTTTTTTTTTAGTACAACCATTTGAAGAATAGAGGTAATTTATTATAAAATTCCATAAAATATTGGATCGTGATTCATCCTTTACCTTAAGGAAGACTTATTACTATTCATAGGGATAGAGAATCAATTATTCAAGTACTAGGATTTGTTGGATGGATGAGCCCTTTCATTTCTATTGGAAGTGCCTTCTTTGGTAGGTTTTGAGTTCTGGACTTCGACCTGGATGAAAGTTTTTGACAATGGAGGGAAGGTCATTGGAGTATGATATAACCTATCACCTTTTTTACCCTTGGCTTGTATTCTTTGCAACTCTTCTATCAGGCTCGAAATGTATCCTAACCCATAGGTCCCAAACTAGCCTTCTTTAAATTTTAGCTTCTCATCCTTTTGCTGATTGGTGATCATGCATACCTCATTAAACATTTAAGTCTAAAGTCCTCTTGCTCTTCCATACCAATATAAGGTATAGTTGTCTCTTTATAGATTTGATAATCTTGGTCACCTAGAATTGTGATGACCTAACCGTTGGAGATAAACTTAACTTTCTGGTGAAGACTTGACGGTATGGCCCCTACTAAATGTATCCAAGGCCTTCCCTATAATAGATTGAAGGTCCATGGAATATCTAAAACTTGGAATAGGATGTTGAACATTTGTAGGCTGATATCAA
Source organism: Lumnitzera littorea (assembly GCA_024138015.1). Classification (NCBI taxonomy): domain Eukaryota; kingdom Viridiplantae; phylum Streptophyta; class Magnoliopsida; order Myrtales; family Combretaceae; genus Lumnitzera; species Lumnitzera littorea. The sequence continues at coordinate 51,877,027 of JAMXBB010000007.1, read as the reverse complement.
CTTGTAAGTTGATCTCTCCTATTATTTCTCTCCTAGATCCTTCAAAAGCTCTTACTATTGTTAAACTCGATTTGACAGCAGTTGTATTGGTGCCCAATAGATGTAAGGTGGCCAGACAACAGACATTTAGAGATGACTCGTTGTCGATGAGGACTCTTGTTGCGATGATGTTATTTATCCTCATTATTATGAATAGAGGCTTTGTGTGCTACTTACTTTCTTTGTCCAGTTCCTTGGTAGAGAAGGAAATTTGATCCATAGTGAAGATGGAATAGGTGATAGAGCCACATTTCAACTGAGATTTCATGAAGGACCTTGACTTCCTTTAGCATTCTGAACAAAGCTTCTTGATGTGGGTTCGATGCCATCAGTAAACTGATGAGGGATATTTATGTTGGGGTTTTAGTAAGCTGATCCATTATTTTATACTCACTAGACTTGATCATCTTGGTGAAGGTAGTTAATCCATCTTCATACTCAACTTGTTCAATGCTTGTCATTTCCAACACGACCTTCCTTTTCAAGTCTTCCTTCGGATTATAGATTATACTAGGGTGAGTAATCCCCCCTACAAGTGAGCTTGATTGCCCCTGGTTTATTGCTTGGTAGTTAAGAGGGGCAATTTTATAATTTTCGGGGGCTACAAACACATGGAAGGTGTACCTTTTAGTTTATGGAATTTGCTTCTCTTCTTTTTTGTAGAATATATAAACCTTAGGTTCTCGGTTGGGATTGATCATGTTGATGGTAGGCTCTAAGTGGTCAGATATCATATTGATGATGGGCCTATGGTTTAGTAAGGGGTTGTTATTGACATTTGGAGTAAGAGCCTCTACAAAATCCATTTGTACTATACCTTCATCAATTAAATCTTAGATTTTGTTTTTCAACCTCTAGTATGAGTTAGTTGAATGACTTACTTGCCCTAGATGATATTGACATCTTGCATTTGAATAAAAAAATCTTAGCCTATGCCTTTCACTTAAAGCTTCAGAATGGAGCAAATTATCTCACCTTAACTTTTTAAGTACTTAATTGAGTAGAACGAGTATTTTGGTGAACTGCCTTAGGGTTCTACTAACCTATGGTTGGCTTTTGTACTGTTGTTGAGCTGGTAGAGGATTTGCCCTGAAAGAGACCCGGGCGTTAGGCTTAATATTTGAATTGACCATGCTAATAGTAACTTCTCTAGGCTTGCTAGTGGTAGGTTTAGTAAACAGTAGTATTCTATCTAATGTTTCTTGTAGCTTGCTAGAGGAGACAACGCTTTCAATTCGATACCCTACTACTACTACTTCTTCGAAGCTCGTAAAGGCTTGTCCGATTAGGTAAGTGAAATAAGGTCTCCCAAGAGTGTTGATAAAAGTTTCAGTTAACTCTCTCTCAGTTACGGAGGTAAATATCCTTGCAGCTAGGGAGCTCCACCTTTAGGCATACTCTTTGAAAGATTCATCAGGATATCCCAATGCAATGTTCAAACATGGAACGAAATGAAGAGAGTTCTGAGAAGTAGGTTTGCTCTCGAGCACTATGAGTAGGACACTTTTCGATGTCTATAAGATTTGAGATAAGGTAACTAAACGGTGGATGACTATGTTCGAGAATTTCAGTTACTTATGATCTGGTGTAATGTCGATGAACTTAAGACATGAGCTATTGCAAGGTTCATTTCTAGGCTAGGAACTGAAGTTGGTAACATAGTTGAACTACAGAGTCTTACGACACCAGACAAAGCCGTCTAAGTAGCATAGAAATTCGAAAGGCAGAGGTAGAACCAGGCGAATTGAATGCTAAGTAGCCAACCTATACTAAACAAAAGTGGCATGCCGAGCCGACTAGGGAATGACCAAGCATCTAATAGTTTCGATGTAGAGCATTGAGGGCAAGTGTTGAGCCAACCAAAAGAAGGCCGAGGTAAGAGCAAGGTTGAGGAACCTAAGGTTTAAAGAGACTAAGGTTAAAGCTCAAGAAGAAAGACCTAAGAAATTAAATGTTTTAAATGTCTTGGTTATAAATACGTAGGTAGTTAATGTTGAAACCGCCGAGTGATGACCATAAAGGGGGACAATCCTTAATTTGAAGTAGAAAGTGCCAATGAAGGAGAGGAAGAGATAACAGTTAAATAGATGCTGGAAGAGTTTTAGGAAGACCCTGATGCCAAGACACCTCCTAAGGGTGGTACCAAGTACTATTTTGTCGTCAGATGATCTCTTAGTGCATTTGTAACAGAAGAGAATGAGCAAAGGGAGAACTTCTTCCATACAAATTGCCGGGTGAATGGAAAACTATGCACCCTAATCATTAATGGAGGGAGTTGTACTAATGTCATTGCACAAGGGTAGTCAAAGCCATGAAATTGCCGACCCTCCTATACCTTAAACCATATAAGATCCATTGACTAAATGAGAAAGGAGGCTTACATGTTACCAAGTAAGTTAGAGTATCGATTACCATTGGTGATAGGTATAGGGACGAAGTGTTGTATGATGTCCTTCCCATTTGCACTTCCCACATATTACTCGGCTAACCATGGCTATTTGACATGAGGATGTTGTACGGTGGGTATAAAAACACCTACATGTTCTAGAAAGATGGGAAGTAAATAATACTAACACCTATGAGTCTGAAGGAAGTGTAGGAAGCCTTAGAAAAGGTTGCTAGACCTCTACAACAGAAGTCTTTAGTGATTTCCCGAGTTTAGTTGGCATGAGAAGTGAAGATTGAGGACTATGTGGTTCTTTTAGTTAGGAGACTCTTAGAGGTTAGGGAAGCCTAAAACTTACCTACCAAAGTGCAGCAGCTACTTCAAGACTTTGTTGACTTATTCCTTATCGAGATGCCGAAAGGTTTACCTCCCTTAAGAGGTATTGAACATTGCATTGACCTATAACCAGGAGCTGCCTTACCGAACCAACTCGCTTACAGGCTCAATCCCGAGCAGGCAGCTGAATTGAAGAAATAAGTAGATGAATTGGTAGATCAAAAATATGTTTATAAGAGCATAAGCCCTTATGCCATACCAGTTATGCTCGTGCCGAAAAAGAATGGAATGTGGTGAATGTACATTGATAGCTGAGCCACCAATAAGATCACTATCAAATATTAATACCCGATCTCGTGACTTAATGATATGCTTGATGAGTTATATGGCGCCTAAATCTTTTCTAAGATTGACCAGAAGAGTAGATACCACCAGATACGAATGAAACCTGGGGATGAATGGAAGACGACCTTCAAGACAAGGGATGGTCTATTTGAATGGTTGGTGATGTCATTTGGTCTTATTAATATGCCAAGTACATTTATGCAGCTAATGAATCATGTGTTGAGAACGTTGACCAATAAATGTATTGTGGTTTATTTTGATGATATTTTGGTCTATAGTACTAATCTCATCACTCATGTTAAGCATTTAAGATTAGTGTTTAACATAGTCCATGTTGAGAGATTATTTGACAACTTAAAGAAACATGTATTTTGTCAAAGCAAGGTTATATTCCTTGGATATGTTATTTCAGGGATGGGAGTTCGAGTTAATGACAAAAAGGTCAAAGCTATCCTTGAGTAGCCTATGCTGATTAGTGTTGCCGAAGTCAGGAGCTTTCTTAGTTTAGCTTCATTCTATTAGATATTTATTTGGAACTACAGTTCCATAACCGTTCCATTGACTAAATTGACCAGGAAGAATGTTGAGTTTAGGTGGTAAGAGAAAGCTCAGAAGAGTTTTGAAGATGTGAAGTCTAAGCAGCTGTCTACTCTAGTACTCACCATACCAAATTTTGAGAAAGTTTTTAAGGTTAAATGTAATGTGTCTACTGTCGGCATTAATGCTGTCCTTATGTAAGAGCACTGACCCATTGCCTACTTTAGTGAAAAACTCTAAAGTGTTGTCTTTAATTACTCAACCTACGATAAAGAGTTTTATGCCCTTGTCCGAACACTCCAAAACTGGCAGCATTATCTGTTATTGAGAGAATTCATCATTTATTTGGACCATGAATCTCTCAAGCATCTTCATAGGCAAGAGAAACTTTCTTAGTATTACGCTAAATGGGTCGAGTTCTTCTAAAGCTTTTATTATGTCATCAGATATAAGAAGGAGAGCACCAACACAATGGCTAATGCACTTTTTTGCCGTCATACCCTTATCACAACATTGCAAGCTAAGGTACTTGGATTTGGCACTTTACCTGATTAGTATGAGCATGACCTACATTTTAGACCCTTAGTGGCCAAGTATAGTGCTGGAGGAGTTGTATAAGGGTTTTACTTGAGTCAAGGGTTTTTGATAAAGGATAAGCAAGTTTGCATGCTAAGTGGTTTGGCAAAGGAGCTACTCCTTTGAGTAGCTCATGTTGAGGGTTTGGCCAACCATTTTGGGGAAAAGAGGATGATTGATATATTGAAGGAGCATTTTTACTAGCTTGGGATGAATGAAGGATGTGTACCGAATACTTAAAAGGTATGAGGCGTGTAAATATATAAAGTGGAAGAGAGAGCCCTATGGAGAATATACACCCTTACCAATTTTAGAGCGGTCGTAGACTAATCTAAGCATAGATTTCATGCTCGGCCTTCCCTAAACGTCGAGAAGACATAACTCAATCATGGTAGTGGTCAATTGGTTCACCAAGATGGGCCACTTCATTTCCTACCATAGAACTAATGATGCTTCACTTGTTGCTAACCTCTTTTTGTAGAAAATTGTACGATTACATAGAATGCCAAGGGGTATTGTGTCCGGCCATGACTTAAAGTTCATAAGCTTCTTTTGGAAGACCCTATGGAGGAAGCTTAGGACTAAACTCCTACTCAGTACTTCTTGTCACCCCTAGATAAACAGCCAAACTGAAGTTGTGAACAAAACCGTTGGTAGCCTCCTGTGCGTAACTATTGGGGAGAATTCTCATGATTATGATTTATGCCTACTCGTCCTTGAATTTGCCTACAACCACTCGACTCTTATCTCGATTGGAACATCACCATTTGAGGTTGTTTATGCACTTAACCCAAACTTACCCTTAGATTTAATTAACAGTCTAACTACACAAAGGGAAAGTCAATTTGGCCTAATTATGCCAAGGAATTCCAAAGGTCACATTGGAAGAATACTGAGCAATTGGCTAAAACTATGGCCCGACAGAAGGAAGAGGGAAGCCACGAAAAGGGATAAGTCATTTATACTATTAGGGACCTTATCTAGATCCTCTTAGCAAGAAACGCTTCCTTAGCAAGAGGATGAACAAACTATCTCCCAAAATGAATTGACCTTTCAAGATCCTTAGGCGTATTAATGATAATGCCTATCAGGTTGAACTACCCGAGGGTTTCGATGTGTCTATTACATTCAATGTCGTCAATCTGACTCCCTATGTGCTTGATGATGACGAAGATCATGATTTGAGGGCAAATCTATGACAACCTCGGGGAGCTGATGGGTTACTAACTATCGGCCTAATCACTTGTACACTTCTCAAAGGCCTCCAATCCTTTACCCAAAGGATTCTTTCTCATCAACCCGTTGATGATGAGAAACAAAATGCTAAAAGAGGATGGTTGAATTCATTAGGAGCTTCAAGTGGTTATACTATGCTCTGTTTGTTATCCTGTGCCAATACTGACCTTCCTTTGGCTGAGAGCTCTGTACCAAGTGACCAAACTTTCAACTACCAAGAGTCTTTTGCACAGTAAATGCATCTAGCTCTTAGAAAAATATTTTCTTTCGGCCTCCTTCCAACTCTCATGGCATCCTTTCACTTCTTGGCTTCCTTATTGTTGTAACTTCTCAGTTCCTCTAACCTACAATGCTTAGAGAACCTTTGTATAGATCCAATGTTGCATGCCACTTGTTTTTCTCATCTAACATTGTACTATTTTCCCCTTTTTGTCTTTTATACATTTTACCCCTTTTCATATGTATAAGGAATCCCCCTTTTGTACATACCTTCTTGTAATTTCTTTATTTATAATGTTGCCCTAGGGACTTACTATAAATAGTCCCTTCCCCTTGTAAGCCGAGATCATCTAACTTTACACATAAGCATTAAATATGTTGTTCTTGTGAGATAATACTCTCTAAGTCTACTTTCACACACCATTATCTAATCTCACTAAGTAGCTTAGGATTAGTGATGAGTGAACCTTGGCATTAACTCATGCATCGTATTAAGTGAAGTGTCAAGTCGTGTCGTGTTTGTTGGTATGTCATATCATCCATGCAACTCCATGTTAGCTATCCTATCTAGTTTGTAGACCTACTCATTCTATTTTCTTCAATATCTCGAAGGACCTACTAGTTTGAATCTACAATGGTAAGTCCTAATGATAATTGAGTTCTTAAGCGCATCATTTTAGTATATTCTACTACACCAAAACAACATGAAAGGCACTTAAGAACGACGTTGTAGACATTATGGGAAAAAAAGTTATATGCTAAATTGTCCAAATGTGATTTTTAGTTAAAGAAGATATCTTTTCTTAGACATGTAATAACAGGTGAAGGTATCTCTATTGATCTAGAAAAGATTAAGGCCATAGTGGAATGGAAAAGACCTAAAACAACGATAGAAATTTGAAGTTTCCTTAGATTGGTAGGATACTATAGAAAATTTGTCAAGGATCTCTCAAAGATTGCAAAGCCACTCACTTAACTAACACAAAAGAATGTAAAGTTTGAGTGGACTAAAAGGCAAGAAAAGAGGTTTCAAGAGCTGACAAAGAGATTAGTATCTACCCCGATTCTTGTGTTGCCAAATAGTAATGAACCTTTCATAATATACAGTGATGCTTCTAAGAATGAATTGGGTTGTATGTTGATGTAAGGTGGAAAAGTGATTGCCTATGCTTCTAGACAATTGAGGTTGCATGAGCAAAATTATCCAATACATGACCTAAAACTTGTAGCTGTAGTGTTTGCATTAAAATTATGGCGACATTACTTATATGGACAAAGATATAAAATTTATATTGATCATAACAACCTAATGGGAATCAAGCTATTGGACCATTGACTTACAACTTAGCCTGAAGACTAAAGGGACTAGCAAGATGAATCCTCTTGTTCGAGCCGACTCATGTGGAGGCCGAGTGTCTCCTTGCCAACCCATTAGTGACTACCTATTTCTCGTATGTTCTATGCCAAGAAGCAGAAAGCCGAGATAAGAGCCCATCTTCATTCTTACACATGCTTGGCTAATTACTTACTTGGTTGTACCCTTATCGAGATGTTGAGAGAAAGAGTCTAGACTGATTAGGCCACTCTTGCTCGGATAAGCAAGTTGTCCGTACTTTTTGTCCACATCTTCCAACAGCATCACCAATACAACATCACCATGTGTACAGTATAATGTATAGAATCCATTGTACCAATGATTGCTTTCCTTGTATATTCATTTTCAGTCTTTTGTATCTTGTACAATACTCTCTTGGGAAATGCCCTTTTTGTCTTTTTCCTTTTGGGCAAGTTGCCCTAACTTATGAGTATAAATATCCCCGTACTTGTAACTATAAACATTAGAAGAACCAGATTATTATCAATACACTTTGTATTTTCTTCCTTACGTAAACACTGCTTGTTTACTTTCGCCATCACTCTTATCTTAATACTTAAGCAAGACTAGGTGACAAATAACCTTATTAAACTGATTTGTGTGTCATATCGAATTGTGTCATAAGTCTTTAGAGGTTCTATTGGTATGTCATATCCTCTGGAACTATTTGTGGGTTTTGCTTACCTTTTCATTCGCATTTATCCTTCTGCACTTTCCCTATCACTTCCTTTTCAGAGCTTTCTTCATGCTCAGACCCATCCAGTGACTAGCCTTATCTATTCTTGGTTACGGTTCACACCATCTTGATATCAGAGTAGAGGTTTTATTTGAGCTGTAGTTAGTTTTTGAAGTTCTGCTTATACTCTGTTTTGCGTGTGTGAAATAAAGCAAATTACTGTGTTCATCTTAGCTGTTGTGTTTGTTAGCTGTTAATTTCCTGTAGTGTTTATGTGAACTTTAAATCTATGGAGAAAATGGTAGACTCGAGTGTAAATGTTGCTATGGGAGATGATAATAGTAGAGTTATCCACCACGGACGATAGTCTCAAGAAACCCTGAGAAGCATTGACAAGAGACTTGACAAGGTAGCATACCTCTTGGCAGATCTTACCTAAGCTATTCATGCATTGGCTTGTCAACCCACTAAGGCTACGCAAAATACCCCACAAGTTACCTAACTTATTAGAGGTCAAAACCCAACTTGACCAGTTCAAGATGGAGGAGTAGGCAGATGAGTAAGACAGAGGATAGCCTTGAGAGAACTTAATGAAGAAGAAGAGGAAGAGTGTTTTGAAGAGGAATGAGCTAAAATCCATAGAGCACCTAATCATGTGAAGCTTCAGATTCCGAGTTTCAATGGATCTAGGAATGCTGACGAATATTTGGAATGGGAAGACAAGGTGGAGAGTATTTTTAACTATTATCAGTATGAAGATTATGAGAAGGTGAGAACTACTACTGTTGAGTTCTTCGGATATGTTACCATGTAGTGGAAGAATTTCCAGGCCATGAGGAGACGAGAGAGCTAATAAGAGATTAATACTTAGCCTGAGATAAAGAGAATACTCAGAAATAGATTCGAGTCATAAACTTATCTTTAAGATACTTTCACTTGACTTTAGGAGCTGAGATAAGGAGGCTAGATTGTTGACGAGTATGTTCAAGAATTTCAAATGGTTATGATTCGTTATGAAGTGGAGGAACCACCAGCTTGAATAGTCTCAAGATTCATCACTAGATTGACTGGTGATATTCAAGATATTATGGAACTCCAACACTTTACCATAATGGATGAAGCCATTGGAATAGCCCAGCGAGTAGAAAGGCAAAGAAAGAGTCGAATACCAACAAGGATGTCGACTAGCTAACTTAGACAGGTAAGTCACCGAGCTCAATTGAGTACTAAGTTGAGCCGAAAGATAGATGTCCGAGTCGATCAGAAGGGTTGACCAAATGGTATAGTACCAACCCAAACTTATAAGAAGGGATAAGGGTCTGGTAGGAAGACAAGCCAGATCAAGTGCTTCAACTGCTAAAATTCAGACATATAGCTACTGAGTGCTCAAACCAAAGGACAATGGTCGTCAAAGGAGATGTCTTAAAGCTAAAAGTATACAATACATATGAGGAACCTAAGGAGGAGGAGGTCCTTACCAAGAAAGAACTAATTAAGGAGGACGTGTTTGCTGAGGACTTAGACCAATTACTCATGATTGTCTAATGCACTATGAACATGGAACCCTCATGAGAGGAGCAGAGAGAAAATTTGTTTCATAACACCTGTAAAGTGAATGATCAAGTGTGTACCCTCATCGTGGATGTTGGAAGCTGCACCAACGTGGTATTAGCCAATCTTATTTCAAAACTAAAGTTGCTGACTATTACACATTTGATGCCATACAAATTGCACTGGTTGAGTAGGAAAGGAGCACTATATGTCACTCGGCAAATACTATTGCCGATCGCTAGTGGGAATTACTTAGACTAGATTCTCTATGACGTATTGCTTATATGTGCCTCCCATATGTTGCTAGGTAAACCGTAGTTGTTTGATAAGAGTGTTATCTACAGTGGCTATAAGAACACATACATGTTTGAGAAGGATAACTGGAAGATCACACTAAACTCAATGCTATCGAGAGAAGTTAATAAATTGTAAACAAAACTTGCCTATAGATCGAAGAAGGCTTTGGTGATAAGTAGAGCCAAGCTTTGAAAGGCCATCAATGTTGACGAGCCGACCTTTATGTTGATCAGGCACCTATTAGAGATGAAGGAGTAGGGTGAACTACCTTAGGAAATCATAAAGATGCTTGATGAGTATGCTAACCTGTTCCCAAAATAGTTACCTGAAGGGTTGTCCCCAACTCGAGGCATAGAGCACTATATTGACTTAGTACCTAATACCATACTACCGAACAAGCCAGCCTATCGGATGAATCTCGAATAGGCTTCTAAGCTACAACATTAAGTCATTAAGTTGCTAAAGAGAGGATATGTTTGAGAAAGTCTCAACCCTTGCATTGTGTCGGTGCTTCTGGTGCCAAAGAAAGATGGAACTTAACTGATGTGTGTCAATAGTCGAGCCATTAACAAGATCACGATCAAATATAGGTATCTTATCTTGAGGTTAGAAGACATGTTGGATGGGTTGAGTGGAGCCATGGTCTTTAGCAAGATTGACTTGAAGTTTGATTACCATCAAATCCACATGAGGTTAGGAGACGAATTGAAGACCGTGTTTAAAACTTGGCATAGACTTTATGAGTGGATGGTGATGCTATTCAGCTTGTCAAATGCCTTAAGCACTTTCATTCAATTGATGAACTACATGTTAAGGCACTTGATTAGAAATTGTGTAGGGTGTACTTTGATGACATATTGGTCTACAGTACCGACATGCCAAGCTACTAAAAGCATCTTCAAAAAGTATTGGATATCTTATGCATTGAGAGACTATTTGACAATCTCAAGAAATGTTGCTTTTACTCGAAGTAAGTAGTATTCTTGAGCTACATAGTCAGTGGAGGAGGCTTACGAGTGGATGACAAAACGATCCAAGCAATTGTAGAGTGGCCGACTCCTACTACTTATGCCAACGTGAGAAGTTTCCATGAACTGGCATCATTTTATAGATGATTCATCAAGAATTTTAGCACCTTCGCCACACATCTTACTAAACTCACAAAGAAGAACCGACTTCTGATGGGGAGAAAGGGAGGAGAGGAGCTTTATAGAGGTAAAAGAAAGATTGACCTCCTCTTTGGTATTGGTTCTACATGACTTCGAGAAAATATTTGAGCTAAAATGTGATGCATCTGGCATTGAAATAGGCGCTGTCTTAATATAGGATGGCTGAACAATTACCTTCTACAGTAAGAAGCTTAGAGGGTTACAGTTAAATTACTCCGTCTATGACAACAAGCTCTTGGCACTAATCCGAGCACTATAAGTATAGCAATACTATTTACTACTGAGAGAATTTTTCATATATACTAGCTATGAATCACTAAGGTACCTCTAAAGTTAGACGAAGTTATCAAAGTGGTAAGCAAAATGGGTTGAATTCCTTGAAAGATTCAATTTTGTAATAAAATACAAGCAAGGAAAGAACAACGTAGTTGTAGATGCTCTTTCAAGGAGATATGCACTTTTAATTAAACTGTAGACTGGGCTATTTGGGTTTAAAAGTATCAAAGAATAGTATTTTGGGGATTGACACTTTGGACCCATAATCATGCGATGCATTGATGGAAGGACAGTAGATGAGTATCAAGTGGAGGATAGTTACTTATTCCAAATTGGAAAACTATGTGTAATAACTTGTTCCTAAGGGAGTTGTTGATTAGGGAAGCCTATAGTGGAGGACTCTCTGGACATTTTAGAGAAAGGACTTGTGAACAACTGAATGGTCGATTCTTTTAGCCAAGGATAAAGAGAGATGTACACTGAGTTTTCGACAACTATGCCATATGCAAGAAGGTAAGTGCTGAGCCGAGCAAGGGAAAACAATGCCTTTACTTACCCTAACGAAGCTATGGAATGAATTAAGCATGGACTTTACTCTTGGACTACTACGAACCATCTAAGGTAAAGATTCTATAATGGTCATCATAAATCATTTCAATAAAATGGCATACTTCGTACCCTACTAAAAAACTAATGATGCTTTGGCTATTGCTTCTCTTTTCTTGCAAGAGATTATGCAGTTACACGGCGTATCGAGAAGTGTAGTCCTCGATAGGGATCTAAAGTTCTTGAGTCATTTCTAAAGGACCTTGTGGCATCAGATGGGGACCAAACTACTATTCAGTACTTCCTATCATCCCTGAATTGATGGCCAAATGAAGTTAGTAAATTGCACTTTAGAATAACTACTCTAAGCTATAGTTGGAAAGAACATGGCTAATCGGGATGTTTGCTTGCCAGTCGTTGGATTCGCTTACAAGTGTATAGTACATGATACAACTAAGCAAACGCCCTTTAAAGTGGTCTACGGTTTTATTCTTGAGTTACCCCTCAACCACATCCCTGTACCTATACCCGTACAAGAGGACCCTGACATTAGAGCTCGAGCACAATCCCTCCAGCACATTTATGATAAAGCCACTTAGCACATCAACCAAGCTGCTAAAAGAATGTGGGAGAAGACCAAGGGTTGGATGACTAAACAATTCCAACCAAGGGACTTGGTATGACTACACCTTAGCAAGGAACGATTCCCGAATGAGGAGAGGAACAAATTACCTGTAAGAGCTGAAGGACCTTTCAGAATCCTCTAAAAGATCAACGACAATACTTACAGATTAGTTGCAATAAGACTATGGGGTTTCTAATGCCTTTAACGTTATTAACCTCAGTTTATATCACCTTGATGAAGAGCTAGACGAAGACCATTCGAATTTGATCCTAAATCCAAAACAACCCGAAGGGGATGATAGGAATCAGGCTACTTGACTACTGACCTGTAGCTAAACCCGAGGACTAAAGGGACTAGCAAGATGAATCTTCCTGTTCCAGCTAACTCATGCGGAGGTTGAGTATCTCCTTACCAACCCATTAGTGATTACCTATCTCTCGTATGTTCTATGCCGAGAAGTGGAAGGCCAAGACAAGAACCCATCTTCATTCTTACACATGCTTGGCTAATTACTTACTTGGCCATAACCTTGCCGAGATGCCGAGAGAAAGAGTCTTGATTGACTAGGCTACTTTTGCTTGAATAAGCAAGCTGTTCGTACTTTTTGTCCACATCTTCCAACAGCATCACCAATACGGCATCGCCAATATAGCATCACTATGTATACTGCACCAATGATTATTTTCCTTGTGTATTCATTTTTAGTCTTTTATATCTTGTACAATACTCCCTTAGGAAATGCCCTTTTTGTCTTTTCCTTTTGGGCAAGTTGCCCTAACTTATGAGTATAAATACCCTTGTACTTGTAACTGTAAACATTAGAAGAACCAAATTATTATCAATACACTTTGTATTTTCTTCCTTATGTAAACACTGCTTGTTTACTTTCGCCATCACTCTTATCTTAACACTTAAACAAGGCTAGGTGATGAGTAACCTCATTGGACTGATTCATGTGTTATATCGAATTGTGTCATGAGTCCTTGGAAGTTCTATTGGTATGTCATATCCTCTGGAGCTGTTTATGGGTTTTGCTTACATTTTCATTTGCATTTGTCCTTTTGTACTTTCCCCATCACTTCCTTTTCGAGCTTTCTACAAGCTCTGACGCATCTAGCTACTAGCCTTATCTGTTCTTGGTCATAGTTCGCACTAAAACCTCAAATATCTGTTCACTTAAAAAGAATTAAATATGAGATGGAGAAGATGGCTTGAGTAGATCAAGGATTATGGCTTGGGGATTAATTACTATCACAGCAGGGTAAATGCAATTGCCAATGGATTAAGTAAAAAGATTCATGCTTTTTATTAAATGATTTTATGATGAAATCTTACTCCTGCAAAACATAAAGAACTAAATGGTACTAGGGCTAGTCTGATGTAGCCTCTCTAATGCCTAAATCAATAAATGTATTTAAGAGAAGATAAGTAAATAGTTATGGATCGTGAGACACTTCTTACAGTACTTTTTCTCTGTATTTATCGGCAGATGTCAAGTATTTGAAGTAGCTGTTAATCATTGATCATAAGATATAAAGAGACCTCATAATTAAGCACATGCTTGAAATATAGGAATGGTGGATGGTTATGTAATGGAACCATACCAGACGATAGCCGTTCATGTCACTTTTAATAAGTTCAAACCAGACATGAAACTTCTTAGTCGACATCTACCGAGAATAGAGTTACTCAACTTTTCGTTAGTCAAATGGCCAAGTGAATTCAAAGGATGAAATCCGAATCTCAACATTTATGGCCTAACTCTTATAGTCGAGAACTTGACTGAGGAGTAAATAAAGCTTAATGTTCCATTAGTGGGGTTAGAGTGTGAAAAACTAAGTTTCCCAAATGTCGAGTAATGTGGGAAGTTTTTTATTTCCATTTAGAACACAATAGATCGTATGCTAGTTGAAAGGTTGTAACTCTTCAATTTTCTTGTCTATCTAGAAAACTAAGTAGTAGCATATACAACAATTGTCACTTTAGTTTAATTATACTTTAGGGGCTAATAACTATCAAAGCTATGATAACCGTCAAATTTCCATCTCATAACACATGTCGATAATTCGCACTACACCATCTAATCAGTGCATCATTCCTATTTGGAATGTGTTAGGGTTACAAGGGGAAATTGTTCGTATATAATGAATTTTCAATATTGAAAAGAGATTTCCTCATTTCATTTCCATCGTATCCGTAAGCTTTTGCTTGTTTTCGACATCTCGTCTTTGTCTTCAACATTCACAAAAGTTTTGTGACTTCTATCATATAGCTAAAATCAGGTATGGTTCAAAATGCAATTCATTAACTTGCTCTTTCAGATTTTGGGGTAGCTAGAATGAGGCTACTTCAAACCCCCCCAAAAAAATGGGAACAAGACGGCATGTTTCTTAAGTAGCTTAGTTGACAGTATGATGGAGTGGTGGGACAAACTTGCTCATATTAACTCTCTTACAGTAGATACTTATCTAGATGAAGAAGAAGGAAGATTTGTAGCCAAGTATTTGTATAACAACATGGTTTACTTTAGTGATTCTCCAAACGAAGTGGCAAGTGCTGCCAATAAAGTTCTTGTTGCGAAATATGATAAATATTGATAAGATCTTCCTAAAGTATGGAATCTACCAAGGCCAAGAGAAGAGGAAAGGGTGTGCTTTCCAAGGGAGCATAAGTTTCTTATTTATATGAAATACCTCAACTTTAGATTATGCTTCCCATTTTCTACTTTCGTTAACTAATTCTTTAACTATTTTTAGGTCATACCGAGCATGTTCTCACCAAACACTCATTAGCTTCTCACAACTTTTGAGATAGTTTGTGAAGAGGTTGAGGTTAAGGCTATGCCTCAATTATTTAAGTACTTCTTTATAATAAGGAGGTAGCTCAATGGTTGATATTTTATAGCTGCCAGGCATGGACAAAAGTTCATGGACGGATTAGAGTCCAAAACCCATAAGTGGCATAACAAGTTTGTGTCTATTATATTAGACAAAGATTTGGACTTTTGGACCCAATGGATTAAACCTATCCATACAAAGATATTAAGTTGATACTGAATGATACCATCATAGCAAAAAAGATTAAAGGAAGAAGAAAAAAAAATATTTTTTTGGGAAGCTAAAAGAATAATAATGCAATATGAAAATGGGGAGCCAATCTTCTCTAAAAAAGAAGGTATGCTATTGAGTGATTGTCATATCGAGTAGAACTATAAGAGGAAAGCTGTTCTCATGACTTAAGGGAAGAGTAGTTGCCTTTAATCTTCACTTAATATGGAACATGTAAGTCCTTGATTTCTTTGTTTTTATTATTAATGCATTTACGTTTTATTACAAACATAGGCTCAGGTGATGTAGATCTTGCTAAACTGTTGGCCTAAGCAAAGGTTAAAAAATTCAAAGGCAATAGATGACTAGGCGATAAGATAACTATGACCCGATCAGTTGCTCTAAAGAAGCCATAAAAGAGAAAGTAGTGAAATAAGTAGCAACCTAAAAGAAGGGGTCCAGTCTTGCTGATAAGCAACAAGGGAGTAAAAAGCTTGGGGTCATTGAGGCTACACAAGTTGAAGTAATCCCACCTCTAGAAAATATTCCTCTAGCTAAAGTGTTGAGAGATGCTAGCCAAGCTATTGGCATTTCTAGCAAGGCTGAAATCACCCATCATGAGGCTGCCGAAGGGCTGTCACTCCAAGTAGATATCGTACCAAGTCCCAATAAAAGAAGTGGGAAGGAGATTATCAGCTAACCTCCATCTAAGATAGGGAGATTACGAAGAAGGATTTCAATAAGGTTAGTAGTTGTAATAAGGCATACATTAGCTAAATTATATGATGAAAGTATCAATTGAATCCTTTTACTTATGGCACATGTTCTATTGTTGACATAATCCTGTCTGTATGTAGATCAGTATCCATGTTCTGATGGCTTTAGATGAAGCCGATAAGGAGATGAAGAAGGTAATAATAATTTATTACTCTGTTGGGTGATCTAGCGCATTTATTATTTTTACTATCAACTTATTATAGAAAATCAAAGATGCATGCAACTCCTCAAAGGCTTAGACTATAGCAGTTGAGAATGTGAGAATCAAGACTAAGATGGAGGCTAAAAAATATCAAAAGGAGCTAACTGCTGAGAAACTAGCACATTCATTAGTAGCCAATGAAGTCTTAAGCCTTAAGACCAAGAGCAAGGAGCAATATAAGGAGGTTAAAGATCAAAAGGAGGAGTTTTGTAAGAAAAGGGAAGAGAGCTAAGGGCTGGGTCAAACACTCAGCTAATGAGCAATGAGGAGGATAGGCTTAAGGTGTACATAAAAGAACTAGAGACCAATAACTCCAAATTGCAAAGTTGTATTACTGAATTAGAGGAGGCAGTGAAGAAAGGACCCTCTATTGAAGAAGCATTAGAGATCGTGACTCTAAGTTAGTAGTACAAGAGATCGTTGAGAAAGAAGTTATTAGAGGGGGTCTAAGTGGTAAGAGAAGAAATTTTAAAGTTTCACCTTGAATACGACCTTTCGTGCCTAGATTTTGCTAACGTCCATGATAATGTTAGTAGTTATGATGAAGAAGCTAGTGAAGAGACAAGTGTTGAGGTCCAAATGCAGGGTGATGACAATAGAGTTTATGCCAAAGATCATAGCGATAACGAAGACCGACTATCAAAGGAGATCCCTTATGTGCACAAAGAAAAATTCACTTATTCTAAAACCCCCAACACTAAGAAAAAAATATACTCCAATAAGGTCTCATCTTTCGAGTAAGGGAATGTCCCTGCACAATCTAAGAACGACTTGAAATATTAAGATTGTTATTGTGTTTTGTTTTTATGGAGTTGTATGGATAAGGTTCCACCAAGTGGTTGAACTTTTAATATTGTATTAATATTATCCACATTTCCTCTCATGTGTAATTTAATGGTTTTGGCACATTTTATTTCATGTGCTTTGTTTCCTAGTTTGTTTTATTACATACGCCTATTTTTCTTAACATGTTTTATTTCATACGTGATATGTTAGGTGTCTTTTAAAAGAAAATGTTCGTTAGTCATTTGAGATGTAGACTAGTCATCTTATTTGAACCATGAGATTACCTATAAGAACTAACACATTTGTTATTCGGCTAAATTATAAAGCTCGCCAAATATGGTAGGTCTGAACTTCTTAAATACTAGTTCATTTACTATGCAATTTGAACTTAATAATAATCTGTTAATCATGAAATGGTCAAGAATAAAAACAAGTCAGCACTAGAACTTAGAAGTGTTTACATTTGAAATAAGAATTAGTCTATCGCCTTACAAAGCAAGTGGAGATCATTCATAACATCAAAGGGAATAATTAAAATAAAGCTTCAAGTTCTTAACATTCCATGTATGTGGGATGATTGTTCCATCCAACCTCTCTAATCGATAGGCCCCTTCACTAACGACTTCTCGGACCCTACCAGGATCTTCCCAATTTGCATCGAGTTTCCCTTGTCTATCTCACTCACTAGTCACCTCTAACTTCCTATAAACCAAATCTCCAAGCTAAAAAGCCTTATGTTTCACCTTCTAATTATAATACCTAGTTACCCTGTGCTGGTATGCTATAACTCTTATACTTGTGACATCTCTTATCTCTTTGACAATATCTAAATTACTCATCAAACTAACCTAGTTGGTCATTACGTCAAAATTTTGCGTGCATAGATTGGGTAAGAGATAGGCTGACAAATTGCTAACCTTTTTCCTGTTTGTTTTAGTTTGCTTCATTTTGGTGCCTCTCCATATGTTTGACCATGGAGATGCATCAGCTTCACTAGTATCAGAGCACAGTTTTGCAAGGGAGTGTGTGAAGTTATAGTGAAATCTTGGTTTGCTTTACTATTAATAGCTGCTATGTTCCTTCTGTAGCTATTGTCGTGTGTTTATGTGATAACGAGTGTAGTCTCATTATTACCTAATTTCTAGTCTATTTCTGATTGTGAAAATAGAGTAAGTTTGTTTCTATTCTATTTAAGTGGCTATTAGGTATTAAAGTTGTTAGCAAGTTGTTAATCCATTTGAGAAATACTGTACCATGTCAAATTCAAGTGTTCAGGGAGTTATTAGTGACTAGGGTAGTAACACCCTAGGGTCGATTCATGATAAACTTGACAAACTCACAAATCTTGTTGAGAGTCTAATCACTGCAATGTAAGTTAAGAGACAACAACCCTAAGGTATGCAATGGCAAAACCTATAGGAAGATGCCCTTAAGAGACACTATGGACAAGGCAAACGAACAAATTGCCCAATTCGAATGCCATGACCTAGAGGAATAGCAAATAGAGTTACTAGACAAAGACTGAAGTTGGAGGAGATTAGGGGAGATGATGAGGAGATGGATGTTGAAGAGTTTCTTAAAGAAGAAGCAGACTATTATTAAGCATAAGGACGAAGACGCTAAATTCCTCAAGGGCTAGATAATGTTAAGGTGCAAATCCCGCCCTTCAGTGGAAGTGAAGATGTAGATGAATACTTGGAGTGGGAAGAGAAAGTCGAGAAAGTATTTGAATATTATGGGTATGAGGATGTGGTTAAAGTCTAACTTGCTGCATTGGACTTTATTAGGTATGCCACCATGGTGGAAGAATCTGAACGCTACCAAAGTAAGAGATGGAAGATGAGGTGTTAGAACTTAGGATGAGATGAAAAGGTTGTTAAGAGGCAGGTTTATGCTTGAGACTTACCTCCAAGATATATTTGCAAAGTTGTAGGAGCTTCTTTAAGGAAGCCGATTTGTTGATGACTATATAAGAGAGTTCTAGATGTTAATGATTCGAGCCAACATGGAATAACTAGAGGTCCGTACCATGTCGAGGTTCATTGCTGGGCTCAAGTATGAG
This sequence comes from Lumnitzera littorea, assembly GCA_024138015.1. NCBI lineage: Eukaryota > Viridiplantae > Streptophyta > Magnoliopsida > Myrtales > Combretaceae > Lumnitzera > Lumnitzera littorea. Next base: position 51,857,964 of record JAMXBB010000007.1, on the reverse strand, counting down.
ATTCGCCATTTAGTGGAAGTATAGAGGTTTTATATATTGGAGGAGGCTATCAAGATAGCACAGAGGGTCAAAAGGTAGAGGAGAAGTGTTCCGAACCGACTTAGGCTGATACATTCACAAGTACCAGTACCATGCCAACCTGTATAAGCTGAACTAGGAAGGCCATACAGGGTAGAGGAGAGGAATGATTGATCTGAACACAGTTAAGGAAACTAATAAGGCCAAGTCGGTTAGCCAGGCTAAGTCGAGAGTGGGTCAACCCCGAGGACATATTAGAAAGGGCAGACCTTCGGATGAAAGACTAGTGAGGTTAAGTGCTTTAAATGTATAAGCTTTGGACATATGGCTATTGAGTGTCTGAATTGATACATTATGGTGCTCCAAGGAGATGTAGTAGATAGCACCGATGGGAGTAAGCCCAAGAAGGAAGAAGATGTTAGAAAACTGAAAGCTGAAGAGGAAGAGGAGACCTATGTTTATGCTCACCAGGGAGAAGTGATAACCTTAGTCCTAAGGCGAGTACTGAGTTCGTTATCGAACTATGAGGAGGACTAGATAGAAAATCTATTCCATACTAAGTGCACAGTTAAAGGCTAATTATGCACAATCATAGTAGATAGAGGAAGCTATACAATTGTGGTTGTGCAATCTTTTGTATAGAGGTTAGGCCTACCTACCTCAAAGCATTACTGAACCTATAAACTACATTAGATTCATGATAAGAGTCCTTTACATGTGACTGAACAAGTAACCATACTGTTTAGTGTTGGGAATGTGTATAAAGATGAAGTAGTTTGTGATGTCGTCCCTATGAGAGTTTCACATCTACTACTTAGATGACCTTGGTTGTTTAAAGTATTCCTGACCTTATAAGCTACATTAGCTTCGTGATAAGAGTTCTCTACACATGATTGAATAAGTAACCGTACTGTTTAGTGTTGGGAATGCGTATAAAGATGAAGTAGCTTACGATGTCATCCCCATAGGAGCTTCACATCTATTACTTAGATGACCTTAGTTGTTCGACTAACGTATCACTCATGACTGGTATATGAATACCTATGCCTTAGCTAAGGATGGAAGGAAGATTATGTTGCAACCCATGACCCCATCCTAAGTAAGTGAAACCCTTAACCAACTCACTTGAGCCAGTAAAAAGAAAAACTATCAGCTTGAATAGTATCTAGATTCCTCATTGGATTAAGAAGTGATATCCGAGACATTGTGAAACTTCAGCAATTTATAATAATGGATGAGGCTATATGAATAGCCTAACATACGAAAGGCAAAGAAGGAACAAGATGTCGACCTAACCCCAAATGAGCCGACTTAGTCAATCATGCCAACCTATTTAGGGAAGTTACCAAACTCAAATAAGTACCGAGCTGACCAGATGAATAGATGTCAAGATTGAACAAAAGGGCTAGCTTGATGGTGATGTACCAACCCGAACATACAAGAAGGGGCAAGGATCTAGAAGGAAGATGAGTCAGATCAAGTGTTTTAAGTGCTAAGGGTTTGAGAACATAGTTGCTCAGTATCCGAACCAAAGGACAATGATCATCAAGAGATATGTCCTAAAGATCGAAGTAAATAGCATGGATGAAGAACCATAGGAGGAAAAAGAAGTGGGAGATGAGGTTGATGTTAATGCTAACTTGAACAGAAGACTTGGATAAGTTAACTCTAGTTATTCGACGTATCATAAGCTTGGAACCCTTTACCTAGGAAGAGTAGAGAGACAACTTACTCCACATCACCTATAAAGTAAATGATCTGATGTGCACACTCATATTGGATAATGGAAGTTATACCAATGTGGCATCCATCGACATGGTTAAGAAGCTTAAGTTACCAACCACTTCACATCTAAAACCTTATAAACTACATTGGCTGAACAAGAAGGGAGCACTACATGTCACTTAGCAAGCATTACTACCAATCTCAATTGGAAACTATTCTAATGAACTCCTTTATCACATGTTACCCATGTGCGCATCACATGTGCTATTAGGCCGACCTTGGATTTTCGACCAAAGGGCTATTTATGATAGATTTAAGAACACCTATGTGTTCGAGAGGGATGGTAGGCAAATCACTTTGGAACCCTTGACCTTAAGTCAAGTGAGCAAACTACAAGCTAAGTTAGCTTGAGGATCGAAGAAGACCTCGGTGTTGAGTAAAGCTGAACTCTAAAAAGCCATCAAGGCTAATGTACCAACCATCTTATTAATCAAACGATTGATAAAATTGAAGGAATGGGGTAAACTAGCCCTAAAAGTCAAGGAGCTATTAAACAAATATGCCCCTGTTTCCTAAACAATTACCAGAAGGATTACCCCATCCCGAGTCATTTAACATTGCATTAACTTAATACGTAACACTACCCTACCGAATAAGCCAACGTATCAGATGAATCCCAAGCAGGTTGTTGAACTCTAAAGGCAAGTCAATGAACTTCTAAAAAGAGGACATGTAAGGGAGAGTCTTATCCCTATGCTATGCCTACACTACTTGTGCCAATGAAGGATGGAACTCAACGTATGTATGTAGATAGTAAAGCTATCAACAAGATTATGATCAAGTATAGATACCACATCCTAAGGCTAAACAATATGTTAGATGAACTAAGTAGTGTGAGAGTATTCAACAAGATAGATCTAAAGTTAGGGTACCACAAAATCCAAATGAGATAACGCGATGAATGGAAAATTGCTTTTAAAACCTAGCATAGCTTATACAAGTAAATGGTCATGCCTTTTGGACTATCAATTGCTTTAAGCACTTTCATGAGGCTAATGAATCATGTTTGAGAAATTTAATTAGAAAATTTGTCATCATCTACTTCGACGACATCCTTGTCTACCATACTGACTTAGTTATGCAAATTGATCACCTTAGAATTGTTTTTTATGTCCTTTTAGCAGAAAGGTTGTTTAGAAACTTGAAGAATGTTTTTTTTCTTTTCTGCCAAGAAGAAGTGATCTTCCTAGGATATGTAGTTGGTAGAAGAGCATTGAGAGTGGATGAAGAGAAGGTACGAGCTATTGTTGAATGGCCAACCTTAACCTTTGGTGTCAAGGTGAGAAGTTTTCATAGATTGGCATCATTCTACCAACACTTTATCTAAGGATTCAAAACCATTGTAATGCCTCTGACTGAGTTTACAAAGAAGAATGTGGAGTTCAAGTGGGGAGAGAAGGAGAAGAGCAACATTGTCAAAGTGAAAACAAGGTTGATCCCTGCCCTAATCTTGGCTCTACTAGACTTTGAAAGAGTATTTGAGCTTAAATGCAATGTGTCAAGAGTTGGCATTGAAGCTATGATGATGCAAGAGAGTTGACCTATTGCTTACAATATCGAGAAGCTTAGAGGAGCATAATTGAGCTATTTTGTATATGATAAAGAGCTTTGAACTTGTCTATGGTTTTAACCTAAAACTACCCCTTGATTACACCTCGATGCCGCCCATTAAATGAATCACCTAGCAGAATGGTTGAGCCACTAGAAAACTAAAGGGGTAAAGAAAAAGGAAGGAAGACCAAGCAATTTTAGCTCAAAGATCAAGTGTAGTTACACCTGAGTAAGGAAGGATTCCTTAATAAGAGGAAGAAAAACTATCTACCCAAGCTAAAGGGCTGTTTAGGATACTCTAAAAGATCAATGACACTACATATCAACTTGAGCTTCTAGAAGACTTTGGAGTATCAGACATGTTAAATGTTGCCAACCTTAGTCCTTACCAACCTGAAGAGAACTTGGGTAAGGAGCAGCTAGATTTGAACCAAAATCTTAATCAGTCCAATGGGGATGATAGGAATTAGACGATCGGACCCTTGACCTACGCTTGAGCTTGAGGGCTAGAAAGTATGGCCAGGAAAATTCCATCCTTAAGACTCAACACTAAGGAGTTTGAGTTGTCGCAATCTACTAACCTAATGCATTGCTCGAGCTAGACCCTCTTATACTCATCATTCATCTCTAGTTGTCGACTTAAATTGTACTTGAACATCAATTCAACTCATCCAACCATTAGCTTAACCAACTCGAACCTGAGCCTTACTAAAAGTATCTGAGGTAAATTCACCTCAGAAGAATTATTTTCTCAACCTAGCGCTACCGACCTACTACCCTTACTCAATACCTTAGCTTAGTAGAAACTAAGCTAATCATACAAAATTGTCTTTTCTACTAAAAGGCTATCCACCTAAAATGAGCCACATGTTTGAGCAACTACGTAACAGAATCCCTGTACAAGATACTTATTTTGTTGTATTTTCAATTTTATCCTTATTATTCCTTGTACATTACTTCTTTTGGATAATACCCTTTTTAGTCTTTTCCATTTTTAGGTAGGTTGCCCTAGCTTTTCAGGTATAAATACCTACTATACATGTAGCTACAATCATCTTATCTTATCATCATCAATACACTGAACATTCTTCCTTTCATAAACTCTACTCTTGTTAACTTGTTTAGTTACTTCACTCTTATTTTAACTCTTAAGCAAGGCTAGGTAGTGAGTAACCTCACCGGACCACCTCGTGCTTCATATCGAGTTGTGCTATAAGTCTTCGGAAGTTTCACTAGTGCGTCATATCCATTAGAGCTATTTATAGGTTCACTTATCTTACTTTTCTATTCTTTCACGCAACTTCCATTCCATTCTTCAAGCTTTCCACATGCTTAGACCCATCCCAGTGACCAGCCTTGTCTATCCTTGGCCTTAGTCTATACTAGGCTACTTTCATGGATATGATAAATCATGTGTTTAGAAAATGTTGAGATGAATTTGTGGTTATGTTTATAGATGATATCCTGATACACTAAAAGATAAGGAAAAGCATGTTGAGCATTTAAGGAAGGTACTCCAAACTTTGAAAGAAAATCAATTATATGCAAAGTTGATAAAATGTGAGTTTTGGTTAAAGCATGTAAGATTTCTTGAACATTTTGTGTTTGGTGTTGGAATAGCTATTGATCCTGCAAAGGTGAAAGCAATCATAGATAGGACAAGACCAACAATAGAAATGGAAGTTAGAAGTTTCTTGGAAATGGTTGGTTATTACAAGAGATTTGTATAAGATTTTTCTAAGATTGCTATGCCTTTAAGACAATTGATACACAAAGGAGTTAAATTTAAGTGGAATGATAAGTACAAGTAAAGTTTCCAAGAACTTAAGAAGAGATTAGTAATAGCCCCGATATTGACGATATCTAATGGAACTAGGGAATACACAATTTATTATCATAATTCAAGAAAGGGTTTATGATGTGTATTGACATAGAATGATAAGGTAATTGCTTATGCATCAAGATAGCATAAACAACATGAACGGAATTGTTTGACTCATGACTTAGAATTGGCTGTTGTAGCATTTGCTTTAAAGATCTAGAGGCACTATTTATATGGTAAAAAATGTAAGGTGTATACTAATCATAAGATCCTTAAGTACATCTTTAGCCAAAAGGAATTAAAATTAAGGCAAAGAAGATGGTTAGAGTTGTTAGAGCATTATTTTCTTTCAATTCACTACCACCTAAGAAAGGCGAATGCTATTGCAGATACCTTAAGTAGGAAAAAGTTTTGTAATGCTGCAATGCTAATTATGGATAAGCGAGAGTTAATTGAAGGAATGGAGAAGTTGAATTTGGAAGTGTTGACTAAAGAAAGCGGACCCTTGTTGGCATGTTTAGAAATACAACCTACACTCCTCAAATGCATAAAGGAGACTTAGCAAGAAGATAAGAAGCTACAAAGATTTGGAACAATATAGAAAAATACCTTAACTTTAGAATTGATGGCAAAGGGATATTGAGGTTCAAAGGAAGGGTTTGCATACTAAATGATGCAAAAGTTAAGAAGTTAATTTTAGAAGAAGCTCATGATGCAAGATATTCCTAACATCCTAAAAATAACAAAATGTATAAAGATTTGAAGCAAAAGTTTTAGTGGAGTGGTATGAAAGGGGATATAGTGCAATACATTTCACAATGTATGACTTGTCAAAAGATGAAAGTAGAACATAAAAAGCCAGGTGGTTACTACAAGCTCTCCCATGCTTGAGTTGAAATGGGAGCATATGACAATGGATGCTATAAGTAAGCTACCTAAGACAAGAAAATAACATGATATGATATGGGTTATAGTAGATTGACTTGCCAAATTAGCACATTTCCTAGCAATGAAGGAAACTACAATTGTACCTCAATTAACGGAAGCATATGTTAAGGAAATAATTCATTTGCATGGAGTTCCATTGTCAATAATCTCTGATCGTGATTCTTGTTTCATGTCTTGCTTTTGGCAATCCCTAAAAGCAAAAATGGGAACTAAGTTGAACTTCAGTACCACATATCATCCACAAAGAGATGGGCAATTGAAATGGACCATATAAACTCTAGAGGATATGCTTAGAACGTGCTTGTTAGGTTTTAGAGGAAATCAGGATGACAACTTACCCTTAGTAAAATTTGCCTTCAACAATACCTACCATAGCATTATTTATATGGCTCCATATGAAGCATTATATAGACGTAAATGCGAATCTTTAGTCTATTGGGATGAAATAGGAAATAAATAGGCAATTGGGCTAACTCTGTTACAGGATCTTAAAGAGAAAGTGCAAGTGATAAGGGAACAAATTCATACAATGTAAAGTCAATAGAAAAGTTACACTGATGTAAGGAGAAAGCCATTAGAGTTTTAAGTGGGTGATTAGATATTTCTAAAGGTATCTCTAATGAAAGGTGTGTAATGTTTTGGTATTAAATGAAAGTTAAGTCCTCGATATGTAGGACTATATCAAATAAATAGGAGAAAAGGGAAGGTAGCATATGAATTAGAATTGCCAAATGAAATGATGAGTATTCATAATGTGTTTCATAACTCAACCTTTAGGAAGCTTGTAGGAGATCCAACATTGATATTAGATGTTTCTTTAGTGGAATTGAAGGGAAATTTTACATATATGGAGCATCTAGTAAGGATTTTGGATATAAGGATACAAAGGTTGAGAAACAAAGCTATTACATAAAGGTGTTGAGGAGTAGGCACACTACGAAAGAGGCAACTAGGAAATTTACAGAACCTATGAGAGCTCAATAACTTGAATTGTTTACCCAAATTTAGTATTCTATTTATTAAGTAATTACCTATAGCAAGATGGTGATATAGATATGTATAATCCTTTCCCACCTAAGTAAGTTTTGAGGACAAAACCTTTTATAAAGAGGATAGAATATAAGACCCAAGTTGCTCGATATCAATACAAATTAGGGCATCTTCTATAACTTATAGCTTTTTGAAAAAGTTATCCAAATTAAGTCAAATTTTAATATGAGGTCACAAAAGTTAAAACAAAAGTTCTAGCAAGGTTATTTTCTTGAAATAAAGTTTATAGACTATTTGATTTCAATAAAACATATTTTTATCGAGATCTCTTAATAATTATCATAAACTCAAAATTTGAGTTCTAAAAGACTGCAAGATCTTAAAGATAAATCATTTAACTTATAAAAATAATATTGAGAGTAAAATAACTTGTAGTATGCTTATATAACTATAGTATATGCGTTATATGTATCCAACATATAAATATATTAACATATTATATTAAATAATACTTAAAAATTATAATAAATCAATGAAAAATTATAAAAAAAAAAAATCAAAACCACTTGGAATAATCTAGTAAGTGTTGTAGCACCTAGTTAAATCTTAGAAAATAATATCTGCTAGCTATCCCTAAAATAATATATAATATTAACTAATGTAACACCTAATATACTAGCTAGATGGCACTTGGTAAATTATTTCACCTCTCCATTGCCTAGACTTCTATGAAAGGAGTTAGGGGATTAATCTTAAGTCATTTTAGTAGATCAAACTCCAGAAAATCCTTTCAAAACATTTAGTTTGGTATTTTCATAAAAAATAGCAAAAATATTAGGAAAATAGGGTTCTTAAACTATGGGCAACTTGATAAGGATTCACTTGAGACTTAAGCTTCTAGTGATGAGAAGAGATAGGCTTACAAGGGGTGGTGGCCAAAAAATCAACTACTAGTGAGTCCTAATTTTGCACTTCAATTTCAATTATTTATTAAAAATACTAAATTAAATCATAAAATTATGAAAAATTGTTTCTTGTGGTTATTTTATATGTACTTTATTGTAGTAATTTTATTTTGTTAAAATATTAATGAATTATGGTACTTTCTTAGGAAATTATCCTATTATAACAATTTTTTAATTAATTTTTGAAAATTTTAAATAATGCTGCTTGGAGCTAAAAAAATTTTGTACAACACATTTATATTATGTATTAAATTGTAGTATCAAGAATTTTTGAAAAACTCTATATTCACTATTTATTATAATTTAATTGGATTAAGCTAGTAGTTTTTCTAATTAAAGGAAATCAAGGGTTTTTTAACAAAATTTTCAATAAAACTCACATGAGGTTATTTTTGATTAATCATGAATTTAATATAAGTATTATATTTTGTTTATAATGGTAAATGTGGATATTTACCTACTTTATGTTGATTTTTAGTGAATTTAGGCCAAAAATAGTATTTTAGGAAAATCTACATAATATGATAATTTGATATTTTTTATGATCAAAACATAAAGTATATAATTTTATGTGTTTCAGGTATTTTTCATGAGATTCATTGGATACATATATGAAGTTTTCAATAGTTAAGGAAACATCGATTTTATAAACTTAGTTTTTAAAACATATAGATTTGCATTGCTTAAGCAACCTAACTACTCTTTGTTGTCTAATTAGTAGACCCTAGATCGCTCCTTACGATCTATAGGTTCTTAGACATTATATCTAGACGCTTAAGTATGTTGGCTAACCAAAAGTATGAGTTAGGCAAACTTAAGATATCGATATCGATGCATGCCACTTGCATAAGCACATATTACATTACTAGCATCAGATACTTAGCTTAGTTATTATATGAATAAAGATGAAATTTACCAATTATGTATGTGTAATATGTATTATGGTTTTTGCTTGTATTATGCTATTTGTAATCCACTCTCACTCAACTTCAAAAGCTGAGGGGATAAAGTACTTTATTCTAAGGTTAATCAAAACTTAGAAAGGCCAAACACTAGTGAGGAAGCATTTTTAGAGTGTTAGTTGGAGTTAGCATCTCATGGAAAGAAACCCACATTGAGTTAGAAGTTTACTACTATGAAGATGGAAAAAACAAATAAAAGAGTTCATGTTTTATACATGTAAATAACAAAGTGTGCACATAAATTATAAGCTAAGTCTAAGTTGAAGACTGATATAACATCCTTTCTTCATGTATATGAAGTTACCTTTTGCTAAATACACTGGCTGTGTTTTAGTTATAACAGCTGTTGATAGTACATTTTCATTTTGGTACGCGAGTGTCTAGAAAACAACAAATGACTATAGGGGGTGCTGGAGGGTGTTGCAACATGGCCACTTCGATGCCTAAGTTAGCCCCTTGTAGTGAGAAATAAACTATCAAGTTTTATCAAGAGAAAAAAAATGAAAGAAGAGAGCTCCCTTACCTAGGGGTCTTATTCCATAATTATAGTAGGCAAGAGGAAGTTGTACTCGAACCAAGCCCTTTGAAGTTGGGCTTATGACTCAATCTCGTTAATTTAGGCCTTTGGCCTATTTACTATAAAGCCTTAACAACACTTACCTCTTAAGCTCTTTGGTGACATGGTTGATAAAGGGAGTATCAAAAGAGGTCAATTTTGATGGCGCTTTGGAAAAGTCTATGATCAAAGGTCTAAAAAGACTAAAATGCTACAAGGGCTTGAAGTGGTGAAGGTTGAGAAAGGTCAAAGCACTTGAAGATGTCAATTTACCTAAAAAGGCAAGGGCCTAAAGTATCTAGAGTGCCTAAGGAGCCTGGCTACCCTGAGTTTAATGTGTCTTTGGGGTCGTATACACAAAGAAGCACTGCAACAAAAGGCAACGAAGGAAAAATAAAAGAGGGATTCACCAATCTGGGCAACTATCAATCAGATATGACTCACCATTCAATCCTACTTGGCTGACAATTCACCGAATGTAACTCATCAATCCAAACTTTAGGGTCACTCGCCACTACTCCTTGCTAAAGGGAATAGATAAGATTAAAGGGATAAATGAGAACACTAAGGTTACTTAAAAAGGAAACTTGTAGTGTTGTCTACATACACATAAATAGGGTTTATATACTAGCCTTACTAAGGTTATAAGGCATACATGGAAAAAAAAGGGTAAATTACAAAGGGAATATATGAAACATACTAAATGGGCAAAAGGGACAAAGAATATTTTATATAAAAAAAGTAAGGAATCCATCATTTTTCTTTATTAGCTTAGTCAAGGGGCGACAATGGTGTTAAAGTTTTTAATGAATCGCTCGTAGAAAGAAGTAAAACGATGAAAACTTCATACTTCAATGATATTCTTTAGCGTCGGCCATTCCAAAACAACTCAGACCTTTTCCTCATCTGCTTGGATTCCTTCTCCAAATACTACATACCTAAGAAAGACAACTCTGCTTTAATAGAACTTACACTTCTTTAGGTTCTAATGCAACTTCTTGGCTCATAAAAAGTCAAAAATAGCTTAAAGATATTAAACATGGTTGTTCAGGTCGATATTGTACACCAATATGTTGTTAAAGTACACGACCACACATCTTTCGATCAATGGATGCATCGCATGGTTCATAAGCTACATAAATGTGCTTAGCACATTTGTAAGTCTAAATGGCATGACCAACTAGTCATAAAGACCATGCCTCGTCTTGAAAGTAGTCTTCCATTTATCACCGGCCTCATGTAAATTTGGTGGCAGCTACTTTATAAATCAATCTTGGAAAATATACTGGCACCATGAAGCTCATCCAACATGTTATCGAGTCTTGGTATTGGGTATCTATACTTGATTGTAATATGTTTTGTAGCTCAGCTATCAATGTAAATGCGCCATGAATCATCCTTCTTTAGGATAAGTAGAGTTAGTGCAATACAAGGGCTTATGCTCTCCCTCATACATCCTCATTCTATCAACTCATCCACTTACTTTTTAGCTCAACAACCTGCTTAGGATTTATTATGTATGTAGGTTAGTTAGGTAGGGCCATACTTAGCTACAAATCAATAAAATGTTCTATGCCTTGAATTGCGGGTAGTACCTTAGGCAACTCTTCTAGGAATAACTTAGGAAATTCATCAATCAATCCTCGGATCTCATCTGGAACATCTTCCTAATTTCTCATCTTTAACAATCTTCTAATCAATAAAAACATAGGCTCATTAACCTTCTCAAGAGCTCAAAGCTCTCTTCAACTCATCACTAAAGCTTTCTTCCTGCTAGCTCGGGTGAACTGGTTATGGGTCTTACTTACCATGGTTGGTGTCATAGGTTGTAGCACAATATTCTTTCCATCCTTGACAAATGCATAGGTATTCATATATCCGTCGTAAGTAACATGTTAGTCAAACAACAAAAGTCTTCCAAGTAGTAGATGTGAATCTCCCATAGGGACAACATCACATGCCACTTCATCCCTATACACATTTCCAACACTAAAAGGTACAATTACTTATTCAATGACATATAGATCACCCTTATCATGAAGCCAATGTAGCTTGTAAGGTCGAGGGTGCTTAGAGGCTAGCAGTCCTAACTTTTGCACAAAGGACTATGCTACAATGTTAGTACAATTCCTTCCATCAACATTGATGGTGCACTACTGTTATTAATGGTACATTTTGTATGGAACAAATTTTTCATTTGGTTCTCCTCAAAGCTTGGCAAAGAGGTCATCACTCATCTAAGTACTAATGTCCTTACCTTTCCCTAGTCAGCATAGACATAGGTCTCCTCTTCCTCCTTAGCTTCAACTATTATAGCATTCTTCTCCTCCTTTAACCCACTCTCATTGGTGCTATCCACTACATCTCCTCAAAGCACCATGGCATGTCTATTCCGATGCTCAATAATCATGTATCTAAAATCCAAGCACCTAAAGCACTTCACCTTGCTCATCTTTCATCTAAAGGTCTATCCTCTCTCATATGTCCTCAGGGTTGGCCTATCTTTAGTTTGGCTCTTCTAGCCTACTTAGCTATTATTAGGTTAGTCATGTTTATCCTCGACTAGAGAGAGTCTCCTCAACTTGGCATGAGCAGGTCAACACAGCATTGGAGCTCAGGAAAAAGTCAGCCCAAGTTTGGTCGAAACATTTCTCCTCTACTTTTCAACCCTCAGCGCTACTTTAATAGCCTCCTCCAATTTATAGAATCTCATATTTGAGTCCATAGATGAACCGAGATATAGTACGGCCTTCGACCTCTTCCACATCTACTAAGATCATCAACATTTGGAATTCTTTCACATAATCATCAACAGATCGACTTCTTTGGTGAAATTCTTGCAACTTGGTAAACATGTCCTATAGGTAGGTTTCTGGTATAAATCTTCCCCTTTACAATCTCTTCCTTTCTTCCCAAGTTCACATACCTTGTCTTTCATCTCTCGCTTTAGCTGCATTTAGATTCTTCTATTATATGGTTGCATATCTAGAAAATTCAAGAGAAGTAAGTTGAACCTTAACTACATCTGCATACCTATAATAGTCAAATACCCTCTGTACCTTCTCTTCCTAATCTAAATATTCATCTACATCTCCATTTCTAGTAAAGGTTAGGATTTGGACCTTGACATTATCAATTCCTTAAGGAGCTCAACATCCTCGCTCTTGTGCTTGGTAGTACTTAACCTCTTCTTCTTCCTCTCCATAGCCCTTACGTCTTCCTCATTAACATACTACTCTAACTCCTCTAACTCTAATCTTCATTTAGGAGCTTGGTTTGCAACTCCTCTAACTCAATGGAATCAAACTAGGCGATTTGCTCAGCTACCTTGGCCATATTGTCTCTCAAGAACATTCTCAGGTAGGTTATGATGAGGCACACCCTATGGTTGCTACTTGTTGACTTGCATTGTAGTAATTAGGCTCTCAACAAGATTGGTGAGTCTGTTAAGTTTATCATCGACTAACCTGTCAGTATTATTACCATTTTGACCTTAACTAGCATGAGCACCATTACTTAAGTCTCCAATAACACTGTAAACACTTGAATCCAACATAGTATAATACTTCTCCAATAGGTTAACAACATAATACATAGCAAACACTTCTACTTTCTACCCAAAACCTTACTAACACATTTTAACAACTGCAACACCCAACATACAGACACAAATACCACATAAATGAGCTTACTTTCTTTTTGTAGTGGAAAATAGAGCAACAATAGAAACTACAATTACCAATCTACGAACCTTCACTGCATAACTCACAACTTCGAACTTACTTCACGTGAACACATTGCAGCAAGTATGAAAGGAACACAATAGCTAGTAATAGCAAATACAAACAAGACTTCACTATAACCTAATATACTCCCTCTTGGAATCATACTCTAATACTAACAATGTTGATGCATTTCTAGGGTAGTACATATAGAGAAGCACCACAATGAAAAGGAACGAAGGAAAACAAAAGAGGGATCACCTAATTTGGGTACTTATCAATTTGATATGACTCACCCTTAAATCATACTCAGCTTACAATTCACCAAATGTAATTTGTTCGTCCAAACTATAAGGTCACTTACCATTACTCCTTACTAAAAGGAATAGATAAGAGTTAAAGAATCAACGAGAACATTAGGGTTACTCAAAAAGGAAACTTGTAATAATTGATATTGTAATCTTATGTTGTTTATGTACAAATAAATGGAGTTTATATATTAGCCTACTAGGGTTACAAGGCATACATGGAAAAGACAAAAGGGTAAATTATAAAGGGAATGCATGATACATACTAAAAAGGGCAAAAGGGATAAAGAATATTCTATATGGAAAAAGTAAGGAATCCTTCTTGCATGTTGTGCCAAAAGACATGTATCAAGAGGTGATTGGAAGCTTCTAATGTGGTTGGCTAAGCTGTAACGTATTCTAAGGCTGCTTAGCAATCGTAGGATCCTACTTTAATGAGCTCAGAAGAATGTTAGCAATCAAAGTTGACCTGGCTTTGTTCAAGTTAAAGCTTGGCTATTGAAAGGTGTTACAATCCTCTCCAGGTCGGGTATCTCTATAGCTCAGCTTAAATTGACATTTAAGGTTGGCAACTCGAATGCAATTTAAATTATGGTAAGAGTTCGATAATAGATATGGCTACTTGGCAAGTCAGCATGGTTGCTTAGAGGCTTAAAAATAGTGTTAGCACTTACAAGAGCTCAATACTCAAGTTTGCAATAATGTAAAAGATTCATATCAAAATATGAATCCTCCTCTTAAATAGGGTTTCAAGTTAGTATTCTTCCCACGAGTCCTTATAATCCTCCAATGAGGCTACATGTGACTGGTTTGAGGAATTAATTCTTATTAAAGTCCGTTAATGGTACAAGACATTTAGCTTACTTACTTGTCATCTATACAAGGTGTTGGTTTAGAGTATTTAACCCATTGCCATTTAGTAGCTTAGAGTCTTTAGGTAGCTTATCGTCTATTTAGTAGACTTAGAGATTTTCAAATAGCTCGTCATCCTTTATTAGGACTTTTAACATCATTCTCATCACCAATTGATGGCTTAAGGCTTTTCCTACAGCTTATCATCCTTTAACCGATTTATAGCTACTATGTTTGTCTAATAGGAATCAACTCTATGAACCCATTACTAAAAGCTAAGCTAGGGGACTATAAGGACCATCGACGAGTACTAGCTCAGGGACTCTTCAAGGATGAGGATTCCAACGTTAACCAGGGTATGTTGCACTTTATTTGGCCTAATTGCTAAGCTATAATCATGTTAGGAGTAGTTTCCAAGTTGACAAGCACTTAGCGACTATCTAAGCTAAGTAGATAAGCCTTTTGACCAATCAATGCCCCAAACAAGGCCCAATGTTTGAGTTCTAACCTAACCTAGATTAGGATAGCTAGTTCATTTATTCTTGCCCCAACCAATTCTAAACTGTCTCCTATAAATGCTAAGTTAATCAAGTTACCTCCAACTCTATCCTTGTGAAGCAGCCAAGTGTACCTTACTTTAGCTCACCAATATTCAGTTGATGTGTGCTTTCTAGCATAGCATTCTAGAATGTGAATGAGAGCTAAGATCTGGTTATGTAAGCCAAGCTAATCGTTAAGTACGAACTCATAGAGTTGGAGGAGTAATAAGTCGCCCTACTCAAAGGAGGTAAGAGATGGAAGAAATTAAGGAAGTAGAAGAAGAGCCTGATGGAGAGGCAAAAGAGTACTATGAAATGGAATAACGAAGATGTTAAGCGCCGTAAGGACTTGATAATGTCAAAGTCCAAATTTGAGTCCTTTACAAGTAGTAGAAATGCTAATGAATACTTGGAGTAGGAGGAGAAGGTCGAGAAAGTGTTTGATTGTTATGGATATATTGAGGGTGTGAAAGCCTAAGTTGTTTCTCTTAAGTTCTTTGGATATGTTACCATATAGTGGAAGAACTTAAATCTAGCCAAAGATAGAGATAGATGGAGAGGTGTATGAACTTAGGAAGACATAAAAAGGTTGCTAAGAGGAAGATTTATGCCTCAAATATATTTGTAAGGCACCTTTGCCAAATTACAAGAGCTTCGCTAAGGAAGCTGAATTGTGCATGATTATGCTAGGGAGTTTCAGATGCTGATGACTTAAGCTGACATAGATGAGATTAAGGCTTGCACTATATCAAGATTTCTCTCTAGACTCAAGTATGAGATCCATAATATTGTGGAAATATAGAGGTTTTATACACTAGAAGAAGCTATTAAGATAACTTAAAGGGATGAAAAGCATAAGAGGAATGCCCCTATTGAACTTAATCCAAGCTCTTCGTAAACTACTATCTCATGCTGATCTAGCTACCCTGAAGTGAGAAGACCATACTAAGCAAAGGAGAAGAATAACTAATCTAATGACATTCGAGTTGGTTTGAAGAACTAAGTTGATGAAAGAGCTCACTTGAAGACTTTTGAAAAAGGACAATCCTTTGGACGCAAGACAAGTAAGATAAAATGCTTTAAGTGCTTAGGTTATGGACATATAGCTACTATGTGTCTTAGTTGATGTATTATGGTCCTCCAAGGTGATGAAGTAGACAGTACTAATGAGAGTGAAACTACGAAGGAGGAGAAAGATGTTGGACGAACTGAAATAGAAGAGGAGGAAGAGACCTATGTCTATGCCGACTAAGATGAAGTAATGACACTGGTATTGAGGTGAGTGCTGAGCAATGTCGAGCTTTGAGGAGGAACAAAGAGAGAACCTATTCCATATAAAAGTACCATCAATGGTCAATTATATACAATCATAGTAGATGGAGGGAGTTATACCAAAGTCATCACCCAAACCCTTGTGTAGAGATTAGGTCTATCAATCTTTAAACACCTCTAACCTTATAGACCATTTTGGCTACGTAATAAGGGTACTCTACACATAATCGAACAAGTATTTATGCCATTCTATATTTGGGAATATGTATAGAGATGAGGTGGTTTGTGATGTTGTCTCCATAGGAGCTTCACATTTACTGTTGGAAAGAAACTTGGTTATTTGACCAACTTGTCATACACGATGGGTATAAAAACACTTATACTTTCACCAAAGATGGTAAGAAGATAGTGCTGCAACCTATGACCCGAAGCTAAGTTGATGTGCCTAAGAGCTGAGTTATCACTAAGGCTTATCATAGTGCTGAAGATGGTCCTTCAAGATATCAAAGAAAACGTAAATGGTAGACAAATGTAGTAGCTTTGTAAAGCTGTTTAATGCATATAACTCACCATTGTGCACAACATGACTTAGCCTTAGCTTAATTTGATGCACAAGCATGGACTAAGTTTTACTCACTACTAACTATAAGCTACTGGCAAGATTACATAAGAGTGATGAGGGGTTGTAACTTGGAGAGGGTTTCTCGCAAGAATAGGGTAAGTGAATATTCATTAACTAGAAGTTGATAATTTTAGCTACAAAGGTTAAGGGACTATTTATAATAAGTCCCTAGAGTAACAAAAGGAAAAAAATGAAATTACAAAAGGGTAATACAAAATAAAGATACCTAATATAAGCTAAAAAGGGTAAATACAATAAACAAAACAAAAAGAATATAGTACAATGTAATAAAAAGGCTAAGATAGGTGGTCTACTGCTATTACATCCATACTCTAAGGAAGTGAGGTGCTGGGGCAGAGCTATTTAGATGCAATAATAGGTCAGTAGAGAAGAGTTATGAGGTTGGAGTTAAGGACTTGGCACTAGGCAGGTCAACTATGCTTGGAGGGGTTGTAAGCTCAGCATATGTACTTATAGTAAAGTAGAGTAAGGTGTACCCGAGTTAGGTACATAAAGAGTTCAATCGTAGGCCTTCTTGATACTAAAGCTCATCCTCAATGAGCTAAGAATACTAAATTCTTCTTACAAAACCTTGCAAACCTTTGAGATGAGCTTAAGTAAGATGTCTTAAGGTTAGCAGTCCATTAGCTCCCCTAAGGTGTTGAAGATTTTCCCTCAAATCTTAGTTGGCTTCCTCTTCTGGTAAATAAGGTAATAGATCGAAGATGTTGAAGGTCAGCAACACTCTGTACCCTTCTAGTAATTTTAGCTCATAAGCATTGTCATTGATTTGTCATAGAACCTTAAAGGGGCCATCCAACCTAGGTGATAACTTGTTCATTCTTTTTCTTAGGAACCAACCCTTACTAAGATGAACCCAAATAAGATCTCTTAGGTTGTAAACAATGCTATTTTGACCTTCATTTCCATGTTCACACTAACAGGCCACTGTTTTAGCAAGCTACTTGATGACCTTCTCATGTAACCTCTAGAATTCCTTTATGCGTTATAGGCTGGACTAACTTTCTCCTCTAGAGCTTAGGCTAGCAATCATGCCCAATGGTAAGCTTGGGTTAAGTCCTTACATGACCTCGAAGGTGATCCTCCTATCAAGCTATAAGTAGAGCGATTGTAGGCAAATTTGATGATGGACAGGCATAAATCCTAGTTATGCTGATTTTTCTAACAGTAGCTCTAAGTAGAATACCAATCGTCTTATTCACCACTTTTGTCTAACTGTCCTTTTCAAGTGACTAGAAGTATTGAACATCAACCTGGTATCGAGCTTCATCCATAATTTCTACCAAAAGAAGCTTGTAAACTTTGTATCCCAATTTGAAACAATAAATCTAGGGACTCTATGAAGTCATACGATCTCCTATAAAAAGAGGTTAACAATATATAAAGCATAATTATTCTTAAGGTAGAGAATGAAGTGGCTTATTTTGTTGAATCAATCAACCACCACCATGATTGAGTCATGCTTCCAAGCTGTTCAAGGTAGTCCAAGCATCAAATCCATGCTCAAGTTAGTCCAAAGCCGATCAAGCATAGGTAGAGGTATGTACTCCCTATAGGATTCCTTCCTTCCTTTGGCTTGTTTGCATACCTTACATCGCTCTAAGATTTTATGCATGTCCTTCATGATCCCTAAACAATAGAAGTGCTCTTTTAGCAATTCATATGTTCTCTTTTCCCTAAAATGTTTGACTAAGCCTCTTACTTGAGCTTCTTAAACTAGTAGTTCCCTAGTTGAACTGTTCGACACACATGCATGTCTCCCTTCATAAAAAAACCCTTGGTGCCAATAGAATCTACAACTCCTACATAATTACATTTGACCACTTTAGGCCAAAAGTAAGGATCTTGTTCATATTGATTAGGTAGAGTACCAAACCCCAATATTTGGGCTAGTAAGATGGTAACAAGAACATGTCGACATGATAGAACACCAACTATACTATTAAAACTTCCCTTCTTGTACTTGATCACATAGTAAAAAGTCTCTAAGAACTCTACCTACCTGGCTTGACGTCAGGAGAGCTTCTACTAAGCTCGTAAATGCTTAAGAGACCTATGATCTATATAGATGAAGAATTCTTTGGGTAGTAAGTAATGCTTCTAGCTCTAAAGTGTTTAGATAAGAGAATAAAATTCCATATCATATGCAGAATAGTTTAGTACAACTGTACCAAGTTTCTCACTAAAGTACACAGTAAGTCAGCGCTCTTGCATGATAACAACACCAATGCCGACTCCTAAGGCATTACATTCCATCTCAAAGACTTTGTCAAAATTTAGCAATGTAAGCATAGGGGTAAAAGTCAACTTGGACTTGATCTCCTCAAAACTCCTCTAAGCTTTCTTTGACTACCTAAACTAGGAGTTCTTCTTGGTTTGCTTTTATTATAGTAGCTATGGAACTAAAGTTTCGAATGAACCTTTTATAAAATGAAGTTAAACCATAAAAGCTCCTTAAATCTACAGCATTAGTTAATATGAGAAAGACACTTGGTTATTTGACTAACTTGTCATACATGATGGGTATAAGAACATCTATACCCATGCGAAGTGGCAACCATCAAATTTGCATAAAACCAAGACAAGTGAGAAAGACTGCATTTAAGACTAGACATGGTCCCTATGAATGGTTGGTTATGCAATTCGGTCTTACCAATGCAACGAGCACTTTCATAAGGCTTATGAACCATATAATACACCCCTTAATTAAGAGATGTGGAATCGTATACTTTGATGATATACTAGTGTACAATGCTGTCCTAACCAATCACCTAGAGCATCTCTAAGCTAGTTTTGACATACTTTGTCTACAGAGGCTATTCAAAAATCTAAAGAAGTGGGCATTTTGTCAATAGGAAGTAATCTTTCTTAAGTATGTAGTATCTAGAAAAGGAATTCGAGCTGATAAGGAAAAGCTCCAAGCTATCTTAGAGTAGCCTATACCAAAGAGTATCATTGAAGTATGCATTTTTCTTAGCCTTGCTACTTTCTATAGAAGATTCAACAAGAACTTTAGTACTATTATAGCTACCTTGACCAGAATGACAAAGAAGAGTAAAGGATTCCAATGGACTGACTATAGTGAGAATAACTAGAGAAATCAAGGAGTAGCTTATTATAGTACATATCTTGGCCTTGCCAAATTTTGATAGACCTTTCGAGTTGGAGTGTAATGCTTCTATTATTGGCATGAGCATAGTACTAATGCAAGAATGCTACCCTATTGCTTATCACATTGAGAAACTTAGTGACACCACCTTAAACTATTTTGTATATGAAAAGGAGCTGTACTCTATTTTCCAAGCTCTTAGTGTGTGGTAGCATTATTTATTACCTTGAGAGTTTTTTTATCTATATGGACCATAAGTCCTTAAAGCACCTTAGGAGCTAGAAAAAACTTTCTAAAAGACAAGCCAAGTGGTTTAAAGTTCATGGAAGGTTTTTCATATGTGATTAAGTACAAGAAAGGTGATGCTAATGTAGTCATTGATGCTCCTTCATGTTAGCATGTCTTCTTGACCACCCTACAAACTAAATTGTTGAGATTTTCCCTTATTGTCAAGCAATATTCTCAAGATCCTCATTTCCGTCCTAGCATTGAAAATTGTCAAGACAAAATTGCTATTGCAGGATATCACTTGAAAGATGGGTACCTATTTAAAGAATAAAGGTTATGCATACCAAACTATTTCATGCGTGAGCTGTTAATTAAGGAAGCTCATAGTAATGGCTTATTTAGGGATTTTAGAGAGACCAAAATTGCCAAATTGTTAATGGAGAACATCTATTTGCTTGGTTTGGCTAAGGATGTCCATAAGGTCATCGAAAGTTATGACATGTGCAAGAGGACCAAAGGAAGGAAAGAACCACACAGAGAGTACATGCCCCTACCCACGCCAACCTCACCTTGGGCTAACCTCAACATGAACTTTGTCTTGGGATTGCCTTGGACATCCTAAGGAAGAGACTCGATCCTTGTAATTGTATATCGATTAAGTAAAATAGCACACTTCATTCCATGTTACTAAACTAACAATGCTTTATATATTGTTGATTTTTTTTTTTTTTTTGCAAGAAATTGTTCACCTACATGGAGAATAATTGGCACTAAACTTGTATTCAATTCAAGCAATCACCCTTAGGTAAATGCGAGACTTAGGTAGTGAACAAGATGTTAGGTGCCTTACTCTGAACTATTATGGGAAAGAACTTAAGCTCACTTGCAACTGAATTGTCCATAGTACGACTAACAAGACCCCCTTTGAGGCCATCATATGGCCTCAAACCTACTATCCCACTTGACATGTTTAGTACCCCCTATAGCCCATGAAGAGAGGTAGATCGAAGTCAATCGAGTCCAAAGACTCCAAGAACTACATTAGCATATAACCAAGAAGATCACCAAGTTCAATAAACAACAGTAAGAGATAGGTAGCTACTACCGTTGAGCTATATCTTTCAATCCAAAAGACCTTGTGTGGATCCACCTCAATCAAGAGAGGTTTCCATACCTCAAGAAGAGCAAGCTATCACCTAAATAGTCCCTTCATGGTACTGAAGAAAATCAATCACAACACTTACCATATTGAGCTAACCAAAGACTATGATGTCTCTCCTAATTTCAAGGTATCCGATCCAATCCCTTACCTTTTTTAAGAAGCTAAAGCATGAAAAGAGGAAGAGCCAATCAAAGAAGATCTCATAGATTTGAGGCTAAATCTCTTCGACCCCCTAAGAAGATGATAAGAATCAACTCCATGGACCCATTACTAAAAGCCAAGCTATGGGACTACAAGGACTTGCCTAACGAGTACTAGCTCAAGGACTCTTGATGTATCTCCAAGGTCAAACATAAAAAGGAGCACCACAACAAAGTGAACCAAGAGAAAACAAAAGAAGACTAGCAAAGTCTAAGTAGCTATTGAATGAATATGATGCACCAAGTAATCCAACTTGGCCAACAATCTACCAGATATGACTCATCGGTCTAAACTATAGCGTTACTCACCACTACTTCTTGCTAAAGGGAACGGATAAGAGTTAAAAGGATAATAAGAACACTAACATTGCTCAAAAAGGAAACTTATATATTTTGATAATGAGAGATGATTGGATTGTGTCTATGTACATCTTGGATGGGGCTTCGAGCTAATATCCTCCACGTAAGTCCTTAGAGTCCTTTAGCTTAGTTATATGTGATCAGTCTGGGGAGTTGATTCCTATCATCTACCCAGGGGTTAGAAAGACTTGTCTTCAAATCCGAAGTGGTCCTAGGCTCTTGTTCTTCCTAGGTATCTATGAGTCTTCCTCTTTTAGTCAGTAAGGAATTAAGTCAAACACATTGAAAGTGAAGAAAGTACCATAGTTCTTGAGTAACTCAATCTAGTAGGCATTATAGTTGATTTTCTTTAAGACCCTGAGTGGACCATCAGCTTGTAGAGATTTCTTGCTCTATCTCAGGTATAGGAATTGCTTTCGGTTGAGGTAAATCCATACCATGTCTCCCAATTTAAAAGAAATAGCCTACTGACCTCAGCTACCAATTTCTTGTTATGTCTGGTTAAACTTGGAGATCTTTCTTATCACAAATTGATATTGCTCTTTCAATTCTTACGCTTGGTTTAGCTTAGATTGACTTTCTTCAACAGCTGCGAGGGTACCGATCAAATCAAGTGGAATAGTACGATTGAGGCCATAGGCAACCTCGAATGGAGTCTTTCTAATAGTGTTGTGGATGGTTCAATTGCATGTGAACTCCACAACCAGTAGACATAGATCCTAATCCTATAAGTTCTTTCCCATGATAGCTTTGAGTAAATTGCCTAGCGTCCTATTCACTACTTCAATTTGGCCATCATTTTGAGAGTGGTTACTTGAGTTGAACACAAGTTTAGTCCTAATTTTTCTCCAAAGTGTCTTCCAAAAATAGCTCAAGAATTTAGTATCACGATCTGAAACAATAGTTTTTGGTATTCCATGTAGTTGGACAACTTCTTACTAAAACAAATCAGTAATATATAAAGCATCATTAATTCAATGGTATAAGATGAAGCATGCCATTTTGCTGAAGCGATCCACTCTAATAAAGATCGAATCTTTTCCCCTAGATGTCATGGGTATCCTTAAGACAATGTTCATGCCGAGGTCAATCCAAGGTAAGGTTAGCGTAGATAGGGGTATATCCTCTACATGGGGTTCTCTCTTTCCTTTAGCCTTTTTGCAAACTACACAGCTTCCAACTACGTAAAAATTTTCCTTCAATAGATTGGTTGTTTTGGTCTCTTCAAAATGACCAGATAATCCACCACTATGAGCTTCCCTAACCAATAGCTCACGTATGGAACTACTTAGTATACACAACCTTCATTCCTTGAACAAATAACTATTTTGGACATAATAACCTTTAATAACAACTTCATCTTTGCACTACTTCACAATCGGACCAATATGAGGGTCATGACCATATTGATTTATGATAAGTGAAAATCTAATAACTTCTTCTACAAGGTGGTCAGTGAGATTTGCCAACGTAATAGAGCATCAGCAACCCCATTGGTACTATCTTTCTTATGACGAATCATAAATGAAAAACCTTTCATAAACTCTAGCTACTTGGCTTACCTCTTCAAAGTTTGTCCTAACTCCCAAGATGCTTCAATGACTTATGGTCAGTGTAAATAATAAACTCTCATGGTAGTAAGTAGTGTATCTAGATAGTAAGAGCTTGAAAAAGAGAGTATAACTCTTTTTCATACACAGAATAGTTCAATGCAACACCATTAAGCTTCTTACTATAGTAGGTAATTGGTAATCATTCTTGCATCAAGACAACACCAATTCTAATGCTTGACACATCATATTCCAACTTAAATAGCTTGTCAAAATCTGATAGAGCCAAGATAAGGTCAGAGGTGAGTTTCCCTTTGATCTCTCTAAAGCTATACTCAGCTTGGTAATTCCATCTGAACCCATCACTTTTCTTGGTCAGCTTGATTAAGAGGGTAGCAATGGTATTGAATATTTTGATTGAATCACTTATAGGAAGAATTAAGGCCATGGAAACTTCAAACTTTAGTGACATTCTTTTGTATCAGCCACTCCAAGACAACTCGAACCTTCTCCTCATCAACTTAGATTCCTTCTCTTAATACAACATACCCAAGAAAAACCACTTCACTTTGATTGAATGTACAATTCTTTAGGCTCCCAATTAACTTCTTGGCTCATAAAATATCAAAAACTACTTAGAGATGTTGAACATGGTTATTCGAGTTGGCATAGTACACCAATATATCATCAAAGTACATAATTGCACATTATCCAATTAGAAGGCACATCACATGGTTCATAAGCCTCATAAATGTGCTCAGCGCATTAATAAGACCGAACGGCATAACTAACCACTCATAGAGACCATTCCTCGTCTTGAAGGCAGTCTTCCATTCAACACCTAATCTTATGCAAATTTGGTAGTAGCCACTTCATAGATCAATCTTCGAAAATACCTTGGCGCCACAAAGCTCATCTAACATGTTGTCGAGCATCAATATTGGGTATTTGTACTTGACAATAATTCAGTTGATTGCTCAGTTGTCAATGCACATGCTCCATGAAACATCCTTCTTTAGTACAAGCAGGGTTAATACAACGCAAAAGCTTATGTTCATCCTTACATAACCTCGCTCTATAAGCTCATCTACTTGTCTTTTTAACTCCTTGCTTAGGATCCATTTTGGAAGTAGGTTACTTCAGTAAGGCGGTGTTTAGTTGTAGATTAATACAATGCTCTATGCCTCAAACTCCAGGTAGTCCCTTCAACAACTGTTCAATAAATAGGTCGTAAAACTCATCAATTAATCTTTGGATCTCATCAGGTACTTCTTCAAGATCCCTCATCTCAAATAATCTTCTAATCAACAGAACCATAAGCTCATCAACCTTCTTAGCAGCGTGGAGGTCTCTTCAACTTATCACTAAGGCTTTCTTTTTACTAGCTCGGGTAAGCTGGTTATAGATCTCATTCACTTAGGATAACATCATAGGTTGTAACACAATCTTCTTCCCATCCTTAATAAAGGCATACGTATTCTTGTATCTATTGTGAGTAATACGTTGGTTGAATAACCAAGGTCTTCCAAACAGCAGATGTGAAGGTCCTATGGGTTCAACATCCATACTACTTTGTCCCTATACACATTCCTATCACTAAATGACACAATTACTTGTTTCATTACGTACAAAGCACCCTTATCATGAAGCTAATGTAGCTTGTAAGGTTAGGGGTGCTTAGAGGTTAGCAGTCCTAGCCTCTACACAAAGGACTTTATGACGATGTTAGTACAACTTCCTCCATCTGCTATGATGGTGCATAACTGTCCCTTAAAGGTATACTTCGTATGGAATAGATTCTCTCTCTAGTCTTCCTTAGAGTTTAGTAGGGAACTCAATACTCATCTTAACACTAAAATCATTTCTTCTCCCTAGTCAACATAGATATAAGTCTCCTCTTCTTCCTTGGCTTTAATCTTTCCAACATTCTTCTCTTCCTCGAGCTCACTTTCATTGATACTA
The DNA here is from genome assembly GCA_024138015.1 of Lumnitzera littorea. Taxonomy (NCBI): domain Eukaryota; kingdom Viridiplantae; phylum Streptophyta; class Magnoliopsida; order Myrtales; family Combretaceae; genus Lumnitzera; species Lumnitzera littorea. The sequence goes on along the minus strand of JAMXBB010000007.1, from coordinate 51,832,460 downwards.
TCCACTACCTCTCGTCAAAGACCATGGTATGTCGGTTCGAACACTTAGCAGTCATGTGTCCAAAGCCTAAACATTTAAGTGACTTTACCTCGCTAGTCTTACATCTTGAGGTTTATCTTTTTTCATATGTCCTCAAGCTCTTCCTGACCTTAGTTCATCTCAGTTGCCCTGCTTAGCCATATTAGCCCACTTAGCTATCAACAAGTCGATCATTTCTTTCCTCAACTTGGGAAGATCACCTCAGCTTAACTTAAGCGAGTCAATGTGGAATAGGGGCTTAGGAAAATGTTGGCCTTAGTCGGCTCAGGGCATTTCTTCTCTGTTTTTCAACCCTCTATGCTACCTCAATTGCTTCTTCCAAAGTATAAAACCTCTATACTTCTACAACATTGTGATCTCATATTTAATTCTAGAAATGAACCTCAACACTATACAAGCCTTGAGTCCATCCTCATCTACTTAGATCATCAGCATTTGGAATTCTCTCACATAGTCATCAACATATCGGCCTCCTTGGCGAAGTTCCTATAGTTTGGCAAATGTGTCCTATAAGTAGGTCTTAGGCACAAATCTACCCTCTAACAATCTCTTCATGTCATCCTAAGTTGTTACTCCTTGTCATCCATCCCATACTTTGGCTACATTTAGATTCTTTCACCATAGGATAGCATATCCAAAAATCTTAAGTGCAACAAGTCACACTTTAATAGCATCTGTAAACTCATAGCAATCGAACACTTTTTCTACCTTCTCTTCCCACTCCAAATATTCATCTACATCTCCACTTCTCCTGAAGGGTAGGATTTGGACCTTGACATTGTCTAGTCTTCGAGGAGCTTGGCGTCTTCACTCTTGTGCTCGGTAATATTTAACCTCTTCTTCTTCTTCTTTGTCTATCTCTACATCTACTTCCTCATCATCCTCTTCTATCTCCTACAACTCCAATTGTCATCTAGCAACTTAGTCTACTACTACTCCAGCTTAAAGGGGTCGAACTAGGTAATTGGCTCAGCCACCATGGCCATAATGTCTCTCTAGAACATTTTCGGGTAGGTTATGGTACGGTACACCTTAGGTGTGTTATCTATTAACTTGCATTGTGGTAATTAGACTTTTAACAAGATTAGTAAGTTTGTCAAGTTTATCATCAACTAACCTAGGGGTATTACTACCATTATGACTACAACTAGGTTGAGCACTACTACTTTGGTCACAAATAACACCTTGAACACTCGAATCCAACATGGTATAATACTTCTCGAATAGATTAACAACACAATACACAACAACACTTCTACCTTATTGCTCAAAACTTCTACTAATGCACTCTAACAACTTCAACACTTAATAATCACTCAAATAAGACATAAATGAACTTACTTTGTTTTCACAATGAGAAATAGAGTAAAAAAGAGTAATAACAATAACTACACTTACCAACACATGAACCTTCACTACACAACTCACAACTTCAAAGCTTACTTTACATAAGCATACTATAACAGCTATAGAAGGAATACGGTAGCAACTAACAGTAATCACAAACCAAAACTTTACTGCAACTTCACACGCTTCCTTTCGGAATGGTATTCTGATACCAGTGAAGTTGATGCATCTCCAAGGTGAAACATATGGAGGAGCACCCCGACAAAGCGGACTGAAAGAAAACAAAAGAAGGCTAGTAAAGTTTAGGCAGCTCTCGATTAACTATGACACACCAATAGATCCTTCTTAGCCTACAATCTGTCAAATATGACTCACCAATTCAAACTATAGGGTCACTCGCCACTACTCTTTGCTAAAGGGAATAAATAAGAGTTAAAAGAATGATAAGAGCACTAGGGTTGCTCAAAAGGGAAACTTGTATATTCTAAGAATGAAAGATGATCAGATTATGTTTGTATACAACAAATGGGATTATATACTAACCCTACTAGGGTTACAAGCATATATGGAAAGACAAAAAGGGTAATTTACAATTAAAGTATATGAATGATACAAAAAAAGGGGTAAAAGTGATAGGATATTTTGTACAGAAAAGTAAAGAATCATTCTATAATGTCATGCCAAAAGACACGTGTTGCATGGCTGTTGGTGGCTTAGAATATTGTACAATTTGGACAAAATGAAGAAAAGAGAATCCACCATCAAAGCTAACCTAATTTGGTTCAGGTCAGACCTTAGTTAGTTTAGATTCTTTTTAAGTTGGGTATATCATAGCTCGACTCGGACTAAGGTTGAATGCTGGTTAGCTCAAATGTTATTTGGGTCATGAAACGACTGCTTGGAAGGCCATCATGTTTGCTCAACATCTTTAGAAACTATGTTGGCATATGTGAGAGTTCGGTACTCAGGTTAGCAATAGAGTGAAACATGGAGGTCGGAATAGGAATCCCTATCTTGGATGGGGCTTTAAGTTAATATCCTCTACATGAGTCCTTAGAGTCCTCTAGCTCAACTGCAAATTATCGGTCTAAGGAGTTGATTCCTATCAACTCTTTAAGGATGAGGATCCGACATTAATCAAAGCATGTTGCACTTTGTCTAACCTAATCGCTAAGCTCTAATAAAGCCTAGTGTTTGATTTTAGACTTAACCTAAGTTAGGTCAGCCAGTTCAATTGATCTTGCCCCAACTAGTTCTGAATTATCTCCTATGGATGCTAAGCTAATCAAGCTACTTCCAACTTTATCCCTACAAAATCAACCAAGTATATGTCACTTTAGCCCACTAATATTCAACCGATATGTGCCTTTTAGTACAACATTTCAAAATGATTCACCCTTTTCATACATTGTATTGTATAGTGACATTTTTACCCTTTTTAGCATTTATCTTAGGAATCTTTATATCTAATATGTAATTTTCCTATTTTTGTCTCTTCTTTGAAATGTGACCTTAAGGAGGCCATATAAAAGCCTCAATTACTTGTAGCATAGACAACACTTAATATAAGCATTCTCTTTAAGGCACCTACTGTATCTTCTCTTTCTTAACTCTTATCTATTCCCTTTACCAAAGAGTAGTAGCAAATGACCCTAATCTTTCCTTGTGTGTCATATCAAGTTAAGGTTAAGTCGAACAAGATTAGTTGGTGTATCATATCTAACTAGTAGTTGCTTAAGGTTACTAAACCCTTTTTTTTATTTCTCTCCCTTTTATCAGTTGTGGTGCTTCTTCACATATATGATCCTAGAGATGCATCATTGTCACTCTTGAAAGAGCTTAAGGCTTTTACATCTCATTATCCTTTCTTAGGACCTAGAGATATAAGACTTAGGGATTAGTGCTTTATGATTCGCTCATCACTCATAATACTCAAGGTTTAGAACTATTGAGGAGTAACCCATTAGCAAATAATGCTTACGTAGGCTTAAGATGGAGGGTGTTTCTCTAACCTTAATTTTTCTTTAAGTTCTTGTACTCATCTCTTGAGGAGGTAGAAATTAGCTTACTAAAAATTGAATAAATCGTCACAAGTGTCGAATAGTTAACACTTTCCATTATTGGGCTAATTAAAGCTCAAGTCATAAAGTAACATATAGATAGGTATAACTTAATACATGAATTGGGAGTCAAGTGTGATATTAACAAAAGCACAAGGTACAACATAAAGTACGTAAATGAAAAATAAGTAATTGACAAACCATTAATAGTAATAATAAAGTGGAAAATCCCTAAGTCTAATATTTGATTGATGATGGGAAAAGGATGCTCAAAGATCTCTAAGTCCTAAGAAAGGACAATGAGAGGTAAAGGCCTTAAACTATTTTAGGAGTGATTGGCATAGTAGGTATAAATCCTTTTAAGTTTGACAAGCTATTTATGAATCCTTAAGTCTTCAATTGATGATAGGAATAATGCTCTAAGTCTAATAAATAGATAATAAGCTATCAGAAACTCAATCACTTTAAGCCTAATGAATAGACAACGAGCCAAAGAAAAGGGATGGAAATGGTCTTTTAGAATGATCATTGCATAAGTAAGGTCAACATACTAACCAACAAGCAAGTCAGGAATAGTTGTAAAATAGATAGAAAGAAAATCATTTGACTTGAGCTTAACCAGTAGTAGGAGTTTGGTCATTAGAAACTTAAACAAGGATACGTTGAGGATAAGTAAAGAGATTAAGAGTAAGAGCCTCTTCAAGAGTATCATGCGATTCTTATATGTTGATGAGGTCAGTTGCAGGGGTGTAAACACTTTCACTTAACTACTCTTTCACCTTAGCCTCACCAGCATTGGCTTCACTAATAGAAGTTTCTTTCTCATGACCTCATCTTGCAAAGTCAAGACAGCTCAAGTTGTAGTTAAGGTAGTGGATGAGGACCTCCTCCCGAATTAAGTTTATCCCTTCCATCATCCTTTGCGACATTAAGCTCTTATACTCTTGGGTCTCCTATATGTCCAAGTAGTCTTTGTCATAGGCCTTTTGATAAATTGAGCTCTACTCCGCTATATTAGCCATTTTTATCTTCAGTTCTTCGTACGAGCTCTATAGGTAGGTGACCTCCGTACTATGTTCACTTTTGAGGTTCTTTACCTTTTTTTTTTTTGCCCCTTAGAGGTTAGACACAAACTGAGAGCATATTTCTACTCCTTTACCAAAGCTGTTTCTTTCTTTTCCCATGCTTTGGCCTCTCCCTCTACTCTCTCCTTCTAATTCTTAAGCTCCTACTATATCTTCGTTCTCCTTTCCTCTAGCTTGGCCTTCTCAACACCCCATCTTTCTTAGAGCTTCTTTTTCTCAACCTCCATGTTGGCCATTTAGTTCTTTCCCTTCTTAGCTACCATTGGAAAACCAGTTGTTGAATTCAAAAGATGGTATCCAAAGAGATCTGCTATTGAATTTGGACCTACCTCTTGATGGAAATCAGAATATAGTAAAAGCAAGGAACAAACCAGGAGTAAATTCGCTTGTACCTCCAAGGACAATGTTGGATTATTGTAAGCCTAACCTCGATAGGGCTAGTACTAGCATTGCTTGGCTTAGAGTTCAGACTAATACTTTTGAGATCAAGCCAAGTGTCATTCAAATGATCTAATAGTATATCCAATTTGATGGATTCAGTGATGAAGACCTTAACAACCATTTGTAGCAATTGCTAGAGAATTGTGATACCTTTAAGATCGATGGAGTTTTAGAGGATGCTATTTGCCTTAAGCTATTTCTGTTCTCATTGAGGTCCAATGATAAGTAGTGGCTCAACAAAGAACAATGGAGTTTCGAGGGATGCTATCTGCCTTAGGCTATTTATGCTCTCATTGAGGTCCAATGCCAAGTAGTGGCTCAACTCCTTGCCAAGGAATTCCATTAGTAGTTGGCAAGAGATGGCTAAGCTATTCATGAGAAAATACTTCCCACTCTTAAGAATGGCTAAGCTAAGGGTGGATATCTCTTTTTTTTGTCAAATGGATTCAGAGACTCTGTATGAAGCATGGGAGAGATGGAAGGATTTGTTAAGGAAGTGCCCCTATCATGGGCTTCTAGATTGGCACCAGGTTCTAACATTCCATAGTGGTTTAAACTATATAAGTAAGTAGCTCATTAATTTAGCAGCTAGAGGTAGCTTAAACTATAAGTCACTAGAGCAACATATCCAATTATTTGAAGATATGGCCAATAACCATTATCAATGGTCATCTAGAAGAGGAAGAGAAAGAAGCCTAGCGGGAAAACATGAGTTGGATACTACTTCTGCTTTAGCACATAAGGTGGAGGTATTGATAATGAAGCTTGATAATCTCATAATGGGTCTGAACAAAGCTTTGGTAGTTTTAGATTCAGAGTCAGCAAGTTCATTAGAGATTGATTAAGTGGAATGGGTTGGCTACATGGGGAACCCGATCAGACCAAGGATGATCCTTTCAGTAACACATACAATCCAGGTTGGAGGAATCATTCCAATTTCAGATGAGGCAACAATACCGGTCAAAGCTCTAGCATGCAACTTCTTAGATTTCAGAGACAAGTGCCTCCCCCTCAGAATAAGCCAATGTCCATTGAGGAGATGTTGGTCTAGTACATCAAGACCTTTGAGAATCACCACCAAGCCACAAAAGCAGCCTTAAGAAATTAAGGAGCATCAATACATAACTTAGAGAATCAGCTTAAGTAGATTTCCAAGATGTTGTCATATAGAGGTCTTGGGTTATTACCAAGTAACACCGAGATAAACCATAAGGAGCCTATAACTCTTAGAAGTGGCATGGAGTTACAAACTCCAAAGAAGATCCAGGAAAAGAGGAAAGAAGCTTAGGTTGGGGTTGAGGAGCAAGTAGTGAAAAATGCATCATTGGAAGAGGAAGCTTTACCTATAGCACCAAAGGAGTATAAGCTACCTTTGCCATACCCCTCTAGATAAGGATGATGAACATTATAAGAAGTTCTTAGAACTCTTCAAACAATTGCACATCAACCTTCCTTTGGTAGAAGCCTTAGGTCATATGCCTAAGTACATAAAATTCTTGAAGGAGCTTCTTTCCAACAAGAGGAAATTAGAGGAACTTTTCATTGTTATCCTAGGTAGAGAGTGCTCTGTGGTTCTATTAAACAAGTTGCCTAGGAAACTCAAAGATCTTGGTAACTTCACCATTCCATGTTTGATAGGTAACCTCTTAATAAAGAAGGCATTAGTAAATCTTGGAGCTAGCATCAATTTGATGCCTTATAATTTGTTCAAGAGATTGAATTTGGGAGAGCCTAAAAGCACGAGAATGAACATCCAGTTAGTAGATAGACCCATGTGGTTTCCAAGAGGAGTCATAGAAGATGTTTTGGTAAAGGTACATGACATTATTTTTCTTACAAATTTCGTAGTGTTGGACATAGATGAGGACATAGATGTTCCACTCATTTAGGAAGACCATTCTTGGCAATTGCTGGTGTTATGATTGATGTTAAGGATGGGAAGGTGGTCCTTCAGGTTGGAAGTGAGGAGATGGTGATCAAATTGCCTAAGATCTTCAAGAAATCAATGAGCAGTGATGATGAATGCTATACTATTGAGTCTTTTGATTTCACCATTTTTGTGTTTTTGCAGGATGTTTTGAGTAAGGGTCCTTTGGAGTCATCCTTGACAAGAGGAAATGGGTTAAATGGAGTCAATGAGGTGAGAGAAGTGATTGCTCAACTAAAGGTGTTCACTAAACAATTGAAGGATTTCGAGGTTGAGGAGATTAACCAGAGTAATATTACTTGTTTGAAGCCAACGGTTGAGGAGCCCCTTGACTTAGAAATGAAATAATTGCCCTCTTACCTAAAGTATGCCTTTTTGGCTCAAGATTCTAGCTACCAATAATCATATCATCAAGGCTTAACTCTTGCCAAAGAGAGAAAGTCTTATCTATTTTAAAAGAACATAAGAAGGCAACTGCATTGAAGATATCGAACATTAAGGGAATTAGTGCCTCCTTTTGCACCTACAAAATCTTGATGGAGGATGGATTTAAATGAATGGTACAACCATAAAAGAGGCTAAATCCTAACATGAAGGAAGTAGTCAAGAAGGAGGTACTGAAGTTGATGGATGTAGGGCTCATCTACCTAATTTTAGATAGCCCATAGGTGAGTCCGGTTCAAGTAATTCTAAAGAAGGGCAGCATGATAGTAGTACCGAATGAGAGAAATGAGTTGATACCAATGTGCACTATGACTGGTTGGAGAGTATACATTGATTACAGGAAACCTAATGATGCCATAAGGAAAAACCACCTCCCACTACCCTTCATTGATCAAATCTTAGAGAGGTTGACAAGTAATGAGTATTACTATTTTCTAGATGGAATGTTTGGTTATTTTCATATTTTGATAGCATCGGAAGACTAAGAGAAGACTACCTTTTACTTGCCCCTATGGTACTTTTGCATATCATAGGATGCTATTTGGACTTTGTAACACACCAACCACTTTCTAACATTGCATGATGGCTATTTTTGGGGATTTAGTAGAGGATGTGATGGAAGTATTTATGGATGATTTTTTTCATGTTTAGTGATATATTTGATAGATGCCTTGCAAATTTGAAGAGGGTGCTGTAGAGGTTTGAGGAGATAAATTTGGTGCTTAACTGGAAGAAATGCCATTTTATGGTACAGCAAGGCATTATGTTGGAACATAAGATATCAAACAAGGGAATTGAAGTTGATATGGCTAAGGTAGAGGTGATATCAAAGTTACCACCACCATCATCTATGAAGGCTATGAGAAGCTTCTTAAGACATATAGGATTCTATTGATGATTCGTCAAGGAATTCTCTAAGATAGCTAGGCCATAGACAAAGCTCCTTGAGAAGGATGTGTCACTTGATTTCAGTGCCAATTGTTTAGAGGCTTTTAATGTTTTGAAGGAAAAATTTACTAATGCTCCTATCATATTAGAGCCACATTGGAACATGCCATTCAAATTAATGTGTGATACAAGTGATTCAACAATAGGAGTAGTATTAGGGCAAAGAAAAGACAAACATTTTCAGCTGATATATTATGCCAACAAGACACTCACTTCGACTTAAGCGAATTACACCACAATTGAGAAGGAATTGTTGGTGATTGTCATTGCCTTTAATAAGTTTCTACCTTACCTCATTCTCTTGAAAGTGATTGTCTATACCGATTACTCAACTTTAAGGTACCTTCTATCTAAATCTGATGCAAAACCACAGTTAATTCGTTGGGTGTTGTTATTTCAAGAGTTTGATTTGGAGATAAGGGACAACAAAGGGGTTGAAAATTTGGTTGCAGATCACTTGTCTAAGTTAGATAATCCACATCTTGAGTAATTGAATGAGGATGACATCAATGATAAATTTCCAGAAGAAAGCTTGTTTGCTCTTTGTATAATTGAGACCTACAACATTCCATGGTTTGCCGATATAGCGAACTACTTAGTAGGGAAGGTTTTACCTGAACACTTAGATCAGCACAACAGCAAGAAGTTTTTCTCAGATTTAAAGCATTACTTCTAAGAAGACCCTTTTCTTTTTAGAGTGAATGCTAACCAGATTATCCAACATTATGTATCACATGAAGAAGGGTAGAAGATCTTGTTTCATTGGCATAACAGTCCAACAGGTAGTCACTATAGCATAAATAGGACAACTCAAAAGGTATTGGAGGTTGGTTTCTATTGGTTAAGTATATTTCGAGATGCTCATGATTATGTTGTGGCTTGTGATAGGTGTCAAAGAACAAGGAATGTCTCTAAGAGGGATGAAGTGCCACAGAAATACATCTTAGAATGTGAAGTCTTTGACATTTAGGGAATAAAATTCATGGGACCATTCTCTAGTTCTTATGGCAACAAGTTCATTTTAGTCACAATGGACTACATGTCAAAGTGGGTAGAAACTTAAGCTTTACCAACAAATGATGCTAGGGTAATAGCAAGATTCTTGAGAAAGTTATTTTCTAGATTTGAGGCACCCTAAGCATTGATAAGTGATAAAGGAATCCACTTTTGCAACAATTAGATTGAACGAGTCCTTAAGAGATATTGGGTACATCATAAGATGGCCACTTCTTACCATTCACAAACAAGTGGCCAAGTAGAAGTATCTAATAGGGACTTGAAAAAGATTTTAGAGAAGACAGTAGCACACAACAGAAAAGATTAGGTTGATAAGCTAGATGACATTTTATGGGCATACCGAACTACTTACAAAACTCCATTACGTACCATACCTTATTGATTGATTTGTGATAAGGCTTGCTGTTTATCGGCGGAGATTGAGTATAAGGCTTATTGGGCTTTAACGATCATAAATTTGGATTATGAAGTAATCGGTAGACTTAGACGTCTTCAACTTAGTGAATTGGATGAGTGGCGTTGGATAGTTTATGAGAATAGTTAAATGAACAAGGAGTGAGCCAAACATTTGCATGATTCTAAGATTAAGCACTCCAAGCAATTCCAAGAAGGTGACTTAGTACTTTTATACAACTCTAGGCTTAAGTTATTCCTTAGAAAACCTAGGTCTAGGTGGTCAAGTCCATTCTTAGTGAAGAAAGTATTTCCATATAGGGCGGTTGAAGTTGAGCATCTAGAAAAAGAGACATTTAAGGTTAACAGGCAACATCTTAAACTCTATTATGGTGATTTTGACACACAATAGGATAAGGAGGAGTTGAAGCTCCCAGTGATTGATTAACTAAGAAAGGAATGGGAATGTCAAGCCTGAGACGTTAATTAAGCATGTATTCTTTAATTAGATTTTCTTACTTGTGTTTGTTTTATCGGTTTGATATTTGTTAAGTTTAGATTATTTATTGTTGTTATTGTTAATTGTTTACTTTGTTTTAAGCATATTTGTATATTGTATGGTGCAAAAAGAAAGGAAAGATTGAGTAGAAGTCATAGCAATTTAAAGGGAAGAGAAGAATTTCATTAAGCATGGGGACATAGATAGAGAATGGAAGGTCAATACATATTACGACCATAATAGAAGGAAAGTATTTATTTATTTATTTTTTAGTACAACATCAACCACAGAATCAATCACGGCCGTGATCAATTAATAAGGCTAATCCACCTGTCCATTATGACCATGATCACCTCTTTGGAGGATTTTACATCCTTCCTCACGACCGTAGTAAAAAAGGATACACTTAAATTTCTTTTTGCAATGCTAGTTACGATTTCATTCATGCCTATGACTAGTTAAAATTGTAAACCATAATAGTCCAATAATTTTGGCCATAATGCTAATCATGAGGGTCATCACACTCATGATCAAGCTTGAAAGAGGCATCATGCTCCGTATCACAACTATAATTATGTCCCTAACACCTCACTATATAAGAAATTTCCCCTTCTCTCTCCTCATTTCTCACACATTTTAAAACTCTAACCCATGATAACACTTACACACTGATTTCCAATGAAACTCCACCCCTATTTTCTCTACATCAACCATTTCTAGCACTTACACAATCATTTTCATCATTGCTACACTCTTCTAAGGTATAATCTTCCCCTATCTCTTTAGTTTTTTAACATTAACATAGATTTGGTTTATGAAATTTTAGGGTTTGCATATGTGTATTCAATATGAGTTTGAAAATTTACTAGTGAGTCTTCCTCGGAAAACTTCTATGAATCAATTTTGGAGAGAAATATCTAATGAGAGTAGTTTTTAGGCAAGTCTAAAGCTTCAACCTTGAAGAAAACCAATGCTCGGGTCTTCCACTATATCCTTGTTAGGACAATTTATGGAAAGCATGAGAGTCTTCGGGTAGTAGGGGAGCATGACTTATTACCCTTATATAGTGTACTTAAGGGATATCCGATGAATGTAGGAATCCTCACTGCATTTGGAATTCATCGACAAACATTTGACAAGAGTAAGGGTATTTTCATGGTGTTGGAGGATGTACTATCTGATGGTTTAAGACCCAATGTATTGATCAAACTTCAAACAGGGGAGTCCTGTTTTTCACTGTTATTATCTTTCATTTTCTTTTTCTTTTTCTTTTTATATGCCTATTCTCTGTTTGTTTTCCTCAAACATTAAGGACAATGTCTTTCTCTAAGTGTGGGGAAGGTTTAACCCCACTTATCAAAAGTCTCACACTTAAGCTTATTTGTTTCAAATTATGAATTGACTTAATAAGATTGTGGATTTGGCAAAATAGCAATCAAATTTTGTGACTTACTCACTTCATGTGGACTTAGTATACATAATCAAAATTTTAGGAAAAAATCTTAGTAAAGCATACTTGCTTGCTATTTAATGAATAAATTTAGAGGTTAGAAATGAATCATAGTTTTTAGTACAAGGTTAAATAGTTGTACTTCTAAACTTACTGAGTAAGATATCTACTTGTCAATTACTTTTGGAGTTCATTTAATCTTAAATCGAAAGGGCAAATGAAATGATTCACTTATTGATGCTTCTTGAGAATCACTTCAATATAAAGTGTTTAAGGATGGAGTTAGTAAGGGTAAGCTTTGGTCCCTAAGAAGAGCAAAGTTTGACTCTACTGTTAATCTTTATCCTTATAACAAAGTTAGTAAGGATAGGCTTTGATCCCTCAAAAGAGCAAAGTTTGACCCTGCTGCTAATCTTTATCCTTATAACCAAGTTAATAAAGGTAGGCTTTGGTCCCTTAGAAGAGCAAAGTCTAACTCCGTTGCTAATCTTTGGTCGTTTTCCTTCTAATATATATATAAATAGAAAATGTAATGTATAAGCTATCCTTAGAGAGATTCAATAAAAGAAGTAGAAATACAGGAGAAAGATGGATTCAAAATACTTTTCTTCTAGATTATTGTGCTTAAGAAGTAATTTAAGGGTTTTTATACACTTATCGAAGTGAATGAAGTATAACCAATTTTCTTTTAATCTATTTGACTTTGTGCCTTTAGAAGCTATCATTAAATAGTGAGGGTGGAGTGTGTTTTATTTTGATTAGTCTTAGAATATTGGTTTATGTATTCTAAGAACATAATATGGTAAGCACAAAGTTAATCCACTGGGAATGCTTTGTCAAATATGCAATTGAAAAAATAAACATAAAAAGGTTGCTGAGTTCATTAGTTGTTTTTGAGTATTTGCTTGAGGACAAGAAAAGCTTAAATGTGGGGAAGTTTGATAAAAGTAAATTACTCTACACTTTCAAGACATATTGTGGCATAAATTGTTTATAATTGTGATTCAATTCTTAAACTCTTCATACTTAATTGTGTAATGTATTGATTTCAAATGAATCAAGAGTAAGGAGATGAAGTTTACATAAAAACAATGAATTTTAAGGCAATCATGGCCATGAGGAGACAAAAACTTTGAAGTAAAACCAAGATACACTCCATCATGGGGCATAATAATGAAAGATTGGAATGGCCAACACTGATTATGCCCTCTATAACGGGTGTGATGGAGGAAGTTCTTCCGATCCCTCTGTTAATCACGGCTATGATTAGTTATCAGGAGGGTGATTCATAAGTGTAAATTACTCTACACTTTTAAGGCATGTTTAGGCATAGAATTGTTCATAATTGTGATTTAATTCTTATGTTTTGGTACTTAATTATATAATGTATTGATTTCAAGTAAATCACAAGCAAGAGAATGAAATTTATACAAAAACAATAACTTTTAGGGCAATCATAGCTATGAGGAGAAGAAAACATTGGAGTGGTATTAAGATTCAATCAATCACAGACGTGATATCGAAAGAATGGAAAGGCTAGCCCTGGTCACGCTCTCAATCATAGGCTTGATTGAGGAAGTATTTATGATCCCCCTACTAATCACGACTATGATTATATAGCAGGAGGATGATCATGGATAGAGTCATGAGCATGATGCAATTTGATAAAGCAACGAGGAGTTCACAGCATTCATCATGGTCGTGATTAATGAAGAATCTTGTTTTTTGAGACGGTTACGCCCTAAGTCATGGGCATGATAGAAGGGGCACAACTATTCTTTTTTTCAATATTTTCACACAAACTAGTACATGGGAAACGTAAAGTGGTGCCTTAAAGAGTAGCTTTCAGTCCTTCAATGGAAAGAATATAAATATACTACAACTTTTGGAATAATGGAGAACATGAATTAAAAGAAGAATACCTAATCATCCGTATTTGTACCATTATGCTCCCAATTATGGTAGAGTTTTCTAAGTGTTGTATCATACATTTCCTAAAACTACTCGAGAGAGAAACAATGAGATTCATTTTTCGAACATTATAAAGATTTCTACCATGAATTTCAAACAAGGTTGTATTTCTTATTTGTCTTATGATAATTTTCTTGTTATTTCTGCATTACATTAATACACTTTTGTTATTTGTCATGTGTGAGTAGTAATTAGGACTTGCTACATCAACTAGGTATGAATAAGTGCGAAAATTATGGAGTTCTTGATAATTGTTAGTTCTAACTAATTGAACTTAATCAATCTAAGAACAGTATAGTGCATGACATTGTCTTAGGCCAAATTTCAATAGAATATGTCGAGAGACAATTCTATTAAATAGGTCTAATTCATTGAAACAATTTACTCCAGATAATAGAGATATTATTAGGAAAGTTACTGCATTCTTAGGGAAATGGATAAATTAACATAACATTAATGCGATCCGAGTTGGTTGTTAATTCAAAAGAGATTCTAATAGACAGAATTAGAATCAGACGTAAGTAATTTTGAGAAGGATACCTATATACCTATAATTTCCTACAGATAACAATTATTAGGATAAAAAGTGTATTGATAATATCATACTAAGTGGATGAACAAGTCCAGATGTTAATCATTATAGCATTAGATGTTTTAATCTTTTCATCACTTGATAAAATTGGTCGCTAGTTAATAGGAAGAATAATAAGTACTAGTGTTTTAATCCTTTTCCCAATGGAGATGACTCTATACTTGTCCATACTAACTAATGATAGGTACACTTGCCTATTTAACTGAGTAAAGAATAAAATATGGGAATCTAATTTATAAAACTCGGAAACTTTATTTAGAGGCGATCGATGATCACTACCTTAATCACGAGCATGATGAGTTGATATATTTACAATGAGGAGTTCATGTCCATGGTTACAACCGTATTTATTATAGATTCCTGTTTTCCAAGACTATCATACCTTGAGTCATAAGCGTGATAAGAGTGGACGTGATTGTTCTTCTTCAACTTTTTCACATGAACTGGTGCGTAAAACAAGTCTTAACACCAAGGGATGTCTTGAAGTAGTATGTTTTAGGCCTTTTGACAAGACAAGTATAAATATACCGTAACTTTTAGACAAAAAAAGGAGAGTTACATAAGATCATCATAATCAACACCATTTTATTTCTTCTTCATTTTCTTAGTGTAGTTGTACTGTAAACGTGATTTTGTATATTATTCTTCACTAAATTCAAGAGAATTGTGAAGAATCTATCATCTGTATATTATTGTATCAAGATTCTCAAATTAATCAAAAGGGGTTTCCTTCTTATCTCTTCTCCCATGTTATGTTTTATTTTGTTTTTCCTATTTCTCTATGTTCATTCTTTTTTTACCATGTGTGAGTAATAATTTAGGGTTTACAAAATCATTTTAACATGAATGTACTTTGATTTGTTGTTTATCCTAATAATTACAAATTTCTGGTGATTAGAACTTCATACAAGTTGAGATAGTTTAGTGCACAAGACAATCTTACAGTAGATCTCAATGGAATACGTTGAGAAACGATTCCACTGAGTAGATCTTAGTTATTAGAATGAACTACTCCTACTAATAGAGATATTATTAAGAAGTTTACTGCATGTTTTATGGAATTCAAGGATTTTAGTGAACTTTTCATACAATCTTGACTTGTCCATTCTTTTAGAAGAGATTCTAAGGAATGTAATCGAGAATAGAATTGAGTAATTCTGAGAAGAATACTCATGAATAGAGAATTCTTGCAAATGAGTAATTGTTTGGGTAAATAGTTTATAATTCATATTAATATAATAGAGTAAACCTACTTTGTAATCTGTTGTTTTTGTGTTATAATCTTGTTTGTTGTGCTTTCTTAGTGTAATCATTGAATTAGTATAGTTTAATTATAGAAATTAGTTTAATTACTTTGTTTGATCATTCGATTTGCTAGTTAATAGGAAGAATAATCGATACTAGCATTTAAATCTATTCCTAGTGGAGACAACCCTATACTTATTAATACTAACAAATGATTGCTACACTTACCTATTTAACGAAGTAAAAGATAAAATATAGGATTTTAAATTGTAAGAATCGGTGGCTCCATTTAGAGGTGATTAGTTCTTCTAGACACTTTACACACACTTATTACCTTTCTCTCATCTTAGACCCCTAATGCCACTAAGGCATTAGAGTGGCTATGTTGGAGTCGCACCGACACTCCCAATAGACTCACTTTCTTTTTCATTTTGTAGAACAATCCCACAGAAAGTGTCTTTCATTTATCGAAACCAATTTTGATCTCAACACCTATGGCTACTGCATGTGTTGCAATAGTTATTTTCTTGATTCCACCTACCATATTCTATCACCAGCCAATATAATTCAAACCAGCCATCTAAAAAATTTCTCAGTCCCAAAATTCAAAAGTTATAAAATAAAATTTATGGATTTAAAAAAAAATAAAATAAACTAAGATGCAAAAACAAACAAAAAATGCAGATAAATGAAAATATAAAGTAATTTTTTTCATTTTTTCATTTTTTTTCTATTCTTTTTCAATTTCTAAGAGTGATTAGAATACTAGATTTAGGGTGTTCCTAATATTGTTACTATACTCCTTAATAACAGTGCTAAAAACTTGATTGCGGTAAGCTTGCGTCAAGTAAGTTCACTTAATTAAGTTATAATATAGTTAAAATGGATGTGAGTTTGAGTGTCAATCCCTCAAGGACTACTTATAATTGCAAATGCTAATACTTACCCCTTTCCTATTATCTAACCTAACAAATAAATTTAATTAATTAAAGACAACTAGTGAAATAATGAATAAATAACAAAATGAATGAAATCAATTAATTAAACTAAACTATTATAGTAAAAATAAAAGAAAGAATAAGTGACAAAATAAAATATAAAATAATTAAGATTAGTTATGGAAACAAAGGCTTAGTATTCAATTAATAATCTCCTTAGAATAACTATGCAATTTATCAATCTCATTCTCACTTATTGGGCCATGGAGGTACCTAATCTAAATTGATCAGGCATATACCTCTAGCGAATTCCCAACTTTAAGACCCTCTCTATCCGAATCACTTCTAAGTATAGTATCATAGAATCACATAAAGATCTTAGATCTTGCTATTACTATTAGATTAGTTGTACTAGGTTACCTCAATCTGGAGAAATCAATACCTAATTTCTAAGCTTACTCAATTCCTTCTAATTATATGGGTTCATTCACTAAAGGGTTCATGCCGCAATATTAAACTTAAACATCAAATTAATAACTCGAGTAAATAGTAATTTTATGACAATATCAATAGTGTAATTAGATGGTAATAATAAGAAATCAAATATTGATAATAAAATAAAATTAATTACATAGTGTTAAGCTAAAAATTCAGTTTCCCTTTTTCCTAATCTAACATATACCAAGCTTGGTCCACCTAATATAAGTTCCTTGATCGGATTGGGAAAAGGCTCGATTTAAAAAAGAAATTTTTTTTTTGAAAAAATATAGAGTCAACACATGATCGAATCAAGAAAAGAGTGAAATTAAAGCTCATTGATAGATAGGCTTTAATTTCAACAATTGTTCATGAGTTTTTCTATTAAAAATTTAGAAAAGAAGGAAATTAGAGAAAAGAAACTCACAGGTTAACCTATTAAAACTCAATAAGGTTGCCATAAAAGATCCATAAATAAGAGGGCCTTTAATTTTCTCAATTTTTTGTACTTTAGAATCACTCGAAGTGCCTACATACTTGATACCTAAGATTAGGCCCATGTAGTTCTCAAGGCATTTTTATAAAAAATTTAGTGAGTTAGTCAATTTTATTTACAAAATATTGCACTTTAACTATACATATTAATTAAATTTTAAAAAATTGTTTTTTTCTAACTAATAAAAACCTAGAAAATTCCTAATTTTCTAAATACACCAATCAAATTTTTAACTAATCAAAAATATTTTCTTGAGGTGACAAAATGTTTTTATGAAAGCTCTTCTTTTTATTACAGAAAGAGATTTAGTGTATAGAAATTACAATATACACTACTAAATTGTATTATAATCATACAAATTATCCTAGAAATAATATCAAACATTTACAAAACACATGTCTAGGTAAAATTCAAATGTTGTACAACAAATTATCATGGTATGCCTTTACAATCTAAATTATTTATAAAAAAACAACTTCCTTATTATTTTTTTCTTTTCAAGAACGCTTTTGAATTAACCCCATTACAAAATTTAATATCTATGAAAAACACTTACCCATAATAATCATCAAACCATTGATTTTCATATTATATAAACAAGGATTGTAACAAATATTTTACAATTTATTCATCAAGCCATCTATTTTAACAAGGTCAAAACCTTTTTTTTTTTTTAACTCAATATTTTAACAAAAACAAATACTTATTTTTTATACATTTAACGTCAAGTCATGGATTTTCATATGAACACCATAATATACAAACAAAAATTACAACAATAATTTCACAAATTTTACATCAAATCATATATTCTAACATAAACAACAAGATTACAAGAATTATTTACACATATCATGCATCAATTTTTATAAAGAACATAAGAAAACTTAAGAACAATCAAGGTTTTGAAAACTCGCCTTGCACAATAGCGAACTAGTGGCTAATTTAAGGGGTTTTCGAATGGCTTCTAATAGGATGATGGTGGTTCCTAACTTCTCATTGTTCGAAAGTTCTCATCTAATTTTAGAAAAATCTGTGCTCTACTCTTTCAATTTTCCCATAGAAATTCAAATTCTCCAGCAAAATACTAAACTATCTCCTAGATTGAGAATGTGAGGAATTCTCTTAATCTACTCAAAAATTCTTAAGTTTGTGTGTTGGAGTCATGCTTAGTGATTAGGAAACATTCCCTTTGGGTACAAAGGTTTAAATCTTTCTTGTATCTTAGAGATTCAACTTGGTTTTCTTTTTATTTTTCCTATTTTTTTACCTAAATTAGATGCATTTTAGATATAATCCTCATCAAATAAATGGTTAAAATCATCCTTCTATATCTTCTTACCAATTCTAGATGTCAATTTCGTAGTAAGCTTCCCTTAAAATATTCAACTTTCCATTTTTGTAAAAGTGTGCTAAACTAGTTTATTAAAAAAACTTCCCTTTTTATTTTGTTTTTCTATTAGAGCACATTTCCCTTATTATATTTTTTAAATAAGATAACGTGCTTTAGTTGCCCTCTTAATTCCATATGTTTTCCTACTTGGATGCAAAAAATCAAATCAAATCAAATAAAAAAATATGGATACAAAGTTACAATTTTTATCTTTTAACCTTCTATCCACTCTCAAAAACCAAGACAAGGAGGGACAAGGATGGAAGTAGGTCAAATGTTTGACACGTAGTGCATTGTTAGTGTCACCACATGGTGCCATGTCATCAATCACGTAGTACCACATCAATACTACGTAGTGAGCAGTGGATGGTGCCATGTTGTACCTAAATAAGGATGCCATGTGGCATTATCTTATGTCAACACATGTCACTTTCTTTGGGTGACATGTGTCACATCCTTTTTTCCTTTTCTTTTTCTTTTTACTTTTCTTCTTCTCCTAAACATCAACGAAGTAATCAAGATTGAAGTTATAAAGCTCCTTTGAGATCCATTAGTTTATAACCTTCATCCATCAAGATTTTGGAAGTGCCAAAAGATGAACCGATTCCTTTTATGTTAGAAATCTTCCGTACAATAGCTCTTTTGTGCTCTAAAAGTTCTTGTTTTTACTCTATTTTTAAACTAGAAGAGATTATCACAAGTAGTTTCTCACCTTCCTTTGAGAAGGCATATCCTAGATAATTTGGCAACTATTTCAATTCTAGCTCTAGTGGTTCTTTGCTAGAAGGTTTCAACTTTGCCCCTCTTGCCAATTCAATTCTTTTGAATCTTTTCCATTCCTCATTAGGCAGATAGCCTCCAATTGAGTTGCAATCTTAGCATGGATTGAATTGTCCACCAATTCCTCATCCTCATCTTGCTTTAAGTAATAATCCAAATGATTCATAAAGAGTATTTCCTACAAAACATTGGTCGCGAAGGCATTAGCAAATCTAGATAATAACAAGTATCATCTTACTCAACACATTTTCTCATAGCTTCCCTAACTCTAAAGACTATCTCTTCCTCTCTAAGTCTCAAAATAACCTTACCGTCACTGACATCAATAATGGCTCTAGTCATAGCTAAGAAGGGTCTTCCTAAGATAAGTGGTACCTCATAGATATTGAGAATGAAAAAATCAATAAGAAAGATTAACTTGTGTACCCGAATCAACACATTTCACATTTTCAATTGTGCTTCTAAGGTAGGTAACTTACCTATCGACTAGTTACAAACTCATTCGGGTTAATTTAGATTTACCTAGGCCTAACTTTTTAAATAACTTATATGGCATTAAATTTATGCAACACCTAGATTAGCCAATGCTTTTCAATCGACAGTTCACCAATTAAACAAGAGATATTGAAACTTCCTAATCTCTTTAATTTCATTGGAGCTTGTTCACAAAAATAGATGAATACTCTTCTAGGTCCCCAAAGTAACAAAGAGGGGCATGAATTGGTTACTTAAAAAAATTTAAACCTTTTGCCAAACTTAATTGAAAACGCCTCATTTGATTATTTTGCTATATGTGGTATGAAACAATATATAACAATAAATCGAACACAAAATTATAGAGGTAGGTATGAGAAAATCAGACTTAAGAATTATAGTTCTTTATCCTTATGCATACTAGACTCTCCAACTCCACTGTTGAAGACTCAGTATTTCACATTGGTATCGTTCCACTGTTTACTTTTTCAACACTTCAATCAAGAAAAAAACAAATACAAGACTTCTACTCCATCTCACTAGGCTAGTCTCGCCTATTCACAGATCTATAAAATTTTGAATCTCTCCTCTAACACAAAGCCAGTCAATTGAAAAATAGGATTTACAATGACAATAAGGATAGGAATGATCTTCAAAATGTAAGCACAAGATGAAAACATGATATTAAAATAGAGTATATAGTATTGTCTTTGATTTAACTTCTAAATATACCTCTAAATTCTTTCAAGAATGAAGTTTGCAATTAACAATTACATATCAGTATATCTCAAAAATTTAAACTATCTTGCTTTTATGTCCTTTTAGTGCAATGTCTCTTTGTTAAAATCTTGCATAAATCTTTGACACAACTAGAGGGATCTTAAAATATGTTGATCTAGTCGTTGGAACTTTTTATCCATTAATTTATGGAAGCTAAATCACCTTTATTAATTGATTCAATTTGAACATTGCACAGCTACTTATATATGAAATAAGGTTTGCATGTGTTTTTGTGTAAAAGTTATGTTTCAACCACTTAAACCATCTAGATGTCCTTTGAAAAATCGAATTCCTTTGTTAAAAAAACTCCTAAAAATCAGGAACAAATATTGATGCTTGATAATATTTCGAATTTGAACTTGAAGTTTATGATATTTTCATGCTAAGCTTCTATATAGAAAATCTTTCAATAGATTTGATATGCTCAAATAAATAATCCTTGGAGATATTCCATAATCAAATTATTTTTTTATTTTAAAATTTGCAACTTAAGTAAGATTCATCCTCTTCTTGAACTTCCTTCACATGTATATTCTTGATTTGAACTTATGATAAATTCGAACTTAAATTCCATGAAATCTTCCACTTTACTTGATAAAAATCTACCAAATAACTCATCGATCAATTTGATAAATATCTAATAAAATGATTCCAACAAAAATCTATCCATTGTCATAATGCTCTTATCTAAATAAACTTTTCTTAAAGTAATCCAATTAATCCTCTTGGATTTAATGTCTAACATAGTAGAATGTATTTGATACATTACTTAAATATATCTAACAAGTGGAGTTGGGCCTTCATACAGTTAGGAATCTAATAAACTTCATGGGTTTTACTACTATGTAAATTCCTAATACTGTCCAATGTCTTTGAATTTGCTTTTTATTCTCAAATTTAAGGCTCAAACAAAAATTGAACTTCACTTAATGAATTGCACACTTAGCAAATTGATTAAATATCTTTACTCTTTTTGTTATTAAGAAAATGATGAGAGAACTCAACTACTCTTCACTCAATGTAACTGTAGAGAGCTCTTCTAGTTTCTTCTTATTGGAGAGCAAATCCTACAAAAAAATTTTGTACTTTGGGATTTGCAACAAAGTTTCCATAAAAGGTAAGTTAATATGCAATTGTTTGAAAAGATCAAACTTACCATACTACTCATCTGAGTGATCCTTCCAAAGGCATTGAGGGTATAGTATAGGCAGCTTATAGTCCTTCACCTTCTTAGGTTTAGGCTTCTCCTTTGGGGGTTTTAGTGCCTCTCCTCCCTTGTTCTCTAGTTCTTTTTCAATTAATTCCATGTTGACCTACTCCTTATTAACTAGTTGATTAACTTGCAATACCTTACCATTCCTAAGAGTTACTCCTTCAATTGCTCTCTTGGAAGGGGTTCCTATTGCCATTCAAAAGCAATTTTTGCAAGTTGCTCAATTTGCCTTTCTATACTTGTCAACCTAACTTCACTACTCTCCATATATTTAGTTAAAATATCTTCTAACTTTGATTTTTCTACTTTAAGCAGAAAAACTATACACACTTTTGCGAGAATGTAGTGCTTCTCAATTGATTCTTAACCTAATTTCCCATTTTGTTATCGAACCAATTCATACACCTTCAATCATAATCATTATAAAGGATGGGTTGGAATCCCCATTGGCTCTTATAATAATCAACTTTCCTCCTCTAATGTTGTTCTGCTATAAATACTCTATTTTTATCTTCTATAGTTCTTAAAATTCTTTTAAGGTAATAAAAGGGTCCCAAATTGAAAAATAAAAAATAGAAAATTCAATAAAATATAAAAAATTAGAAAATTTAAAAAAATAGAAAACTTAAGAAAATATAAAAATTGAGAAGACTAAGAAAATACCAAAAAAAAAAGATTCAAAGAAAAAAACAAAAAAAATTAGGAAAAATGAAAAATACAAAAAATTGAAAATTGGAAAAGATACAAAAATTATAAAATTTAGGACAAATGAAGAATAAAACTCATAGGGTATTAGAATAGAATAAATAATAAGTGTTAGGTACATTAGATCGGATTGGGCTTGAAACAAATAATTCAAATTTGACCTAACCCATTTTTAAGCCTTATATATACTTTCTTTACATAAGAGAACAAGGCATAGGCTAATGGCCCCATTAGTATTTCACTTGGTCTTGGTATTGAAGGGAATAAAAAATCCTAAGTTTAAGTCTCATTAGGCATTAATGTGCCTTTCATTCTTTTACACCTTGCTTTGCCATGTTTTAGGGCATCATTGGACCATGTTTTAGAGTTGACACATAGCAATCATTGGTTCAGCCACATGGCTAACATGGTGCCTATGCAGTGGCATGTCAGAATCTTTTTTATTTCACTTTCCCCTCCTTTCCTTCCCTTTCTTGTGTTTGCACTACTAGGTCCCCTCCATTCGTAGCCATTTATAACTAAATTATCTACACAATTTTACCAAATTAAAGTCAAATCATGTAGATTACTTGGAATACTTTCAGTCTATACCATTTACATCTAAGTGCATCCATTTGAAGGTTAAATTGAGCATTAAAGATTGAAAAAAAATTTTCACCCAAGATTCAAGCTTTTCAATAATTTGACGAATATTGGTTAGAATGGAAGGATTGGAAGCTTCTCACTATTAATAGGGCTAAGATTATCCTCTTATACATAGCAAAAGCATAGATAAAATACGAAAAATTACATCTTTTTCTTCAATGCCCAAGCCCCTCGAACAATGATTAATTTGGCCATTAATGGCCCTTTCTCACTTTAACGCTTACATAATAACTCTTTCATTTTATTTCTCTCTCTAGGGTTCTCTCTCTCTGTTGGAGCTTGGTTCTGACCATTTTCAAGTTATGCTACAATGCCATCAGCTTCTTTAACTCAAGAGCTCTCTCTAGTTAGCAATTGCACCCTCCTTTATGCCTCCAAGCTCTATTACCAACAACTTAGGGTTTCAAATCCTCAGCTTCCCATCATGGCACCACCATGTAAACATTCCCATCACCACAATTGGCAGCCAACTTTAAAGAACTATTAAACCATCACCATATATCGTGGCATCTTCTCCATACACATATTCCCTCATCAGAAACACATGAATCCAACATTTCCAACTAAAAAATCCACTTAGAGCAGCCTAATTCACATCATATGCTGCTTGGAGCTGTACAAACTAAACCCCATGTGTCATGCACGTGTAACTAAGATTTGACTTAGATCTTGCTCATATACTTGATTCCAACTCATGCCCTAGCCCAATATCCTTATCCGACCCTTTTCCTTCTATTCCTCATTTTATTTGTTTAATTTGATTTAATTTCTTTCTTTTGTGTATATATAATATATAAGCTTATTTTGTTCTATTCCCCTTTTGTGAAATGTTATCAAGAATTTTATTTTTAGATTAAAATGTGTTAATAAAGTGTTTTCTAAAGTTAAAAAAAAATGTTTTCCCATAAATCATTAGATAATGTTTTACCACTTAGAAAATTTGTTTTAAAAAAAAAAAATAATAATAAACTCTTTTCCAAAATTATGATTCTTTTAGAATTTCCCAAAAAATAAACATTTGAAAATTAGGCCCTTTCCTAGAATTTTTCTCAAATAAAAAAAAAAAAGAAACAAAATAGTTAGAGACGTAAACTCAGCCAACATTCAAAAATAAAAATAAAACAAACTCACTAGAGTTTTTATAAGAATGAAGTACTTATGTATGATCTGGATTAATAGGTATATAGGTACCTATAGGAAGCTATAAGTAACTCAAAAGATGAAAAAAAAATCTTTTTTTCCCTTTTTCTTATAATATTTTTAAGTTTTTCCATTAAAAAAAAAAGGTCTTCTTCTTTACTCATATAAAAAAAAGTATAAAAAATGAAAAAATGGAAAATAACAAAAATAAACTTGTTAAAGATATTTTAAAGGATAAACTCAAATTTAGAAGGTTTAAGTAGTACCTATTTAAGGATTAATAGATTAGACCTCAAATCCAAAAACTTTGGTTTTTAAAATCATTATTTTTTGTAAATAGATATTTTTGTAAAACGGCAACTCTATCATTTTTCAAAATTAAAAAAAAAAATTTTTCCTTAATCTCAAATGGATAGTTATTATTAAACGAATAAAGTTTAATATTAATTAGATTAAGAAAAATAAAATAGACAATTTAAGCTTGACACCTAAATATCCTTCTTGGTTAACAGCACTTGACATCATCATAGCATATTGTAGGATCATTGAAAAGTTAACTATTCTTCTACTCAATGCCTCAACTATGGCAACCAACATTGTAGCAATATTTACACCATACATACTTAGAGCCCTTTTTTTTTTTTAGTTTAGTATTTTCCTAATGGTAAC
Source organism: Lumnitzera littorea (assembly GCA_024138015.1). Lineage (NCBI taxonomy): Eukaryota > Viridiplantae > Streptophyta > Magnoliopsida > Myrtales > Combretaceae > Lumnitzera > Lumnitzera littorea. Next base: position 51,807,292 of record JAMXBB010000007.1, on the reverse strand, counting down.
TATTCATTGCCATCTTTTCAATCATAGTTTGAGCTTCATCAGGTGTTTTCATGTTTAAAGTGTCTCCTACAGATGTATGAATCACCTATTTAGTAGTAAATCTTAAACTACTATAGAAAGTTTGTAACTACATTCAAAGTAGAAGGCAATGATGTAGACATCTTCTAAGTAACTCCTTAAAATGCTCACAAGCATTAAAGAGAGTTTAAGTTTCCACTTGAGTAAAAGATGAAATATCGCTTCTAAGTTTTTCTATTTCAATGGGAAGAAAATACCTTTTGAAAAATTTTTCCATCATCTCTTCCTAATCAATGATAGAACCTCTTTAAAGAGAATTCAACTACTACTTTGCCTTACACCTAAATGAGAAAGGGAATATCCTTAATTAGATTATATCATCACTAGCTCGATTAACTTTAAAAGTAGTGCATATCTCTAAGAAATTGGAAATATGAGCATGTGGATCTTCCTCATGCAAACCTTCAAGTGCACAAGTTGCTCACCATCTAAAAAATTGTCAATGAAATTATAAACTCTTCAACATCTATTGTTAGTCCTATTAGACTGGAGCTGGCTCCACTAGATGAGGGATTGATGTAGTCAAACATAGTCTTATGTTGCTCCCCTTTGTTGGCCATTACTCTAGATTCAAGAAAAAGATAAGAGTTAGAAATAATTCAAGATAGAAAGAAAGAAAGAAAGAAGAACGGTTAGAATAATAAAGTCATGAGTGTTCTTGATATTACAATCCCTAACAATATCATCAAAAACATGATCGAAGGGAAGTGTACTATGATATCATAGTAAAGCTGACTAGAGTCCAAATGTCAATCCCTCTAAAAATACGAGTACCAATAATTGCACTAACCCTCTATCTAATCGGTAAAATTGATTAATTGAAATTAAACCATTATCGAACTAAATTCTTATCACTAAAAAGGAATAAATTAAAAATGAACTAGAATTAAAAGAAGGAATGATATAATAAAAAAACTCTAGGATTGCAAAACAAATACCTTGTGTAGACATCTAATTTTTGCCCTATTTATTTCTATTTTTATTTTTTATAGGCCCTAAAATAGGAAAAATGCAAAAAAAAAAAGGAAAATAAAGAAAACCCAAAAAATTAAGAAATTTATAAAAAAATAAGAATTTTAGGAAAATACAAAAAAAATTCAAAAATAAGAAAAAGCATAAAAAATAAGAAAATTGGATAAGAAACAATTGAGAAATTTCGAAAATAAGAAAATTTGAAAAAAAAAAGTCAGAAAATTGAAAAATTACAAAAAAATTGAAAAATTGAAAAAATAAAATATTTTAGAAAATAACATTTTAATAGTGTAGATTTTTATTTTTAATTTAGGTTTAAAAGTTAGGCCGTTGAACCAAGGTATAGATTTAAATCTAGCCTAGGCTAACCAAGTCCATATGTGCAATTTAATTGCATATATGAACAAGATACAAGCTAACGGCCTAATAGATAAGCATGTAGATATTTGCATTAGGTTTAAGTATGAGGTCTTGGGTTCAAATCTTGGCAAAGGTAGGAAGGCTTTTTAATTTTTGTTAACTAGTATACTACCACGTATTAAGATCTTACTGTACCATATGTCCTGACATGTAGTATCGTTAGATTAGACGACCTTGCTAATTTGTCGCCACATGGCATCCACGTAGTGTGCCACGTCAATTGTGTCACGTGATGATATGTGGCATATTGGGAATGGTCAAGTCGGCTGACATGGCACCACGTTAGCACTTTCCCTCGTTTTTCTCCAAAATTCCAGCACTTTCTTCATTAGGTAGCCACCTTTGACTCGATTTTTGAATCGCTTTTCATTGCAATTTCTCCAAGTTAATGGCAAAATTGTAAACTAGACATAGACTACTGTGAATTGGCATAAGAAATAAGTCTAGATTCAGTAAAAAAACCTATTTAAATCGAGCTTCAAAGATTGGGAAAAAACCAAAAATTCGGCCATTCCCATTAACTCCGATCTAAGCTTTCCTTTGTTTTGGGGTTGAATTTGACTATAAAATGGTGTTAGGAGATGTTCGCAAACATATACAACTAGATACAACCATTCACGAGCTATTCCTAAGCTCCTTTTCTCTCTCACAACCACTTTCTCTCTCTGACTCACTCTCTCTCTCTTCGAATCCCTCTTTCCCAAGCTCTCCACCACGACTCGACACTACGGCTGTAACCCCCACCTTGCAAGCTCTCAAACTCGACTACCCTTGTCCTCCACCGTATCCCCTAGCAACGCCACCACCAACTACTACCCAAACCCTAACCATTGTTGCCTCCCCCTTTTGAACCACCACTACCATTACTCCCTACACTAAAATAACCCCACTATGAAGCTCACCACACCCTACAATCTAAGTCCCAACCTCTGTCATACCTCCAGCAGCTACGCTGTACACTACCCAAACATCACCACCGACTGCTGCCTTGAACCACTGTCAAAACACCACCCTAAGCTGTGACATTAAGTCTACCCACCTATTCCCCAATTCGAAACACAAAACATTCTTCACCTCCTCGCTTTGGCCGTTGGAACAACTCAAACCGCCATCTGTAGTGCTTGTTGCTCTTGAAGACAATGGAACCTGACTCATCCCAACCGATTCGACTCGATCAACCTGCTCAAGGTTTGACCCATGCATCCAACTGCATCCAAACCTTTTTTTCTTTAATTTATTTATTTGTTTGTTTTACTTATTTATCCATGTAAATGTAATCAAATCAAAAAAAGGAAAAAAAATAAAAAGAAAAAAGAAAGAAAAGAAAGAAAGAAAAAAGTAAAAGAAAGGTAGTTTAATTAGCCGTTTATTTTTTGTTTAGTAAAAATAAATAAACAGATAGAAATGCAAAAAATAAAAATACAACTAAGCAAAAAAGGAGATAAATAAAAGAAGTTTTTGTTCTTTTAGCACTTGGGAAAATTTTTCAAAAATAATAAAAATAAATGAACCCTTTGTAACTTAAGGCATTCTTGAATTTTTCAAAAATAAAGGAAAAATCCAATTTAGGACCTTCTTAGAAATTTTCTTAAATGAAACCAATTGAACTAAAAACATAAACTCGATCATTTCCAAAATTAAAATCAACTCCACCCACTAAAGTTTTCGTTAAAAAGAACATCTAATCTCAAATAACGAATATGTAGGCACCTATGGGGTAATAATAAAAATTTTAAAAACTAATTTCCCTTTTCCTTTAATTTAGATTATTTTATTTATCTAATTAGAGTAACCAATAATCAAGTTTTTTCTTTTAAAATTAAAAGGTGATTTTTAAGTTTAATTCTTATTTATCCAATTACTGTAACCAATAATCAAGTTTTGTCTTTCAAAATTAAAAAGTGATTTTTAAGTTTAATTCTAATTTTAGAAAGTCAATATTACCTATAAGGGTTTAAAATTCCTAACCCTGGGATCCAGATTCTCTAATTTCAAAAACCGTTTTGTAAAATTGGTTTTAATTGTTAAACTAGTAACTAAGTTATAACCAATCCACTAAATTGGTTATAACTTAACTGTTTTTCTGGACTCTAGTTAGGTGGTGAGTATGGTTTTCTCTATACCTTAGTCAAAGATCAATATTAAATGAATAGGGTTTAGTACTAATTGATTTAAACAAGGCCTATTTTATAAAAAGAACCGAGAGGGTGAATAACTAGGCTCGACACCTTGACATTGATTCATCTAGAGATTAACATGCAATACTTCAAATATCCGATTCCTTCCCTAATTTTATTAACCAAGGAAATTCTCTTCCAAGAAGTTAATTAGAATTGCTTCTCAATTAACTCTTAATTTTAATTATACTCCATCGAATCACTTCTATAATAGAGTATATTAGGACAACATTAAGAACATTATCCTTAGCGACAAATTCCTAAAAATGACTAGAAGAATTCCTTAACATATTGCTAAGCTTATAAAAATTCTCTTCAATCATGTCAAATCTAATTATTGTAGTTTATGTACTTATTCATTTTTTGTTTGTATCATAACTGTACTAACATTTTTGCTGGTTTAGTTTTTTTTATTATTATTATTTTGAGGGGGGGATTTATTTCTTGTACTATGAACACATAATAGATACGATCGAATCAGAGCTGTCTTAAGACCTTTGAACGGGAAGCCATTGTGTAAGTTTCGAGCACAATGGGGTAACCATCACTTGGGGCTGATTAGGCTACCCTACTTAAACCTCGATGTGACCAAGGAATCGTTTTGTAAGAAATGCATGAGGTCACAGAGTTTAAGGACCTCTAGAACCTACCCTTCTTACATACATCCTTTAAGGTTTTAAGGCGACATTGTTATAAAAGAAAAGACCAATCTGAAGCTTCTTTCCCCATATTTTCCTAGAATTCACTCTCAGCTTTTATCTATCTTACATGTCACATGCTTTGGGATATAGGGGGTCATTTGTTGCATCATAGGTGCAGGGTACATGTAGTCAAACCCAAGCCATCTTAGGACCCTAAGAGAGGGGCCATTCTATAAGCTTCGGGTGTTGTGGTGTAACCACCACTTGGGTTGATTAGGATACCTTACTTAAGCTTAATGTGACCAATGAAAGTATTCTTTAACAAGTAAGGTCACAAAACTTAAGGACCTTTTCAAAACCTACCCTAATTGCATATACTCCCCTCCTTGAGTTAGTACACTACCTTTAAGAAATTGCAACCCTACTAATCATTCAAGAGTTTTAATACAAGCAAGTTTTTTAAAATAATAGTAAGGTTGCAACTCAAGGGGGTAATGTATTAACCTAAATGATCCCAATACGTACATATTTCCATGTGTTTTCTTTTTTTACATTGATGATTGATTGTTGTCCATGAAATATGTAGAACTTAAAATAACGAGTAACCAACAAGATAATAATCAAAGACTACCAATTGCCCTAGGAATCCATGAGCAGTTGCTACAAGCTAAAGCTACCTACTAGAAGCAAGGGGCTAGGCATGCTAAGGCCTCTAACAGGGCTTTGTTAGCTTAAGTTAAAAAAAAGTGAGAGGTTTATGAATTGGGCTTTAGAAATGCTGGACAACATTAAAGCCCAACTGTGAGAGTTAGATTAGAAACTTTAGATGTAGTTGAAGGACTTTGAGTTTCATGTACTCTAATCTTTCCAAAATAATTTTTGTTTCTTTATTTAGTCATCCTTCGTTCTTCCCTTCTTTGTAAACAATCCTTCAATAGAACTTTTCATTCTCTACTAAAGGAAGCAAAAAAAAAAATGAAAAAAATAAAAAATCCATCATTTTTATCTGGTTTCTATAAAATAAAGTTTTATCTTTCTCTCTCTTTAAAAAGAAAAAAGAAAAAGAAAAAAATAAAAGAAAAGTTGCTAATTGATAAAGAAATTCTTCTAACCAGGTTTGCATGGCTGACAATAAACTCATCTCCCTAAAAAGGATGATGTATCAGATGGCCCAATAATGGTAGGTCTTGATCACCACTCTCCAGATATCCCAAGATTTGAACTTGGAAAGAAGATTCTCAAATTTGGAAGAGAAAATAGCCATGTTACAAAAGATCACCATAAATCTAGAAATGGTAATGGGCCCCATGCTTAAAAGATTGCAACACTCGACATTCAATATTGATCAAGTGTAAGTAAGCACAAATGATGAGGGAAGCCTAAGAAAAAAGCTAAGGAGGAGTGAGGAAAAACAAACCTAAGGGACTTAGAGGAGACAATTCACTCAACTAAGGATATCAATCACCCAAATCTTTTACCATTTGAAAGTAGCAAGGATTACAGCTTATGAAGCCCCTAATCCAAATTACAAACCACACAGCTTTGACCCAGAAGCAAGGTGCCACTATCATATGGGTCAGAAGGGGCACTCCACTGAAAATGAGATTGAAGAACGAGATTGAAGAATAAGATTCAAGACTTAATTAATGCAAAAGTCATTCAGCTAGAGCTACAACAAGACATTCCTTCTTCAAGTCATGAGGATAGTCCGACTAAGTCGTTTAGAGCTCCATTTCTTTTGTGCTTACCAATGCCTTCTTATAAGCTTACAGGTTGTTTCAAGTAATTAGGTGCTTGTTAAGTCAGGGGCAAAGAAAGTTGTTTTCAATAAAGTCTATAATAGCTAAAATAATACAATTGCCTTTTTCAATGGAATGATTGCACTATTTTTAGAGTAGAAGTTCTCCTTAATAAATCAATAACTTACTTTTAAAAAATTTAATGATGAAAAGAGGCAAACTATTTTCCATACACTAACCTGAAATACTTTGAGAATTGAGTGACATAAAGGTGAGGATACTTTGGGCTCATTCCTTAAAGGAGGCTTACTTTGAATGTGATATATGGATTAAGATGAAGTTAGGCATTCATTTATCGAATCCTAAACACAATCATCCCTCGTTTACCCCATTAGACCTATTTGAATAATTTTCAAACTAAACCCTATCGAGAACCACCCCACAATAAGGCAATTCGGAGGTCAGGGTCATCAATAAGGAGAGAGGGGTTCAAATTGGTTTGTACTTGCTTCAATAACGTTAAATTCAAAAGCAAATTTTATTTCTGATAAGTTATGTTTTTTTTTTTTTAAGGAAGAGCCACATCCTTTTTAAACACCTTGAGCTTTTACTTACCTCAGCTAAGCCCATACAATAGAAATCAATGAATTTAGGACCCTAAATCACTTAAACTTACCTTAGAGACAAAAGAAAAAGAAAGAACAACAAAAGAACAGTAGGGCAAAGTAACAAAAAAATAGAAAAAGGAAAAGATGAGGAAAAGAGGTTGGAAAATTGGGCTCAAGTATAATCCAAGAGCTAAGTGAAAGCCATATCATATCCTAGTAAGAGCAGTCAAATCAAAGTCGAAGCCTAAATAGCCCTAAAGACAGTAAGCCCTAAATCATAGTCCAAGCTCATAAACCTAAAATCTCTATGTCCACTTTAAGGCCTATCTCACACTTAGCCTTCCCACCCATAATACCACCTTTACATAAGTAAAAGCTCTTTTGATCTTCAAAGATAATTTATCTTTAATAAAATTTATTTTTGAAACTAGGGCAAGTATATTTCTAATTGTTCCTACGGTTCTTAACTTGTATGCTTAGGAATAATATTTATTTCAAAATAGGCTTTTTTGTTAGTTCATTTTGAAACCCTTGGACCAAAAGCCTTAATTCATAATGATAAATCGAAAAAGATCTAATGGATAGATTAAGGCGTATCATATGCAAAATAGACTATAATTTTGAGACTATAGTCAAGAGTATAATCTGTACCGAAAGTTTGCAAGGAAGTCATTTTCGACTACAAAGAGGGGCGATTATAAACACCTAATTTTTCCCCTCTTTATTTTTATTTTTAACTTTTATAGGCCCTAAATTATGGAAAACATATAAAAGTAGGAAATTAAAGAAAACCTAAAAAATTAAGAAATTTAAGAAAAAATTAGAATTTTAGGAAAATACAAAATAAAATTCAAAAAATAAGAAAAAGCATAAAAAAAATAAGAAAATTAGATAAGAAATAATTAAGAAATTTAGAAATAAAAAAATTTGGAAAAAAAAAGTTAGAAAATTGAAAAATTACAAAAAATAGAAAAATTGAAAGAATAAAAGATTTTAAAAAATAACATTTTATTAGGGTAGATTTTAATTATTAATTTAAGTTTAGAAGTTAGGTCGTTGTACCTAGGCTTAGATTTAAATCTAGCTCAAGTTGATTCAGTCTATATATGCAATTTAGTTGCATATATGGACAAGGCACAGACCAACGGCCTGATAGATAAGCATATGGATATTTGCATTAGGTTTAAGTATGAGGTCTTGGGTTCGAATCTTAGCAAAGGTAGGGAGACATTTTTATTTTTGTTAACTAGCATACTGCTACGTATCAAAATTTTATTGCACGTGTCTTGACATGTCGCATCGTTAGGTTGGACAACCATGCTGATGTGGCACTACATGGCATCAACGTAGTATGCCACGTGAGCTGTGTCACGTGATCACACGTGGCACATCAGGAATGGTCGGGTCGACTGACATGGAGCCACATTAGCACTTTCCCCCATTTTTCTCCAAAATTTCAGCACTTTCCTCCTTAGGCAGCCACCTTTGACTTGATTTTTGAATCACTTTTCATTACTATTCGCCAAATCAATGGCAAAATTGCAAACTAGACATAGCCTACTGTGAATTAGCACAAGAAATAAGTCTAGATTTAGTAAAAAAACTATTTAAATTGAGCTTCAAAGATTGGGAAAAAATTGAAAATTCGGCCATTCCTATTAACTCCGATCCAAGTTTTCCTTCGTTTCTAGGTTGAATTTGACTATAAAATGAGTTATACATGATGGCTACAGGAACATGTATATGCTGGAAAAGGATGACCGGAAGATCACACTAAATCTGATGCCACCGAAAGAAGTTTACAAGGTACGAATGAAACTCACTCGCGAATTGAAGAAAGCTTTGGTGCTGAGTAAAGCCGAGTTCCGAGAAGCCATCAATGTTGACGAGCCAACCTTATTGTTAGTTAAGTGACTATTGGAAATGAAGGAGCAAGGTGAACTTCCTTAAGAAATCAAAGGGTTGCTAGATGACTATGCTAACCTGTTCCCAAAACAGTTACTTAAGGGGTTGCCCTTAACTCGAGGCATAGAGCACTACATTAACTTAGTAGCCGACACTGTACTACCAAATAAGCCTACTTATCGGATGAATCCAAATAGGCTTCTAAACTCCAATGTCAAGCCAATGAGTTGTTAGGGAGAGGTTATATGAGAGAGAGTCTTAGCCCTTGTGCCATGCCTACACTTCTAGTGCCAAAGAAGGATGGAACCTGGCGAATGTGTGTTGACAGCTAAACCGTAAACAAAATCACAATCAAATACAGGTATCCCATCTTGAGGCTAGAAGACATGTTGGATGAATTGAGTGGAGACAAGATTTTCAACAAGATTGATCTTAAGTTTGGCTACCATCAAATTCACATGAGGTCAAGAGATGAATAGAAAATTGTGTTCAAGACTCGACATGGACTTTACGAGTGGATAGTCATGGCCTTCAGCTTATCCAATGCCTCAAGCACTTTCATGAGACTTATGAACAATATACTGAGACATCTCATCAAGAAGTGTATCGTGGTGTACTTTGACAACATCTTATTCTATAGTACCAATATACCGAGTCACTGTGAACATCTTAGAGCAGTCTTAGATATCCTTTGTGCTGAGAGACTATTCGATAACTTGAAGAAATGTTGCTTTTGCTAGGAAGAAGTGTTATTCTTAGGGTATGTAGTCAGTAGAAGAGGCTTACAAGTCAACAATAAGAAGATCAAACCAATTGTCGAATGGCAACTGCTACTACTTATGCCAATGTAAGAAGTTTCCATGGACTGGCTTCGTTTTACAGAAGGTTTATTAGGAACTTTAGCACCATTACCATACCACTTAATGGGCTGACAAAGAAGAACATTGACTTCCGATGGAGAGAAAGGGAGGAGAGGAGCTTTACCAACATAAAAGAAAGATTGACCTCCACCGTTATGTTAGTATTACCTGACTTTGACAAAATTTTTGAGCTGGAATGCAATGCATCAGGTGTTGGAATAGGCGTTGTCCTAATGTACAAAGGCCGACCAATTGCCTTCTACAGTGAGAAGCTCTAAGAACCATAGTTGAACTACTCTATGTATGATAAGGAACTTTTGGCACTAATCAAAGCAATGCAAGTGTGGCAACATTACTTACTGCCAAGAGAATTTGTCATATATATTGACCATGAATCATTAAGATACCTTTGAAGTCATACTAAGTTGTCGAAGCGGTAGGCGAAATGGGTTAAATTCCTCGAGGGGTTCAATTATATGAGAAGGTACAAGCAAGGAAAGAGCAATGTAGTTGTAGATGCTTTTTCGAGGAGGCATATGCTCTTATTAGAACTTCAAACCAGGTTGCTTGGTTTTGTCAGCATCAAAGAACAGTACTCCGAGGATCCATACTTTAGATCAATAATTTCATGATGTGTCAATGGGAGGATAGTAGATGAGTATTATATAGAAGATGGCTATCTGTTCAAAGAGGGGAGACTATGCGTGCCGACTTGTTCTCTACAGGAATTATTAATCAGGGAAGCCCACAACAGAGGGCTCTTCGAACACTTTGGAGAGAAGAGGACCTATAAACTATTGAATGGCCGATTCTTTTGGCCGAGAATGTGAAGAGATGTGCATTGAATTGTGGAAAGCTATGCAATGTGCAAAAATGCCAAGTGTCGAGCCGAACCAGGGAAAGCAATGCCCCTACCTATTCCGATGAGGCCGTAAACTGAATTGAGAATGGACTTTGTTCTTGGACTACTACGAACTACTTATGGCAAAGATTTTGTAATGGTCGTTGTAGATTGGTTCATTAAGATACCACACATCGTACCCTATACCAAAACTACCGACGCTTTGGCTATTGCTTCTCTTTTCTTATAGGAGATTATACGAATATACGGCGTACCAAGGAGTGTAGTCTTCGATAGGGACCCAAAGTTCTTGAGCCATTTCTGGAGGACCTTATAGCATAAACCGAGAACTAAATTACTCTTCAATACCTCATGTCACTCCTAAACAAACGGCCAAATAGGGGTGGTTAATTGTACTTTGGGGTCATTGCTTCGAGCTACAATAGGCAAGAACTTAGTTGATTGGGACGTCTGCTTGCCAATAGTTGAATTTACCTATAACCGGACTGTATATGATACTACTAAGTAGACTCCCTTCGAGGTGGTCTATGGATTCAATCCCAAGTTGCCCTTTAACCTCGCCCCTTGACCTCGCCCCTATATTAGCACCTGCGCAAGAGGACCTTAATGCCTTAGTTAGAGCACAATCTCTTCAACACATCTATGACAAGGTCACTTAGCTTATCAAGCTACAAAAGAATATAAGAAAGGACTAAGGGTAGATTAGCCAAACAATTTTAGCCGGGAGACTTAGTATGGCTACATCTTAACAAGGAACGATTCCCGAATAAGAGGAAGAACAAATTATTGGCAAAAGCGGAAGGGCCTTTTAAAATCCTCTAGAAAATGAGTGACAATGCCTACAGGTTGGATCTGCCCGAGGACTATGGGGTTTCTGATGCTTTCAACATTGTCGACCTCAATCTATATCACCCTGATGAAGAATTGAGTGAACACCAATCGGATTTGATCCCAAATCCAAAACAACCTAGAGGGAGTGATGGGAATCAAGCCACGGGACCTTTGACTTGCAATCGAGCTCGAGGACTAGAGGGGCTGGCATGACGAATTCTTATGTTCCAATCAACGCCTGCTGAGGCCGAGTACTTACTTGCCGAGTCACCTGTAATACCGTATCAAATGACCATCCTTTATTCTGTGTTATGCCAAGTTGATGACTACTCCAATGCCAAGCCAACCAATCACTCAACATCATCCTTGTCGAGAGGTCGAAAGATAGAGAATCCAGACTGACTAGGCCATTCCTACTTGAACAAGCCCACCCATCCATACATTTTGTCCGCATCCCCTAACAACCTTGCCAATGCAGCATCGCTACGTCTATAGTATCGTATGGAGAATCTGTAGCACCAATGATTAATTTCCTTGTATATTCATTTTTACCCTCTTGTATCATGTACATTGCTTCTTTAGGAAATGTCCTTATTGGCTTTTCCCTTTTGGGCAAGTTACCCTAATTTACGGGTATAAATACCCTTATACTTGTTGCTGTAGCAAATCAAATTACCTTCGATACACTTAAGTACTTTCTTCCTTACGTAAATACTACTTGTTTACTCTCAGCATTACTCTTATCCTTTCCTTTAAGCAAGGTTAGGTAGTGCGTAACCTCACTGGACCAATTCGTGCATCATATCGAATTGTGCCGTAAGTCCTTGAAAGTTCTTTTGGTTCATCATATCCTCTGGAACTGTTCGTAGTTTTTTGCTTACTGTTCCATTCATCTTTGTTGCTCTTTTCGTACCTTTCCCCATTAACCCTTTTTCAAGCTTTCTATAAGTTTGGACTCATTCAACAATCGGCCTTGTCTATTCTTAGTCACGATTCACACCACATGGTACTATCAAGAAGACTCTTTCTAAGATCATCTATGGATTCAACCTAACCATTCTTCTCGACTTGATAGGAACCCTTACTACTACTAAAGAAAGCCTGTCTAGAGTTGACCAAGAGTTACAAAAGTAGTATCAAAAGGTAACTAAGAAGATTGCCCAGTTTAGTGAGAAGCAACAATAGATTGGTAGCTATATCAAATGACCTATTCACTTTAAACTAGGAGACCATGTTTAGATTTATCTTAGTAAGAAAAGATTCCTAAACTTCGAAAGGAATAAGTTATCTTTGAGAGCTAATGGTTCATTCAAGTTCCTAAAGGAGATCAATCGCAACGCTTACTAGATTAAGTTACTAGAAGAATATCGTGTATCCTATACTTTCAAAATATCTATTCTAATTCTCTACCCATTAGAAGATGAAGAGCTTAGAGAGGACTCTATAAATTTGAGTTTAAATCTTCCTAACTTTAGGGAGGTTGATAGGTATCAAGTCTTACGACCAATTACTAGGAGTTAAGTTAAGGGATTATAGAGCTTGATTTAACATCCTAGCTTGGAAGATGACATGAGATGAGGATTCCTATACAGTTCAAGGCATACTACACCTTTTCTAAGCTAAGTACCGAACTATAATCTAGGCATGGACTATTCCTGATCTAACCTCAGCTAGGTCGGATGACTCAAGTCTCATGCAATCCTCCCTATGCATAAGTCTACCAAAATTAGAGCCAAACTGTTTGTCCACCTAACCTAACCAAGCTTAAGTCAAATGGTTCAACCTCCTCATAACTCTCCCCATTTTTAAGCTATCCACTTAGACTACCAAACTGCTTGAAGGTCTGCATATCAACTTCACCTAAAGACAAACCGAATATCCACTTTTCACTTTTGTTAGTACATCCTATTTGAAGAAGATACTTATCCCCTAAGTTGATCTAAAGGAAAATTAATCTAACACATTCCTTTTTGTCATTTCCCTACTTTGCCCTTTTAGGTTATATACTGGGATCCCATTTTATATTCTTCATGTATTTCACCCATTACATCATTTCCATTATTATATGTGTTGTTAGGTAATTTTGGATTTAGACTTTGATCCTACAATGAAAGAGAAAGCTATAAGGTACCAAGGCCAGTCTGATGTGCCACTCTAACGCTTAAGTCAGTAAACGAATATAAGAAGAGATTAAGTGAGTAATAGTGAATTATCAAATCCCTCTTATAGTATTTCTTCCTCTTATTTATAAGCAAATGTTAAGCATCTAAAACAACAATTAATGGCATGACTATTGAGATATGTGGAGGCTTCTTGATCAAGTACATTCTTGAAATGTAGGAATAGTAGGTAGTTATGTACTATAACAGTGACAAGTGATAATTGTTTGAGCCACTTTCCTTAAATTAAAATCAAATACGAATCTATATTACTTAGCGTTAGCCGAGAATATTATTACTCAGTATGTTGGTAGCTGAGTAGACGTGATAGGAATTAAGCTACTGGGCTTTTAACCCGTAACCATGCTCTCAAACTAAAGTGATTGGTGAGGCAAATCCTCCTACTATAGCCGACTCCTACTGAAGCCAAGTTATTCCTTGTTGCTGATCGACTCTTGGTGCCATGCCGAATGACTGTTCAACTCTCGAAAGTTGTATACCGACTAAGAGAATGCCCTGATAGCAACCAATCCTTGTGCGCCTATTTAGCCATGTCCAAGCTAACCACTTTCTTGACATCATTACTATCAAGAAGTCGAGTGAGTTGTCCTACACTAATCCTCACCCACTCCTATTCAAATGAGTCTACACCTACTCAACCACCCATCCAACTCATAATATTTTGTCTACATCCTCTAATAGTACCACTAATACATTGCTACCATGTGTTTGAGACCACTTATAGAATTTGTTACTCTAATCATTGCTTTTTTTTTTTTTTGTAAATATTCATTTTTATCCTTTGTATACTTTGTACCTTATTTTTTTAGAATAATACACTTTTTGTCTTTTCTTTTTTAGGCAAGTTACCCTAAATTCTTAGATATAAGTATCCTTTGTACATGTTGCTATAGATAAGCAGATTATCATCAATACACTAGATATTTTCCTCTCATAAACATTGTTTATTTACTCTCATTTCACACTTATCCTAACCCTTAAGCAAGGCTAGGTGGTGAATACCCTCACCAGATTATCTCGTATGTTATATTAAGTTATGCCATGAGTCCTCGGAAGTTCTATTGGTATGTTATATCCTTTGGAGTTGTTCGTAGGTTTTACTTACTGTTCCATTTGTTTTTTGTCCTTACGCGCTTTTCCCCATCACCCTTTCAAGCTTTTGGCAAGCGTAAACCTATCTTCGTGACCGACCTTGTTTGTCTTTGGTTACAATACACATCATCTTGGTAATAGAGAGAAGGTTTCATTTGGATTGTAGGAGTTTGTTTCGATGTTCTATCTATACTCTATTTTAGGTGTGTAAAACAAAAAAAAAATTCTATATTGATTTAGCCACCGTATCTACTAAATATTGAGCTTCTAGTTTGAAGGGAGTGGATGTTATTAGATTTAGAGAAGTAGTATCAATTGTAGCTTCGACTTGAAGATTTGGGGTCGAGTTTGTTAAAGAAAATGACTAAACTAAGTATCAACGCTGGTGTTGGGGACGACAATAGTGGTGTTGTCTACCATGGTCAACAATCTCAAGGCACCCCTAGAAGTACTGATGAGAAACTTGATGAGGTAACTAATCTCCTAGTGGATTTAACCAGAATAGTTCATGCATTAGCTTATCAACCTGCTAAAGTCACACATAACACCCTACATGTTGCCTGACCAGTTAGAGGTCAAAACCAAGCTCAATAAGTTTGAGGTAGTGGAGTAAGTAGACTAGTGAGAAGAAGAATTAACTTGGGAGGAATGGACGACGTTGAGGAAGAAGAGTACAAAGAAGAAGAAGAACAATAAGAACGTCTAACCATGTGAAGCTTCAAATTCTAAGCTTCAATGGGTTAAGAAGTGTGGATGAATAATTAGATTGGGAGTAAAAGGTGGAACGTATTTTTTACTTTTACCAATATAAGGATTACAAGAAGGTAAGAACTACTGCTATTGAGTTCTCCGGATATGCCACCATATGGTGGAAGAATTTCTAAGCTATGAGGAGACGAGAAGGATATAAAGAGATTAATACTTGACTTGAGATGAAGAGAATACTCAAAAAAAGATTTGTACTGAATACTAATCTACAAGATACTTTTACTCAACTTCAAGAGCTAAGATAAGGAAGCTGAACTATTGACATGTATGTTTAAGAGTTTCAAATGCTTATAATTTGCTGTGAAGTGGAGGAACCATCAACACGAACAGTCTCCAAATTCCTTACTAGGTTGAGGAGTGATATCTGAGACATCATAGAACTCCAACAATTTGCTATAATAGATGAGACTGTAAGGATAACTCAACGAGTAGAGAGGCAGAGAAGGAACAGAATGCTGACCCGACCTCCAGTGAGTGAATTGGCCATCCAAGCTAACATAGTCAAGGAAGTTACTAAGCCCAATCAATTACTGAGCTGATCTAAAGGGTAGATGTTCAAGCCAAACAGAATGGCCAACTTGATAATGACGTACCGACCCAAACATATGAGAAAGGGTAAGGATTTGGTAAGAGGACGAACCAAAATCAAGTACTTCAAGTGCTAAGGGTTCAGGCATATGGTTGCTTAATGCCCAAACTGAAGGACTATGGTCATCAAGGGAGACATCCCAAAGTTAGAAGTAGAAAGTACTGATGAGGAACCTAAGGTGAAGGAGAGCACTATTGAGAAAGAAGCTCCTTAGGAGAATAAATTGAATGAGGAGGATGTGTTTGCTAAGGACTTAGATCAATTCATCCTAGTTATTCGACATACGATAAACTTAGAACACTCATACATGAAGGAGTAGAGGGAGAACTTGTTTCTTATCACCTGTAAGGTGAATGATCATGTATGCGCACTAATTGTGGATAGTAGTAGCTACACTAATGTGGCCTTAGTCAATTGGATTACAAAGTTAAAGTTGCCAACTGTTGCATGTCCGAGGCCGTACAAGTTGCATTGGTTAAGTGAGAAGGGAGCACTACATGTAACCTAGTAAGTACTATTACCGATCACAATTGGAAATTATACTGACAAAATTCTCTATAACATGCTGCCTATGTATGCTTCATACGTATTGCTTAGCCGACCATAGCTATTTGATAGAAGAGTTATCCATGATAGATATACAAACACCTATGTGTTTGAGAATGATGGTAGGAAGATTACATTGAACCTAATGCTGCCAAGTCAAGTTAACAAACTGCAGGCAAAAACTTCCTCGAAGATCGAAGAAGACTCTAATGATGAGTAGAGTCGAGCTTCGAGAGGCTATTAAGGCCAACATGTCGACCCTCATGTTAGTTAGGCGTCTATTAAAGTTGAAAGAATAAGGTGAACTACCCTTGGAAGTAAGAGAGTTACTAAAAGAATATGCTACTTTGTTTCCTGAACAATTACTTGAAGAGTTACCCCCTGTTTAAGGCATACAACATTGCATTGACTTAGTATCCAGCACCACCTTACTAAAGAAGCCAACTTATCGGATGAGTCCCGTATAAACTTCTAAGCTCTAACAACAAGTCATTGAGCTACTGGAAAGAGGATATGTTTGGGAGAATCTCAACCCTTGTACAGTTCCAATGTTCCTAGTATCGAAAAAGGATAGTACTTGGTGGATGTATATTAATAACCGAGCCGTGAACAAGATAACTATCAAATATAGGTATCCGATCCCTAAGTTAGAAGATATGTTAGATGAATTAAGTGGAGCTAAGATTTTCAACAAGATTGATCTAAAGTCTGGCTATCATCAAATTCACATGAAGCTGGGAGATGAGTGGAAGATTGCCTTCAAAACTCAGCATGGACTCTATGAGTAGATGATTATGCCATTTGGCTTATCGAATGCCTCGAGCAGTTTCATGCAATTAATGAACCATGTCTTGAGAGATCTAATAGGGAAGTGTATTGTGGTATACTTCAACGACATCCTAGTGTACATTGCCAACTTGCCAAGTCACTGTGAACATCTCCAAGCCGTATTAGTTGTCCCTGTGCCAAGAGATTATTCAGCAATTTTAAGAAACATTGCTTTTGCTAGGAGGAAGTGGTATTCCTAGGCTATGTAGTAAGTGGAGGAAGCTTACGAGTGGATGATAAGAAGATCCGAGTAACCGTTGAGTGGCCAACTCCTACTACTTGTACTAAGGTGCAAAGTTTCCATAGACCGGCATCCTTCTATAGAAGGTTTATGAGGAATTTTAGCATCCTTTTTGCACCCCTTACTGAGCTAATAAAGAAGAACACTAACTTTAGATAGGGAGAAAAGGAGAAAAGAAGCTTTGTTGAGGTGAAGGAAAGATAACTTTTGCACCTGTACTATCTTTGCCTAACTTCGAGAAAATATTTGAGCTAGAATGTAATGTGTCAAGGATTGGAATAGGCACTATCCTTATGTAAGAAGGCCAACCAATTGCTTACTACAATGAGAAGCTTAGGAGACCTCAACTGAACTACTCCATGTATGATAAAGAACTCTTAGCACTCATCCGAGCACTCCAAGTATGGCAGAATTTGTCATCTATACTAACCATGAGTCTTTAAGGTATCTCTAAAGTCAGACCAAGTTATCGAAGCAGCAAGTGAGGTGGGTTGAGTTCCTTAAAGGATTCAGTTTTGTCATTAAGTACAAGCAGGGAAAGAGCAATGTGGTTGCAAATATTCTTTCAAGGAGACATGCTTTCCTAACAGAACTACAAACTAGATTATTTGGGTCTGCAAATATCAAGGACAATAGATAAGTATCATATAGAGGATGGATACTTGTTCTGAGGAGGCAAATTGTGCATGTCGACCTATTGACTAAGAGAGCTATTGATAAGGGAAGCCCACAATGGAGGACTCTTTAAATACTTTAGGGAAAGAAGGACGTATGAGTTGTTTACTAGGTATTTCTTTTGGCTGAGAATGAGGCGAAATGTACACTGAGTTGTTGAAAGTTGTACCATATGCAAGAGGGCTAAATGTCATGCCGAGCAAGGGAAAGTAATGCCTCTACCTATCACGACAAGACCATGGACTGAGTTGAGCATAGACTTTGTTCTTGAATTACTATGAACTACTCGAGACAAAGATTCCACAATGGTTATCGTCAATAGATTTAGTAAGATGGCACACTTTGTGCCCTATTTTAAGACTAGTAATGCTTCAGCTATTCGTTCTCTTTTCTAGTAGAAAATTGTTCGGTTACATAGTATGCTGAAAAATGTAGTATGAGACAGAGATCCCAAGTTCTTAAGTCATTTCTAAAGGACTCTATGGCAATGGATGAGGACCAAACTACTACTCAGTGCTTCCTATCACCCCCAAACAGATGGCCAAACAGAGGTAGTCAATTGAACTTTAAGATCACTGCTCTAAGCTATAGTGGGCAAGAACTTAGCTGATTGGGATGTTTGCTTACCAGTGGTCAAATTTGCTTACAACCAAACTGTACATGATATCACCAAGCAGACCCCCTTCAAAGTTGTCAATGGTTTTAATCTTAAGTTACCCCTCGATCATACCCCTGTACTTGTATCCAAGCAAGAAGATACTAATGCGAGAGCCCGAGTATAATCCCTTTAACACATCTATGACAAAGTTACTTGACAGATCGACCAAGTTACTAAAAGCATGCGAGAGAAAGCCAAGGGAAAGTTAATGAGGCAATTTTAGCCTAGAGACTTGGTCTGGCTATACCTGAGCAAGGAAAGGTTTCCAAGCAAGAGGAGGAACAAGTTGTCTACACGTGCTGACAGACCTTTTAGGATCCTCTAGAAGATCAATGATAATACCTACTGATTGGAGCTACCCAAAGACTGTGGGGTTTCGAACACCTTCAACATTATCGACCTTTGTCATTATCACCTTGATAGAGAGTTGAATAAAGACCAATTGGATTTGATCCTAAATCTAAAACAGCCCAAAGGGAATGATAAAAATCAAGCTACTAGGCCTTTAACTTGTAGCCAAGCCAGCGGACTAGAAGGATTGGTGAGACTAATCCTCCTGCCCTAATTTACTCCTACCAAAGCTAAGCTACTCCTTATTGTTGATCAACTCTCGATAATGTGCCAAATGACTGTCCAACTCTTGGAAGTTGTATGCTAACTAAGAGAATGCCCTGGTAGCAGCCAATCCTCATACACCTGCTTAACCATGTTTGAGTCAACCACTTGCTTGGCATCATTACTGTTAAGAAGCTGAGAGAGTTATCCTACACTAACACTTAGCCACTTTTGTTCAAACGAGTCTACACTTGCTCGACTACCCTACGAACTCACACTACTTTGTCTACCTCCTTCAACAACATTACTAATACATTGATGCTATGTACTCGGGACCACTTATAGAATCTACTACTCTAATCATTACTTTTTGTTCCATAAATATCAATTTTTACCCTTTGTATACTTTGTACCTTACTTCTTTAGGACAATACCCTTTTTGTCCTTTCCTTTTTAGACAGGTTGCCCTAAATTCTCAAGTATAAGTACCCCTTATACATATAGCCACAGATAAGTAGATTATCATTAATACATTGGAAATTTTCCTCTCTTAAACATTGTTTGTTTACTCTCATTTCACTCTTATACTAACCCTTAAGCAAAGTTAAGTGGGAAATGCCCTCATTGGACCATCTCATGCATCATATTAAGTTATGCCGTGAGTTCTCAAAAGTTTGATTGGTGTATTATATCCTTTGGAGCTGTTCATGTGTTTTGCTTAATTTTTATTCATTTTTCATCCTTATACGCATTTCCCCATCACCCTTTCAAGCTTTCAACAAGTTTGGACCCATCCTTACGACCAGTCTTATCTTTCTTTCATTATGGTATGCATTAAGACGAGTGAATGAAATTCAACCATCAACATTTGCCCTATAACTCCTATGTTAGAGGATTCAACTAAGGTAGTAAATATTTTAATATTCTCTATGGGGTTCAGTGGGGGATAGTTTCCCAAATGCCAAGTAATGTAGGAAGTTCCTTGATTTACGTTTAAAGGGACGAATCACATCTTATCAAAAAGGTTGTAACTTTTCAATTTTCCCACCAATCACAAGACTAAATAGTAGCATGTACGACGGTTGTCATCTTAACCATAATTACACCATAAGCACTAATAACTGTCAAAGCCTTTACAACCGTTAGATTTTTGTCTCGAAACACATGTCAATAATCTACGCCATCATCTAAGCAACGCATCATTACTTGTTAGAAACGTATTATGGTTACAAGGGTAAATGATTCATATTTAAGAAATTTTATAATACTGAAAACAAATCTCACTTCATCATCATTTGCATTCATAAACTTTTGTTCATTCACAACACTTCTTCTTAACCTTCAAAAAGTTTTTGTGAGATTCATTATAGTCAAAATCAAGTATGGTTCGAAACGTAATCTGTCGACTTGTTCTTTCAGATTCAAAAGCAACTGAGATTGATGCTACCTCCCCCCGCCCCCCCAAAAAAAAAAAGGAGCGAGATGGCATGTTCCTTAAGTAGTTTAGCTAACAGTGTAGTAAAGCGGTATGACAAACTTACTCAAATTAACTCTCTTGCAACAGATACCTATCTAGATGACAAAGAAGGAAGATCTATGGATAGGTATCTGTATAATAATATAGTTTACTTCTATGATTCACCAGTAGGGTAGCTAATGCAGTCAAGAGAGTTATTATTTCAAAATATGACAAATACCAGCAAGTCCTTCCTAAAACTTGGAACCTTAGGAGGCCAAGAGAAGAGGAAAGGGTACGTTTTTCAAAGGAGTATGAGTTTCACATCTATTTAAAATATCTTAACTTTAGACAACGCTTCCCCTTCTCGGCTTTTGTCAAGCAATTCGTCAACCATTTTCGAGTTGCACTAAGAATGTTCTCAGCAAACACTTATCAACTTCTCGTGGCTTTTAAGATAGTCTATGAAGAAGTTGAAGTCGGGCTACACCTCAATTATTTTGATATTTCTTTATGATTAGGAGGTAGCCTGATGGTTGGTACTTTGTGGCTACTAAGCATAGGTGAAAGTTTATGGATGGATTGTAGTCTAAGATCTATAAGTGGTACAACAAGGTTATATCTATCGTTTTAGATAAAAGTTAGATTTTTGGGCCCAATGGACTGAACCAATCTACACCAAGGATATGGAATTGATGCTGAATGATGCTCTCATGGCAAAGAAGATCTAAGAGAGAAGGAAAAACAAGATGTTTTTTTGGAATGCTAAGAGGATAATAAGGCGTTATGAGAATAGAGAACCAATGTTTTCCAAGAACGAAGGTATACTATTAAGTAATCGCCAAGCCCAGAATAGCTACAAGAAGAAAGCCATTCTTGTGACTTAGGGGAGGAATTGTTGCCTTTAAGCCTTACTTGACACCAAGAATGTAAGTTTTTTTCTTATTCCTTGCTTTAGTATTAATGTATCTACTTTGTATTAAAGATATGGGAGTTGGTGAGGTAAACCCCATTAAGCTGTTAGCCTAAGTGAACGCTAAGAAATCAAAAGCTGATAAACGTGTAGCCTCCACAATTGCTACTGCTCGATCGACTGTTGTCAAAAAGGCAGTAAAAGAGGGTGTAGCGAAACAAGTAGCGACCTAAAAGAAGGCCTCCCATCTAACCAAGAAGTGATAAGGGTGTGAAAAATATTCATCTAACTTAGAAGCTGAGAGAGGGTAGCCAAGAAATTGAACCCTAAAGCGAGGCTGAAGTCACCAATCTCGATGCCTCCAAGGGGCCATCACTCCTAATGGAGGTTATGCCGAGTACAAACAAAAGAAGTGGGAAGGAACTCGTCAGCTAACCTCTTGCTAAGAGATCCTAAGAGTTGGACGAAAGGGTTAAGAAGGCAATGCAAAACAAAGCTCTCAGTAGTAGTAATAGTGTCAAATTCATCCCCAACATGGAGGTTATGGAGTACTTCTTTCCATATTGGAGCCATGATATCCTACATATTGATTCAGCCTTAGGCAATAGAAAAAAATCCTTGGCCTTGATGGAAGGTGTTATCCTTCCTAAAGACTAAGAGATTTTGAAGAAAGATGTCAACAGGGTCGACGATTGTAATAAAGTGCACATTGCGGCCAAACTATATGATGTAAGTATCAATTGAATCTTTCAATTGTTAAGCGTATTTAATTGCTAACACTCTTGTTTGTTTACAAATCAGTAGCCACATTTTAACACCTTGGATGAAGTCAATAAAGAAATGAAAAAGTTAACATATATTCTGCCAAGTGGTCTAGAGATCTCATCATTCCATATCAAATTGTTGTAGAAAATTGAGGATACATACAACTCCTTAAAAGCTCAAACTGTAGTTGTCGAGAACGAGAGAATAAGGGCTAAGATGAAGGCCAAAAAGTATAAGGATGAACTTACTGCTAAGAAATGGGCATACTCTTTAGCTGCTAATGAAGTCTCAAGCCTTAAGACTAAGGTCGATGAGTAATATAAGGAGGCCGAAGACTTGAAGGAAGAGCTACAAAAAAAGAAAGAAGAGTTCTAGGGTTTAGGCTAAACACTCGGCTCAATGAGTGATGAAGAAGATAGGCTCAAGATGCAAATAAAGAGATTGAAGACCAACAACTCTAGATTACAAAGCCATGTTGCTGAATTATAGGAGGTAGCAATGAAAGGGCACTCTCTTGAGGAGGCACTTGAAATCATGACACTAAGTCAACAATACGAGAGATTATTGAGAAAAAGAGTTGTTGGAGGGGGTGCAAGCAACAAAAGCAGAAATCCTCAAGTTTCACCCTGACTATAATCTCTCATGCTTGGACTTCACCAATGTTGATGATAAAGTCAGCAACTATAGTAAGGAGGATGACGAGGATTCAAGTGTTGAGATTAATATGTAGGGTGATAATGAGGCTCGTGTTGAGGATCCTGGAGATGACGAAGATTATCTGTCCAAGGAAATCCCCTATGAGCACAAAGAGAAATCCACCGATTCCCAAACCTCAAGCAGCAAAAAGGAAATATGCTCTAATAAGGCTCCATCTTCCGATCAATAGAATGCCTTTACTCAATCCAAGAATAAATCATAAGATTGTTTCCCTTGTAATTAGTTCGTTATCTTTTGTATGGACAGTATTTGGCTAAGTGTTTGAAAATTTTACATTATATTTGTTATTAATCTTACACATATTTCCTTATGCGTAATTTAGTAGTTTTAACATGTTTTATTTCACGCACACTACCATTTCTTAGCATGTTTTATTTTACACGCTTATTTTCTTGACATGTTCTATTTCACACACTTATCTTTCTCAACATGTTTCGTTTCTCATGCAATGTATCGAGTGTCTTTTATATAAAGGCCGTCTATTAGTCATTTTAGATGTAGATTAGTTGCTTAGTTTATATTGTAAGATTGCCTATCAGAACATTCACGTCCTTTAATCTATCGTACAACTAAATTATAATGTTCGTTAAACATGATAGGTTTGAACCTTTAAAAAAAAACACTAATTTGCTCAATGTAATTTAAACTTTAAACAATAACCCTTGATCATAAAAAGATCGAGAAGAAAAACAAATGAAAGTTAGAACTTTGAACATAGCATAATTGTTTTTCAAAACAATTGAAAAAATGTGAATGCTCATAACATTGCAGAATTAATTAAAATAAAATTTTAGGTTCTCAACATTCCATGCATGAGAATTACTGTTTCATCCAACTTTTCTAGTTGATAGGCCCCCTTGCCAACGATTTATCGAACCCTAACAAGATCCTCCCAATTTATGCTAAGCTTCCCTTGCTTCTCTCACGCGCCAGTCGCCTCTAGTTTATGGCAAACCAAATCTCCAGCCTAAAAACCTTTATTCTTTACCTTTTAATTATAATACTTAGCTACCCTATGCTAATATGTTGTAACTCTCACTCTCGCGGCATCTTTCATTTCCTCAATAGTATCCGAATTTGCAGTTAAGCCCACTTAATTAGTCATCACATTGAAATTTTGCATGCATATATTTAGCAAGTCCAATTCAATCAATAAAACTACTTTTATACCATAAGCCAATCTAAATGGTGTTTCCCTAAATGCAATTTTGTAGGTAATCTAGTATCTCCATAAAAGATCCGGCAATTCATCAACCTATTTTCCTTTGGTTTAATTAACCTTCCTCCTTAAGCCATGTAAGATGATCCTCTTAATAGCTTCCACTTGCCCATTAGTCTAAGGGTGAGCTATTGATGTGTAATTCAGGCAAATGCTGTATTTCTCACAAAATGCTCGAAATTTGTTATTGTCAAATTGTAGTGCATTGTCCATGATTATCATAAATGGGACTCCAAATTTGGATATTATAAAGTTGAAGACAAAGGTTTCAACCTTCTATTCTGTTATCCTTGCCAATGCTTCGACCTTTGCTCACTTTATGAAAATAATCCACAACAACAATGACAAATTGTTACTAGGTGATAGACTTCAGAAATGGTCTAAGTATGTCTAATCTCTACTGGGCAAAAGGTGAAGGACTAGTTAAACAGCACAATTCAATGGATGGCACATGACTTAGCACCTCATGCTTCTGACATTGCAGACAATGCTGAATAGATACTCTTGTGTCTTCTTTCATCGTCAACCAATAATAGCCAAGTCACAGAGAGCTTTCACATGATTGTTACATACACTGCCATGTAGTTCAAATAACACCAATCGCACATCTTTAGGAAGGAGGCATCGAAGATAAGGTTGGGTAATGCTGCGTTTGTATAACCAATCATGTATTAATGTGTAATTTGCGGCCTGATAAATCAATCTTTGAGCCTCTTTCTTGTCAATAGGGAGGACACCGTCCTTCAAATAGTCTACAAAGGGATCCATCTATGACCTCTCTCTCAAGCAAGGAGCTAATTCACAGCTCTATGCGACAATTGATAAGCTCTTGTGTGGGTGAAACTTAACAAAGAGTTTATCACTCGAATCAGGAAATGCCATACTGGCCAACTTTGACAATTTTTTGATAGCAATGTTCTTACTCCTCGATATTTTATGAATTGAAAAGGATTGAAATTCTTCTATGAGCATTCGTATTCCTCTTCCTTTACCGCAAAACTTCCTTTGACTTGATTCACCATAAGCTATGAATCAGATAAAACTTTGAGTTTCTCAACACCAACTTCCTTCGTAGGCTTGAGTCTAGCTATCAAAGCTTCATACTCTGCTTGATTATTGTTAGCTAGAAATCTAAATTTCAGGGCATAATTAACCTTGAAATTGTGGGGTCCTTACAATATTAGGCTCATACCACTTCCCTTTCTAGTAGAAGAACTATCAACATAAAGATACCGTATCGGTTTCTTAGCAATTTCTACACTGTCCTCTTCACCCGTGAACTAGACTAGGAAATCTACCAACACTTCAGCTTTTAATGCCATTTTGAGTTTGATCTATATACTATAAGCACTTATCTCCAAGGCATACTTCATGATCCTTCTCAAGGGATCTGGCTATTGTAATGCCTACCGCAAAGGTTGATCAATGAGGATTAAAATTTAGTGGGCTACAAAATATGGTTTCAACTTCCTTGCCGATAGAACCACTACAAACACGAATTTTTTTATTTTTGTATATCAATGCTCCAATCCTTGAAGGACATAACTTAGGTAATAGATTGGTTAATGCTCTTTGCCATTGATTCGAACTAATACAGAAGAAAATGCTTAACAACTAACTGACAGGTATAAACACAAATTTTCTCCTAGGACAACTATCAAAAGTGTTAGAGGTGATACAAGAAATTCTTTTAAGTTCACTGAATACCCTCTCACAATCATTCATCCAATTGAAATCTGTCAGATTCTTTAAAGTTTTAAAGAATTCTACATACCTATCTATGCTTCTCGACACAAACCTATTAAGGGTAGCCATTCACCTAGTGAGTTCTTAGACCTCCTTAACAATACAAGGAGATTTCATTTGTCTAATCGCATCAATCTTTCTCAAGTTAGCTTTGATGCCACGTCGAGTGACCCTTAAAAACTTTCTTGAAGTAGCACCAAAGACGTACTTCTACAAATTCAGCTTCATCTTATATCTCCTGAAGGTAACGAATGTCTCCTCAAGATTAGCAAGATGCTAATCCTTTATCATGCTCTTCACAATCATATCATCTGAATGGATCTAGAGCTTGAACATTATAGTAACAAGCCACTAATAAGTTGTACTAGCATTTTTTAGCCCAAAAGGTATCACCATATAACTATATGTTCCGAAATTATTGACAAATGATGTGTGAATTTCATCCTCCTCATCCATTTCAATTTAGTTGTAGCCAGAAAAAGCATCCATGAAAGAGAGAAATGCATGCCCGACAATTGAATCAACCATCTAATCAATTCTCGATAGGAGAAATCAATCTTTAAGATAGGCCTTGTTAAGATCCGTGAAGAATATGCACATATGCCATTTTTCATTAGACTTCTTGACTAACACAAAGTTGGCTAGTCAAGTTAGATAAGGTTCTTCTCAAATAAATCCTGCCTTCAAGAGTTTCTGGGCTTCTTCTTCTATGGTTACTTACCTCTTGGGGGTAAAATGCCTCTTCTTTTATTGGATCACTTTTACACTTAGATCGATCTAAACCTTGTGTACTATGACGTCTCTAAGGATACCCGGCATGTTCGAAGAGGACTATGCAAATATATAGGCATTATCCTGAAGAAAATTGATTAAATTTTGACTAATGTTTGTCAGCAAGGGTTTCCCTATCTTAGTTGTCTTCTCAAGATCGTCTCCTAATGAAATTTCCTCAATTTCATCCTCGGCATTATCTATTCTAGCTAACTTTCCTTTTAGACAAGTTTCCACTTGAAAAACTCCTTTTCGCTTTAACATCCTTATATACAATAATCTTGCCAATTATTGATCTCCTTTGCATTACCAACTCCCGTAGGAGTCGGGAATTTGGCCTTGAGGTAAGTAGTGGAAGGGACGATGCTGAATGAATGTTGACATGGCTATCCCATGAACATATTGTATGGGGACCAACATTTGACAACAAGGAAGTCCGCTTTGTTTTCCACAACATGCTCATCATCTCCAATCTAGATTGGTAAAGAAATTACTCCAGTTACTCGGACAAGTTAAATGTTCAACACATATAAATCATAGCTATAAGATCTTAGCTATGCTTTGATCTTTAGTCTCATTTGATCGAAAGCATGTTGAAAAATAATGTCTACTGAACTTCCAGTGTCAATGAGAATTTTCTTGACTTCGAAGTTAGCAATTCTTGTACTAATCACAAGTGCATCATCATGTGGCCTTTGAATGCCCTCAAAGTCTCCTTATGTTAAAGAAATCATATTGTCAATTTTAACCTTCTTGCCCTAGACATTGCAAACATAATTAATGGCATTAGTTGAACTCAAAGAGCTTGATTAGCCTATGGTAGAAGGTCTACCAACAATAGTGTTGATTATTCCATTAAGTGCTCTACTAGTGTTTCTATCTCTTGCATCTTTCCCAAAAATAGCTAGTCAAGTAACAATCTCCTAGTCTTCTCATCTCCTTTGAGTTGGCCACTTAATATTCTCGACATCACGTGCCAGAAACTTGTGTAAGTACCCTTACTAAATTGCATAATCGATCACGCTCTTAAGTTGGATGCATTCATTAATGTTATAGCCTTTGTCATGATGGAAATTGCAATAATTGTTGGAATTTTACCATGATGGGTTTCCTCTCATCCTTTCTAGCCATTGCAACACATCCCTCTATCTATGCACCTCTAATAATATGTCTGAAATTGGACAATTAAATGGTATGTAGACTGAATATTTTAGAATTTGTGACCTTTTTTTTCTCGAAGTTAAGATATTGGTCATCGTTCGTTCCAAGTCAATCTTTCGCACTCCTCCTCTTGTCGCCCTTCTTGTCTCCTATATTCTGGTTAGCGTCTCCATGAGCTTTAATACTGTCCTCTTGTCAGATGTAAGACGTGACTTTGGCTTTGAACTCAACAAAAGTTCTTGACTTATTTTTGGTAGGAGACTTGAAAAAGTTTCCATGTGGCTTTACACCATCAATAACCGCATTAAGAGCTACGCTCATGTCGAGCTCTAGAATTTAGACCATCTTAACCATAAACTTGGTTAGATAATCTCTGATAGATTCATCTTATCTCTGCTTTATTATATTAAGGATTGAAGTATCCTTAACAAGAAGCTTACTTATAAGGAAGTGTTGAAGAAACACTTATGCCAAATCTTCAAAATATGAAATCGTGTTTAGCTTCAAGTGTTTGAACCATTTACTTGCCACATTCCTTTGTGTTGAGGGGAAAGCTTAGCAAGCCACAACATCACTCAAGCCGTATAACTTAGCGAAAGTGCAGTAGTACTCTAAATGATCTTATGGATCTCTCATCCCATCATAGGTTTCAAATTGCGACAACTTAATATGTCATGGTATAACCTCCTCCAAAATCTCGGGGATGAAAGGGCTCTTCTTAATTTGAAACTGTTTACTCGTTGTAGTAGGAGTACTAACATGCGAGGGTCTAGTATGGTGCACCTGTTACGGTTGCTTACCTTTGTCATTTTTCTTGAGTGCAAGGACTAAAGGTTCCATTGTAACTTTGGCTTGCATTTTCGGCAATTTGGGTGAATAGATTGAATTGTCACTGTTCTTGGCATTGTGATCACCATACTCTTTGTTTTGATTTTGGTAGACATTATTATGTAAGAGAGTAAAGATCTCTTCATGTTTTTTTTTTAATTCCTAGTTTTCTTTAGCCAAGTTGAGGTAAAGTTACACCAACTTAGCCAAACATTGCTTGTTAGTATGCCTACTTCCCCCTTTAAGGTGGTAGGATGAAGTACTAGCACCTACACTTTTAGTCAATCTTGTTCTTGCCATGTGGATGGGTGAGAAAAAAAAAACATGGTACCAAATGTTGTTAGGTGATTTTGGATTAAAACTTCGATCCTACAAAGAAAGAGAAAGCTACAAGGTACTAGAGCCAGTTTAGTGTGGCTACTCTAATGTCTAAGTGAATAAACAAATATTAGAAGAGATAAGTGAGTAATAATGCATTATCAGATCCCTCATACAGTGTTTCTTCTTCGTATTTATAGGCAAATGTTGAGCATTTGAAACAGTAGTTAATGGCATGATTATCGAGACACGTGGAGGCCTCTCGATTAGGTACATTCCTAAAATATAGGAATAGTAGGCAACCAAGTGATAATAATTCATGCCATTTTCCTTGAATTCAAATCAAATAGAATATATGTTACTCTACATTAGCCAAGAATATTATTACTTGACATGTTAGCAATCGAGTGGACAAGTGAGTAAAATTTGACTATCAACAATATAAACCCTAGTAGTCAAGTATATAAGCTACACTATATAAAAACTAAATCATCTGAACCTTTGATTGAAATTTTGCTTCTTCTTAAACCTTACTTTTACCTAACTCCTTTAGTAAGAGTTAGTGGCAAGTAATCTTAAGCTATCTATTAAGTCTCACATATAGTGGCAATTTAGGCCACTGGGAATTTGTTAGTGCATCATATCTAATAGATAGTCCATAGACTTGTTAGTTCTTTACTTCTTTGCTTTCCTTATTAATGCTTGTCATGTGTTTAATCTTCGAGGCATATCAATACCTTTGACTAAGAGAGGATATCATAAGTAGCTAACCTCATATTTGACTTCGCAAGAAGCACCCCATACCTTATTAGACAATTTGTGATCTTAGCATGACCATAGGATGTTTTGATGAGGAAACTAGTAAATAATGACCTTGCACTAAAGTATAAAATTTGATTTGAAACGCTAAGCATATAACAAGGCTATCTTAACTATAAATGTCAAAGATAGTAAGGAATAAACGAATAGGTTAATAACACAAATAATAGTAACTAATAAAAATTTTCCAAAATAACTCTCTTGCTCATTACATTTCTTGTAGTAAACAATTCACATAAAAGGTAAAGAAACCTAAGTCTAAACTATAAGCATTAATAAATAAGAACTACTAAAATAGAAAATTTATAATTGTAACGAGAGATATTAATAAAATATGATGAGATAATATTATTCATATACATTTTGGCACATATGAGTAAGTAAGAGGAGAATGGCAAATCTATGATCCTCAAGTCACTCATGTTAAGTTTTTTTTTCTTCATTGATGATCAATTCATGTTATGTCTTGTTAAGTAAGAATAAAGTAAGTTGTCATTATCTTTGTGACTCTTATTAGTCAAAAGTCCTGTTAGGTTTCCATTGAGTCAAGTCAAGCTTAGTTAATTAAGTTGTCAACTATCTCATTAGAGTCTAAGATAATAGAAAGTCAAGACTAGCGAAACTCATTTCTATTGACATATGAGTGAGATATATGAAGTACTAAATTTATAACCATAATAATGACCTAAAAATTGTAAAACATAATGCTTAAAAGGGTGAAAATGAACTAAGTCCATCCATATGTAAACAATGAAAATATTGTTAAGATTGATTTTAACCTAAAATTAAGAATAGGCAATGTAGAAAGTGAAAAGAGATAAGTTAAAAGATATCAACCACAACGAATGATAGAGCATTTTAAGTACATTAATCTAGATAATAAAAAGCTCAACATAATATAGGAAATATAGAAAGTATAATAAAATAATCTAAACATTTTTTTGGAAGCCCAAAGGATGTAAGGCTAACATTGTAAGAATATAGTTATTAGGTGAATATAGAGAACTAGTAATTAAATAATTGTATTGACCCTAAAGTTATGTGGTGGAAAGATGCGTATAACAATAGTTCCTAAAATAAAAAATTAGGATTTATACGATAGGAATGTACTCTAGTAAAACAATATAAGGAAGCATATAACTTTTATGGTTGGTAGTTTGCTAAAATTGCTATCATAACAAAAAGGGATTATTGTAAATTAAAGTGAGGTTTCAAATTGAAAAGGAATTAATTTGACTTTAATAAGAACCCTAACTACTGGGTTAGTAAACATAGGAATTATTTTTGAATGTCAAGTTAATGGAAGTATAACATAATTAACTAACTATACAAAGAAAACTCAAGATGATTGAAGCTTCAATGCATAAAAATTTTACATTAGGAACCCCTTAGAAGTTGAGTCACAAGATATCCTCATTAAGAACCCTAAAGTCCTTTGGACTTAGAAGCTAATTCAAAAACTTACTCAAAAAGTGACCTACAATAAGACCTATTCAAATGACTTTAAATTTTAAACACTAGGTATAGGAACTTCATGAACATGATCTAAAAGATACAATTACTCTTGATTCCATAAATTGTAGGAGCACCAAAGAGATGAATTTCAATCAAAAGATTTCCAACAAGATAAACCTTGCATGCAAGAATTTAGTGAAAATTGAAATAAACAAGGAGCAACTTATCAAACACAGGATAATTGGGTTTACAAGGTAAGAAATATGGAAAAAGGAGGCAAGAGGAGATAAAATGGATAATGGTAAACTTTATAGTGATCCTAGAGCAATTTTAGCATTGATCATGAGAATAAGTGAAATAGAAAATGAGTTTTAAAGAGTGTAACATGAGGAAGATTGGTAGGAGCTAACTCTAAAGGATGAGTAGAAGTTAGCTCAAAAGGTCAAAGTGAAGGCAATTTAAAACTCCAAAGGTGATAATGAAGGAGAAATATTTGGTTATCATATCATCATGTAGTAGCTTCTACAACGATAATTTAATTGCAAACAAATATGGAGATACCCACTAAATAAAAAACTTAGGATATGTGAGTTTCATAGACGAAACTATTGTAAGGGGACTAGAATGTATGACCCTGCAATTTCAACAATCAAGATTCAAATACCTAATTTATGGCATTTTCACAAGTAGTCCCATTAAGCTAGATTTTTGCAAGATGGCTATAGTAATTAGACAAATAGACCTCATTTTGAAAATGTAGCAATAAAATAATAATATACTTAAAAGCTAGTCATAATATAATTATTAGTCATATATTAATAATGCATGTTTTATGGTCTCATTAGTTAAAAGAATTTTACAAATAAATTACTTAACTATAAAAAATTCATAAAATGAGTCAAAATAATATCCAAGGACATGTGTGAATATTAGATACATTTAAAGTGTAAATATATGTATGTATCTAAATATATCCATAAATAAATAGGAAATTCCCAATTTTGCCCATGATACACTAAAAATCACTAAAATGAATTAACAAATAATTAATAAAGTGATGCAAAATAAAGGGAAGAAAAAAACAAGCAATAACCATCGTATTTAGTAGGGAAACATTAGGAAATCAAATTTGTAGGTTAATCTTTGACAAGACATATTCACTAATTTGAATTAAAGAAATAATGAACATTTGACACTTATTAGCTCACAAAACTAAGACTCTAGGTTATATCAACCTCATCAATCTCCCATTCAAGCCACTTTAGCCATTTTTAGAGAGAGAAAAATCCATTTAGAATGAGAAAATGGAATTGCATGTAATATAGACTAAATATGGGTTTTGCGAGTTCCTAAGCATAGAAGCAAGCTAGAGATAATCCACTACCACCAAGCAGTAACATGTAATCTAGCTAACATGCCTCTTCCCCTAGGTGGTGGTTGGAAGTTTCAACACTAACAAATTGTGATATTTCCTCCATTTTTCCTTAAATTTCAAATACTACTAAATAATGTCGAAAATTATAAAAATTGGTTTTTTTAAGGTAGTTTTACATGTAAAATCCAAAAAGTAACCTAGATTTTTTATTTTGATTGCATGTATAGGTTCCTTAAGAAATCACGTAATAAATACGATCAATTTGTGTAACTAAAATCCATGTAAGTAATATTAATGCGTTATAGTATTTCAAATTATTATGTTAAAATACATGGAGACTTTGTTATGTCATGTTTATAGTTGTAACTAGTTATTTGTGCATATGTAGCCTTGTGCCTAAATATTAATCTACTATTGTGGGAGCTAAGCTCCATGTTATGTATGCTATGTGATTATTGCTCTATTTAGATTTTTTGAAACTGGTTGATTACCTCAAAACGAACAAACTCAAACTTGACCTAAAATGTTAAGCTGATGAGCATTGCAACCCACTTAAGGTTGATTGGGATTATTTGGCCAAATACGGACCCCGTCAAATGTGATAGCTAAAATAGGCCCCTTCCTTTCTCTTAGTCAAACTAAATTAAAGAAGAGGAGGTGGTAATAAGGTTGGGGTTCTTGTTTCAAAGGCAGTCACAAGAGAAGCTATGTCTCCATTACATAAGCCCTAGTTTGGTCATGATTGGTGGCATTGCTCTAAAAGTAAGTAAACTCCTTGAATCGGATTAGAGCGGATGTAATATCTCTAATCTCACATACAATGGCATTTTCTTGTTTATACATTGCACTTAACTAACTTAGCTAACAACCCTACATGCTTTGTGATGAATGCATGCATCTCTCTTCATCCTACTCACTAAATTGTTGTTGCTCATTCCCTTATAGCTTCTTATGCAGGCTTAGAGTTGTATCTACATTTCACCCTTTCTTCAATCAATAATTGATTGGGTCAGGGAGTGAAGATATTGAAGATATGGATGTTAGTCCCATTTAACAATCAAGAGGAGAGTGAATTGATTGTTGTAAATTTAAAATTTTTGAAAATTGAAAAACTTAAAAATTTTAGATATTTAAAAACCTCAAGTTATTAACATTAAATGGCTTAAAGTAATTGTAATGATAAGAGTAAATAATGAAAAAACTAAAAGGTGTGGAGAGAAGAAGAGCAAGTGGAGATTTGTATTAAGGTTCTAACATGTGTGTCAATCATCTCTTCTAGCTCTACTACTAAGGATCCGATCAACTTTACTGGTCGTTCCACTATACCAATCAAACAAATTATAAGAGAGTACAACACTCGGTCACCAAGACCTACAATCACACTACCCCGTTTCATTAGCTTCTACATAAGCTAAACATAGGCTACAATATTCTACCCACTATATATCAATCAATTAAAATTTATGAGAGCACAACACTTTGTCATCAAGACCTACAATCACACTGCCCTGTCTCATTAGCTCGTACCTAAGCTAAACACAGGTTACAGCTTTCTACCCACTCTCTCAAAGTTACTGCAAATCCTCATTCAAATAAGTCAACAAACGATCAAATTAATTTTGATCCTTGGCAATTAAGCTCAAAACAAAAGACAATAAATGATAAAAAAGTTTTAGTACTCAATGAATTCATAAGTGTAGTTGACTTGCATAGGAAGATAATAGCTGATCTCTCTCATTTATTTTTGAAATGCTGCCACTTAAATAAATTATAGTCCAATGTTTAGTTTGAATATTTTTCTTCTTAAGCTTCTACAAAAGTTTAATACATTTTTCAGATTAAAGCTTTTACTCAAGCTTCTACGTGCTTTTCGGCTACATGTCATCCTTAAGCTTCTACTAAAGTTTATCTTAAGAGTTTTAAAGCCATGCTTTAATTTTGTTGTAGTAGCTACCTTCTACTTAAACTTCTATAGATGTTACTCGAATATCATTTTAACTAGACCTTCTACTTTACTTTTTACATTGTACTATACACTTAATAAATTCATTAGTATTCACTTAATATAAGTTTTGTTATCATTAAAACCAATTAGGAGACCTTAACAATGGCTAGTCTTTTACCTTCTTTTGATGTCTTTTGTAATTTTTTAGGAAAACTAATTAGGTCTCCTTAGGTGATCTAGTAGCTTTTGACTTTGGTCTATAATGTAAATATCATGAACCTTTGAATTTGGAAGTCTCTTTTGAAAATCTTACCTTTTCATGCAATGTAACCTTTTAAATATGATTGTGAACTAAAGTTATGAATGATAGGTCTTTTGTGAAAAACCATTTTAAGAGACTATATCATAGGTTTTACATAAAATAGGTCCCAAACTAGATACTTTAAAGAGGTTGAGCAAAGTACACCTAGTGTGGACTATGCCTATGATAGTAGCTATGAGCCCATCTTCTCTCTTACGATAATTTACACAATGGGATTATTGTAATTCCACCTATTTTTTTGTGCATTATAGTGACAATGATGTTAACTTAGTGGTTGTGGTAATATAATAGTGGTGGTAAAGTAGTGATTGAAATGAAGCATGACTCTAAAATCATGGCGCTAATAGATTTTATTTTATTTTTCTATGTTTTGGTACCATTGAATGGAAGGGAAAAGAATCTTCAAATTTCTCCAATACTATAAGTGAAACTTTATCTAGTGTAAAGTTCATTAAATAAACACAACACAATAATGTTATCCTATTTTGTATCTCAAAAAGTTATGAAGAAAACATGATCTTAAACTTAAAATTTATGAAGGCTTTTGTTTCATAGTATTTGTTTTCATAGACTTAATAATTATATCAGGATTCATTTTAGAATTTTTAATCAATAAAAAAATCGGGCACATGGTAGGTTTATTGAACAACTAGGTCATGGGTTTGGATTTTCAAACATGAGTATAAGAGGTTGTATTCTAGCTTGAGCTTTTTAAACACAAATCCCTTTAGATACAGATTTAAGTGATGACCATTTAACATGAGTTGTCAATCCTACCTACAATATACTCCCTCAGATAAATTAGGAATATAGTGGGAGAATGTATGTTAACTAAAATTCAACAATCAATTTACAATAATATGAGTGAAAATTGACAAATTAATGTTGTGGATTTTTTTTTATTAAACAAAAACCACATCATAACATTAAAAAAAAAAATACAATTGTATGTAAATATAAGAATTTAATAAATTTTTTCCATCTAGTTTCCATTATTTAAAACCAGTTTAAGAGTACCTCAAAATATGAAAACGTAGACTTTCCAATATAGAATGCACAATGTCACCACTTTTCATTTAAGCAACATGATAAGTAAGAGCTTCAATTCAAAAGAGTACTTACACACCTATGCATATACATTATAGCCTTGTAATACCGTCAAAATTAATAAAAGCATACTATTCAGTTTTCGATTCATATACTTATCCCTCATATTTACTGTTGGCTTTCTTTCTTATGTGTTGTTTATAGGTTTAGGCTTTGTTGGCTAGCATTGCTTGCAAATTAGGCTTACTTACGACTGTAGAGGCATGACAGTAAGCATCATACGGTCCATTTGTGTGCTAAAGAAAGCCTCGGACCATGACAACATAAAATGCCTAAATCCTATTTGATCAACCCTTCAATAGTCAGTTATTTTGCTGCAATGGTAGGCTATGTCTAATATTTATCCTTTTTAATGATCGGCCTTCTACAGTATGGTTATACAACAAGCTAGCTTGCTACTATAGGTAGCCATGCAATAAAGAATTAGTACTCATCTCAATCACTCTTTTATTTTATTATTCTTTCCATACTTCATGTGTTGTTTATACCAATTTTAATAGTTAAAAAATGTGAAACCCTAATTTTTCATAATCATACGATATCATTTCTCAAATTTGTACAATAAGAAAAGCTTTTGCTAAGGCACTATAACAAATTAACAAAATGAGAATTTCAAACATATATATAGATATATGAGATATATAAAAATAATCAATATATAAATTTTATAAATGATACAAAATTAGAAAGAAATCATGGAGAATGAGATAAAAAATTGTAAAGCCCTAGCTCTTATGACCTTAACTCCTAGGAAACCATGCTACTATACCATCCCAACTCAAGGATAAAGCAAAACTTGCGACCAAGCTATTGACTTGACTTTATAATATATGCAAGATTGTCAAAGTTGTGATTTTACCTAAAATTGCTTAAGGGTTTGTAGAATTGGAACATAGTAATAAAGCATAGAGATGTTGGTTTCTAAAATTATGTAAAATAACTCTAAAAAACTGCAAATATGCTTGCAAACTTAAAATATTTGATAGAAATAAAGAAATGAAAAAATTAAACTCCTTTTCCATAAGAAAATTCTTAATGCATAATCTAATATGTATAAAAGAAAGATAAGTAAAGTCGAAATTAAATTCTTTTCCATTATTTTATTTGAAAAAAAGAGATGAATTAAAGAGAATCAAACCTTTCAACATATTTGAGTTAATAACATAAATTGAAATAAATAGATTTTCTTGTACACAATATGTGACACCTCATGATTAAGTGAAGTCCCACATAAATTGTGTAAGAGATTGGTACTAGTTTATAAAGTCACAGTAGTGAATACCTTAAAAACATAAGGTTGCAACTTTTAGACCAAATGATTGAAATGGGTCCATTGGTATTTATTGGCTTGGATTATTCACTACTTTTAATCTAAGGTATTACAAATGGTATTAGGGGCAACCCCTTACCAGTAGGTAGACGATTCGGATTTGGCTCCAGTTTAGAGAAGAGGTCCAAAGAGGTAGAGAGTGTTATTAAGATAGTAACTCCTAGCAAACTTTCAAAGTGACCTATACGTAACAAGTGGCTTGAATTATGCACCAAAAGGAGAGAAAAACTAGGCCTAATTATAAAGTCTCGCAATAAGGATATTATTTATTTAAGGGGGAAGATTATGATACTCTATGGTTAAGTGATGTCCTACTAAATTGTGAGAAAGATGGATACTAATTTACAAAGTCATGATGATGAATATCTTCTAAACATAAAGTTGTAACTTTTGAATCAAGTGGTTAAAATAAGTCCATTAGTGTAACTCTTCGATCAAGTGGTTGAAATAAGTCCATTAGTAGTAATTGGCTTGGTTATTATAGACACTTAATTTTTGCCTCCTTTTATTTTTCAAATTAAGCTATTAGGTCCTAAACTAGAAAAAATTCAAAACAATAGAATATTAAAGAAAACTCAAAAAATGAAGAAATTTAGGAAAAAATAGGAATTCTAGGAAAGTACAAAAAAAAATAGAAAAATAAGAAAACCTAAAAAATATGAAGTTTAGGAAAAAAAATACTAAAATTTTCAAAAAAATAAGAAAAGCATAAAAATTTTGAAATTTGGATAAAAAAACAAAAAAATTGAGAAATTTAGAAAATGGGAAAATTTGGAAAAAAAAGTAATAAAATTGAAAAATTACAAAAAATTAGAAAAATTGAAAAAAAGAAGATTCTAGAAAATAACTTTTTGTTAGGCTAAATTTTTATTTTTTAATTTGGTTTAAAACTTGCGCCGTTAAACTTGAGCTTAAATTTAAATCTGGCCCAGGTTGATCAAGTCCATATGATTGCACATATGAACAAAACATAGGCCAATAGCTTAATGGTTAAGCATATGGACTACGCATGTGAGGTTTTAGGTTCGAATCTTGGCAAAGGTAAAGAGGCCTTTTTCCTTTTTATTTTTTGTTAACTAACAAACTGCCACATGTCAAGATCTGATGGCGCCACATCAACACTTTCCCTCTTTTTCCCTCCTCTTTTCCCTTGTTTTCCCCCCGATTTTCCTCCTTTTTCCTTCCCAAGAACAGCCCACTCCCTCCACTTTAGCTTCAATTTCTATACAAATTCCACACATAGGCACATAGTTTCTTGCATCAATCTCACACTAGACATGGCATGCTTCGAATTGCTTTAAGACCAAGTCCAGATTCAATCAAAAGCACATTTAAATCAGCTTTCAAAAATCGGAAGAAAAAAAAGCTGAATTTTCGTGCATTTGCATTCAAATCCAATTTCGAGTTTCCTTAGTTTTTGGGTGAAATTCATGTATAAATAAGGGCTTAAGGTCTATCAACAAGAACACACAACCACGAACAATTGCTTGAAATACTCCCTCTCTCACTCTCGCAAACTTTCTCTCTCTAACTCGCTCTCTCTCTCTCTTCCATTCTCTCTCTCTATTCCAATCTAAGCCCAACTAACACTACAGTAGTGCTCTTCGTAGCTTAAGCTCTCCAACCTAACCTCTTTCAACCTCCACTATGCCCTTTAAGCAATTCCACTAAGTTAGCCACCATCTAACCCTAATCGCCATAAGCCACCCCCTCTCAAAACACCACCTTCGACCACCTTAGCCCCAAATTGAGCCTACAATCGAACTCCCTACAGTCCAAAACCCCTACCTTAATTAGCTAATTACACCCAAAAACTCCTTCCAACGCTACCCAAGCACCACCACCAATTGCCACCTCCGACAACTACCAAACAACCACCCCAGGCTATGATACTCGACCTATACCCTAAGTCCAATCCCAAATACACAAATCTACTCTCACCCCTAAAGAATTTGACTCGAATCATCTTAAACTACCCCTATTCAACATTGTTGAAAAAGATTCGTAGACAACCTAACCCGATCCAACGATCCAACCTATGAACCGCGACCAACCTGACCACTCCGACCCGGCTCGCACTCTCCTCCTTGGTCCGAACCTCTATCAGATTTTATTTTATTTATTTATTTGTGTATCTATTTATTTATTTGCTTTATTTATTTAGTCCATATAAATGTAATCAAATTAAGAAATAAAAAAAGGAAAGGAAAAACAAAAGGAAAAGAAAAAAGGAAAAAAAAAAAGAAAAAAGAAAAAAGAAAAAAGAAAAGAGTATTTTTGCTTTATTTTATTTTACTAGTTTAATAAAGATAGATAAAATAATATAAGTAATAAATAAATAAGGTGATAGTAGGATGGGGAATTTTTATTTTTTTTTTGTCACTTAGGAAAACGTCTTTTTTTAAAAAGTTAAAAATAAAAATAAATTAACCCTTTATAAAATTAAGGCCCTTTTTAGATTTTCAAAAAAATAAAAATTTCAATTTAAAACCTTCCTTTTTATTAGAAATTTCCTCAAATAAACCGAATTAAACCAAAAACGTAAACCCAGCTATTTTAAGAACTAAAATCAAATCAACCCACTTAAGTTTTCATTAAAAGAACTACATATGTCTAACCCAAATAATGGGTACGTGGGCACCTATGGTATGACTATAAAAATAAAAAAAATCTAAATTTTCTTTTTAGTTTAAATTACTTAAGTGATCCAATTGAAAGCAAATAATAATCAAGTTTTATCTTTCAAAATTAAAAAGTGATTTTTGAGTTTAATTTTAATTTTGGAAAGTCAATAGTACCTATAAGAGTTTAAAATTCCTAGCCCTTAGATCCATGATCTCTAGTTTCAAAAAGTTGTTTCAAAAATTAGTTTTTTTTTTTTTTTTTTTTATACACTAGTGGCTAAGTTATAACCAATTCACGTAATTGATTATAACTTAACTGTTTTTCCCAACTTCGATTGAGTGGCGACTCCAAAGTTGTTTTAAAATGAAACGGTTTTTCTTTAAACCCCAATCAAGAATTAGTATTAAATGGGTAGGGTTTAATACTGATCAATTTAAAGAAAACTTAATTTTTAAAGAAAACTTAATTTTTAAAGAATCGAAAGGGTGAAAAACTAGGCTCAATAGCTTGGTAACTCCACTAGGGACTTCAAGAAAGTTAGCTATTCGATTTTCCAAAATTAAGATTAATCTCTAAAATCACCTTAAATGCAATTTATTTACTTGTCTTTTTTATATAATTGTACTAACATTTTTTTTCATAGGTTTGGTTTTATTTATTTAATTATTTTGAGGGGGGGGTTTATTTTACTATATCATGAATGCATGATAGATATGGTTAAACCTCGGCCATCTTAAGACCTTAGGACAGGGAGCTATTATGTAAATTCCAGGCGTCGTGGGGCAACCACTGTTCAAGGCCGATTAGGCTACCCTACTTAAACTTCGATGTGACCAAGGAACCGGTTTTTGCTTAAACGTGTGAGGTCACAGAGTTTAAGGACCATTACAACCCACCTTGCTTTCATACATTTCATGAGGTCAATGAATAACTAACAAAGCGGTAACGTTATATAATAATAAAAAAAAAAAGAAAGAAAGAAGAAAAATGACAAGATCTGGAGTTTCTTTCCTTATATTCTTCCTAGAATTGATGTACATAGGTGGTATTGTATATTTTCTTTTCATGTAATTAGCCTTTCCCTTGTAATTTATGTTTTCTTTGTAATATTTCAGAAATGGCCAGCTCATCTAACACTAAGGTATTTGCTAAGGAGATTCATATCCATAAACCTACAAACCCACTTAACTAGTGGTTCCAAACCTTCAACCCAAGAGAACAACAATTCATTACCAAAAAATTATGCCCATACTCTCACTAGCCAAAGTGGAGGTTAACATCACGCTAGTAAGGGCCTTAGTTCGTTTCTAGGAGCTCAAAGAAGTGGCTTTTCAATTTAGACCATACCTAATCAACCCAACTCTAGAAGAATACACCTAACTACTCCAAGCTACTCCTTTGGATGAAATATACGTCCCAAACCTCAACTTTGGCCCAAACTAAATTTTTTCAAAATTCTTAAGGATCCATAAGACTGAGATAAATGAAGCCCTAAATGATTGCAACAAATACACCATCAAGATAAGGGATCTAGTCTATTGGTTCCAAAACGAGCCTAACTACAACAGACAAGCTCTGTTCCTTAGAGATTGGAAAGAAAATCAAATCAAAGCCTATGTACTAGCAATATTCACCACTATCTTGTTTCTAAGTGGGTCCTTTCTTATACACTTTAGGGTGATAGAGTTAGTGGCTCAATTCTGGGAAAGGAAGTCTTACATTCTTGCCTTACTTGCTGAGTAGAAAAGGAACCTTAACTTCCCTAAGTAAACAAGCTGTAGAGATCTCAAGTCGAGCATGACACTATTAATGGTGTGGTTTATCAGTCACATCAAATGCTTTAGGTTGGACTTTATAAAGGGAGCGTTCACCAATAAGATTGATCTTATTGATTCTTTCATCGATAAGATCAAATTACTAGAAGATATCCCTACCTTTCTTTAGATAGAGATTCTACGAGATTTCCTAGTTGAAGACATACTATGGACTGTAGGTAGAGTAATTACACGAAGGTCACACTAATTTGCAAAAATTACCATGCTATGCCATTGATCAGAATGAATTAGTGTACAAGCTACTACCTAAACAACATGGTAAGACAATTTGGTGGGATCCAAGACATAGTTGACAAACCTTCATTAGAGCCACTCACTCTTAATCTCAAAGAGCCTCACTCCATAGAAAAGGCATCTAAACTTCACAAGATCAAAGCTTGGTGGGACACCCAGACCATAAGCCTAAGCATCGATTTGAGTGAATTCATAAGGAAAGTGGACAAACATTGAGTTAACAAAGAGTATTTATACAATCAACTTCACAAGGCAGACGCAATGCAATATCAGGTACCAGAAGTCCTTTAACCTTCCCCTGTACACCTTAACTTTAAAATGGTGACCTATATGGACCAAATGAAAGCTCGTATGGAGATCCTCTATGATGAAAAAGACAGATGGGCAAACCTATACCAAGAGTCTAGACAAAGGTCGTATGCCCTAGAACATCAGTTGAAGATGGCCTAGAAGAGAATTCAAGAGTTTAAAGAAGCGATTAAGTGTGACCAAATAAAGAAGAAAATGTCATCCAACCCATAGAAAAGAAGAAAATTAACATAGATAACTTTATGCCTTTTCCTTTCTTTCATGTAATAAGACTCCGAGAATTCAAAGATAATAAATAACTTGTCATTCTATTGATTATTCATTTGCATTTCATTCACTTATACTGTTTTCAAAAATAAAAATATCCGTATGCTAACTTGTTGAGAAGTGGTTTTATCCAAGTTGCCAAGATAGCTCCCAAATGTCAAACCTTCCATAGAAGCCCTATCAAAACCCAGTCTCAAACTAAAATGGCCAATCAAGGAAATGACAACACCAACACCAATAATGGCAATGTTAACCCCAAGGTTATCGATCCCATTGAGCTGAGGTTCCAATCTTCGAAATGAATAGTGGGGAAGATTGCGGATCAATTGAGTTTTCTTGTTGATAGCATCTCTTTGCTTAAGTCCATGGCTCCATCAAACGAAGAAAGTTCCAAAGCCTAATACGGAAAGAATGTTAAAGCCCCACCCTTCAAAGAAGCCTACCTTAAGGTCAATCAAGGCTTCAAATCTTTTGAAATAGAAGGGGTATTTCCAAAAGACTACCCAACTTTTAAGTCGAATACTTACTCATTCCTAATCAACCCAAAGCCTAAAACTAACCAAGACAGATTGAAAGAGCTTAAGAAGCAGCTAACTCAATAGATTGCCAAAAAAATGAAAATGCTCGAAGGGTATGATGGATTCGAGCATGCTAACATAATGGACTTCTCTGCCTATGATAATGGAAGCTTATCGGAGAAGTTCAAAGTACCTAACTTTGAAAAATACAACGGGATTAGATGC
Source organism: Lumnitzera littorea (assembly GCA_024138015.1). Classification (NCBI taxonomy): domain Eukaryota; kingdom Viridiplantae; phylum Streptophyta; class Magnoliopsida; order Myrtales; family Combretaceae; genus Lumnitzera; species Lumnitzera littorea. The sequence continues at coordinate 51,763,807 of JAMXBB010000007.1, read as the reverse complement.
CCTAAGCTACACCCTTGGCTGTAGGTATGTAAGATGGGAAAGTATGTACAATATGACCAATTCATGGTCTAGACCTTTCAGGATAACCTAACTAGCCCTACCTTGACCTAGTACACTCAATTGAACCTGAATTAGGTGAATACATGGGAGAAGCTGGCCAAAGTATTCTATGAGCAATATAGATATAACATCGAAGTGGCACCAACAATGATGGATTTGGTTGCCCTAAGGAAGAGGCACAATGAATCCTTCAAAGAATATGCTTAAAGGTAAAGGTCCCTAGCTGTAAGGGTATCTACCCCTGTGATTGAGAAAGAGCTGACTGCAACTTTTATTAACACTCTTGAGAGGCCTTATTTTGCTCACCTGATCGGACTAGCTTCTTCTAGCTTTACAGAAGTAGTCGCAACGGGGTGTTGAATTGAGAATGTTGTTTCCTCTAATAAGCTACAAGAGACAGCAGATAGAAGACCACCCTCTACTAAACCCACCACCAACAAGCCTAAAGAAGCTACTGTTAGCATGGTCAACTCGAATGCAAGGCCTAACTCTCGGGATTCTTTTAGGGCAAATCCCCCACTAGCTTAACAATAGTTTAGAAGCCAACCACAGGTTAGTGGAACCTCAAGATAGTTCACCAAAATACCCGTTCCACTCAATCAGGTACTTGAAAAGTTAAGGAGAGATAATCTACTCCATTCTAAGGCTCCCGGTGAAAGGTATAGGCCAAGGATTTTTTATCCTAATGCAAGATGTCAGTATCAACTAAAGCAGGTGGGCCATTTAACTGACTTGTACTGGAGGTTGAAAAACAAAATCTAAGACTTGATTGATGAAGGTACAGTATAACTAGAATTTGTGGAGGCTCCTACTCCAAACATCAACAATAACCCACTGCCAAACCATAGACCCATCATCAATATGATATTTGACCACTCAGAATCTACCATCAACATGATCAATCCTAACCAAGAACCAAAGGTTTATAGATTCTAGAAAAAAGATGTCCCATAAGCTAAATTGTACACCTTCCATATGCCTATGGCCCTTGAAAATTATAACACTGCCCCCCTCAACTACCAGGCAATATACTAAGGGCAATCAAGCTCACTTGTAAAGGGGGTCACTTGCTCTAGTAGAATCTATGATCTAAGGGAAGACCTAAAAAAGAAGGTCGTGCTGGAAATGCCAAGCACCAAATAAGTTGAACATAAAGAAGTATCAACTACCTTTACCAAGATAATCAAGTCTAGCGAGCATAAAGTAATGGACCAGCTCGCTAAGACTCTAGCACAGATATCCCTCATGAGTCTATTGATGGCATTAGACCCATACCAAGAAGCTTTATTCAGAACACTAAGGGAAGTTAAGGTCCCTTGTGAAATCCCGGTTGAAAGGATTGGCTCTATCACCAATTCTATCTCCACTATGGATCAAATTTCCTTATCTACCAAGGAACTAGGTGAAGAAGGTACCCAGCACACAAAGCCTATATTCATAATAGTGAGGATAAATAACATCATCATGATAAAAGCCCTCATTGATAACGAGTCATCTCTAAATGTTTGTCCTCTAGCCACCTTGGATCTATTAGGCATTGATACGATTACTATCAAGCTAAGTTAGACAACAGTGAGAGCTTTTGACGAAGCTAAGAGAGAAATAATAGGGGAGATCGGCTTACTAGTGGATATTAGACCACAAACATTCAACATCCCATTTCAGGTTTTAGACATTCCAAAGACCTTCGATCTATTACTAGGAAGCCCTTGGATACATTCAGCAGGGGCCATACCATCAAGTCTTCACCAAAAAGTTAAGTTCATTTCCAATGGCCAGGTTATCATAATTTTGGGTGACCAAGATTATGAAATCTACAAAGAGACGACCATAATCTATATTGGTACGGAAGAGCAAGAGGAGTTTGAACTTCAAATGTTTGATGAGGTATGCATGATCACTAATCAGAAGAAGGATGAGAGGTTAAAATTCAAAGAGGGCCAGTTTGGGACCTATGGTCTAAGATACATTCAGACCCTAATGGAAGAGTTGCAAAGAATGAAAGCTAAGGGTAGAAAAGGTGACAGGTTATATTACACTCTGATGGCCTTCCCCCCATTGTCAGAAACTTTCATTCGAGCCGAAGCCTAAAACTCAAAGCCCACCAAAGAAGGTACTTCCAACAGAAATGAAGGGGCTAGCCTATCCAACAAATGCCAATACTTAAATAATTGGTTCTCCATCTCTATGAATAATAATAAGTCTTCCTTAGGGTAAAGGATGAATCATGATCTAATATTTTATGGAATTTTGTAATAAATTACCTCTGTTCTTCAAATGATTGTACTTGAAAGAGAGTTCCCCTAAATAAAATCAGTTTCTTTTCACTTTACTCCTACCTTACTTACATTTTTCCTTTTACATACTTTTCTTTTTCTCTAAATCCCACAATCCGAATAAAGGCCATAGATACCACATGCAGATAGATAATGAAAATATTGATATCACTTTCGGCCCTACTAGGTTAGTCATTGGGAGTGATGTCAATGACCATAATGACGTGTAAAAAAGTTGGGAAAAACATGAAATGAGTAAAATTTCCATTGACGAGCCAATAGAGATAATTAATGTCAAGACCAATGACAACCCTAAGGTATTGAAGATTAGAGGAAATTTGAAAGAAGATCAAAAGGCAGAGATGACCGCATTCCTATCCGAATACTAAGACATATTTGCATGGTCTTATGAAGATATGCCCGGATTAGACCCATTGATCATAATTCACCGCTTACACATATAAGAGGATATCAAACCTAGGAAACAATAGCTAAGAAGATCCTGACTGAATGTTCTATTGAAAACCAAGGATGAAGTCAAAAAATTATTGGAGGTCGATTTTATTGAGGTATCTAATTATCCCAAGTAGGTGGCTAACATCGTGCCCGTAACAAAGAACGGAAAAGTCAGAGTGTGCGTGGACTTTCAAGACCTTAATCAAGCAACCCCTAAAAATAATTTCCCTTTGCCCCATATTGATGTCTTAGTCGACAATACAGCTAGAAACCATATTTTCTCTTTCATGGATGGATTTTCCGAATATAACCAAATCTGAATGGCTGAAGAAGATAAAGCCAAAACAACGTTCATCACAACTTAGGGTACGTTTTGCTACAAAGTGATGCCTTTTAAACTCAAAAATGCTGAGGCAACTTACCAAAGGGCTATGGTAGCAATCCTTCATGACATGATACATAAAGAAGTCGAAGTATATGTTGATGATATGATTGCCAAGTCTAAGGAAGGAGAAAATCATATGGAAAATTTAAAGAGATTGTTTGATAAGTTGAGAAAATTCCATCTAAAGCTTAACCCAAAGAAATGTACTTTCGGAGTAACTTCAAGGAAATTATTAGGTTTTATAATCAGCTAAAGGGGCATTGAAATGGACTCTGACAAAGTCAAAGCAATAGTTAACTTGCCCCCGCCACACATACTCAAAGAAATCAGAGGTTTATTAGGTCGTTTAAACTATACAACCCAATTCATATCCTAACTCACAGATAAGTGCAGTCCTTTGTTTAAGTTGTTAAAAAAGAATACCAAGATCAACTAGATAGAAGAGTGCGAGTAAGCCTTTACAACAATCAAAGAATACCTCATGAACCTCAAATCGAATAGCTCCAAAACCTAGGAAGCCTTTATTCCTATACTTGAAAATATTACTCGAGTCTATGAGGTGCATGCTTGGCTAAAAAGATGAGGAAGGGAAGGAACGAGCTGTATATTACTTGAGTAAGAAATTCATTGAAGGGGAGTAAAGATATTCAAAAATTGAAAGAACCTATTGTGCTTTGGTCTAGGTAATGCATCAACTCAGACAATATACACTCTACTACCAAGTTGAATTATTAACTCAATACGATCCCCTAAAGTACTTGGCAAACAAACCAGCCCTAATTGGGAGAATTTCAAAGTGGCAAATGTTGTAAACCCCTAAAATTATCAACCTAGCTTTTGTAATAGACTCGACTATGTTAGTCAATTTAGGAGTCGACAAGGCTAATGAAAGTGAAAACCCTAAAAGAATTACTCAATCGCGTACGAAACTTTTCTACCCTAAATGTTTCTAAATGCTAAAAATTTTATTCAAAAGTGATAGAAACCCTAAAAATGATTATCTTAAAGACATATGTGCACTAATCCAACATGATATACCCTAAAACCCTAATTGATAATATAATGCTCATCTTTTGTCCAATTCACTAGTAAAAGGTTAGAGATGACTCTCATTCATGTTTATATGATTCGAGTCCTTAGGTAATCCATTAGAAATTAAGATAATGAGTCATAGATTATATTTACTTCTTAAGTAAGTGATTAAGATAGTTTCACTTAGAGTTAGGGTAATAGTTGAAGATTAGGTTATATGTAGTGAACTTTAATACTCAAATTTGTACTTTTTGCATTTGTTATTCAAAGTAGTTTATCAAATGAGATATATAAGCTATAAAGACCTAAAGTAAGACCTCATCAACTATGTTTACTAATCAATTCATCAAATACCTCATTTCCTTCATTTTTCCCCTAATTTCTCTTAATTACTACATTATGTGCACAAAATTGCACATACTTAAGGAATGTTGACTAAGGTAATGCATGTTGACCAAAGTCAACACTTTGAAAAGTCAACAAATTACACTTAAGAGATAAGGAAAATATCTTAACTTCTTAATGATGGCTTTCTTTTCTTTTCCTTTTGATTTTTCTTTTCCTCTTTCTCACAATTGTTGCCGTCCATAATTATCCTTCTAGACCCCACCATTTGTTGTCTTCCATAATTAAAAACAAGACAAAAGAAACAAACCAAAAACTTCCCTTTCCATGCCGTGAACTTCCCTCTCCTCTTTCACTTTCATTCCTTTGCTTTTGTCTCCAAAACTTCAACACAATTAAAGGTATGTCTTTAAGTTGTTTTATGTTACTTTATGTTATTCATTAGTTAGTTAATTAGGTAGATTAGATAAGTAGTTAGGTGTTTAGTGATGTCTTGAAGAAGAGGAAACAAAGTTTCCATCTTTAAGCATAGAAAATGAAGAATCACGAAGGAAATGGAAGAAATACATGTGTATGTACTCTTAGGTATGTGTACATAAAGAAATACCAAAGGAATACAAGTATGTGAACTTTTATACATAAGTAATTATCATGGACATAACCTAACTTAAGACCATATCTAACTATATATGTGTATACTATACTAAATACATACATAGAAATACAAAAGGATGAAATTGAGAGGATTTTCTTAAGGGAAAATTTGGCATACGAATTTTTAGTATAAAAATACGTATCCAACCGTATAGGTATATGAGTAGGAATACATGTATAAATATGGTATAAATATATGTAGATGTATAAGTATATGTATGTATAAGGCATATGTACATAAGTATAAAGTAAGGGACAAATGTACATAAGACATGTACATATGACATAAGCATAAGGTAATGCTTATGTAATCAAATGATGAGGTGAGTGATGACATAAGCATATGATGACATAAGCAATGACATAAAGAAAAGATGATGTAAGCGATGACATAAGCATAGGTTTAGAAAATAAGAAAAATAAGAAAAGTGTAGGTAATTAGATACTTAAATTAGAAAATTCTAACACACCTTCTAATTTAGATTATACCTAATTCAGTACATGAATTAGTAATAACAAAGTAAATCCCTTAATTATAAGAATTTAAGGAATACAGGCTATAAATATAAGTAATAGCAATACTTAAGTGTTATAGTTAAAAATTTCTATAAATTTAGTTCATAATGTAAAATAGGGGTCTTAACATCCAAAACATATATTACCATGTGAATATACGTCCGAAAACAATGAAAAACGACTATAAATTCATAAATATCAAAAATAAAACAAAAAAGTTATATACAATTAACAATAAAGTCTAACCGGGTAAAAGTTAATAGTAGTCTAAGTAGAATTAGATAATTAAATGTTTAGAATTATTAGTTAATTTAAGTAACTATCCTTATCAAATCGTAATGATCAGGTGACCCTGAGGAGCGTGAGGACCTCCCGATCGACTACTACGATTAGGATGAATCACCATGGCCAAGTGAGTATTTATCCAATGATTCCATGCTTGTTTTGTGATTGTAGATAGTGGACTTAAATACTATTGTTAATTGATTATTGTGTGGGGTTTGGGAAAATGCTTGTGTATGTAACCGTGTATATTATTGTGAATCTACTTTAAGTACAGAAAATGCTTTGTTTGTTACATGGTAGAATAGAAAATGAATGTGTGTACAATTGGATAGTCATAGCATAATTTGAACCTAATTATACTCGGCCTATAAAAAGAAATTGAGCCATGCATTAACATGCATAGCATGGATACTATTCCGGCCGTCACATCACACGGAGGTAAAGAGAGGCCATTCGGGGGTTGATATTATTCATTTATTTGGTTTTGTACGGTGTACTTGTACAAAATGACCTTACCTTAGCCCACGAGAACACTAGGCGTTGGAGGTGCCAACTGCCTGGCTAAGGGTCGAGTCTAGAGGCCTCTATTTAGGGGTGAGTGTGGACTGCGGGGGCCCACTCACAATTATACTAGAACTTGGGTTTTCTGAAAATAAAAGAATTATTTGATATAAGTACGGAATGTGGAATTCCGTAGTAAAGTAAGTTCTAGTATAATACCCAGATCTGATTGATGCCGTGTAAACTCCAAGCCTGACTTCGGAGGGCGTTAAATCTGAGTTACGTATATGAACTAGTTAATTATACGTATTGTTTGGCATACTAGTTGATCATTCATTCATATGCTTGAATATAATGTATTTATAACTTACTTGTGGTGTAGCTGAGGGTTTTGCTCATTAAACTTAGGCTTACACCCCTTTAGACTTTTGTTGCAGGATAGCCTATTTGTAGAGGCAGGACGAAGGATGCCACAGGTTAGCCTAGGGACTTAGGCAAGAGCGAACTATCCTGTGTACAGAGAGAGAATAGTTTAAGTGGACTATTACTCATGTACTTTTGTTTATCTTATTATTATAGACCTAGACATACTTAAATGCTGTGTATTGTAAGTTTTATAACTTAAATTCTATATAAATATGTTTGTGTAATGATATCATGTGAGTCTGGATGTTCTTTGGAGACTAGTGGTTGTAGAGCCTTGTATATTGTGTGAAGAGTTCTTGATTAGAAGGGTAACCAATCAGGGGTTCTTCGTATAGTATACAGCGTCTGCCACGACTAGGCCGTCTTCAGTTCGTGACAAATGTTGCTATCAAAGTTTAACATTACATACGTGAACCAAAATTCGGTTAAGGGGTAAGCTCTAACAGATCAATTGGTAGAAAATCCCTCCGATAGCACTCCTTAAGAGGTACAAGTCAATTTCCTTAATGAGGATGTTTTAGCGATTGAGGGAAACTCTAAGAAAGGAGAAGATGACGAGTCACCAAAATGGAAAATGTTCTTCGATGGTGAAACCAATGTGTTTGGGTTTGGAATTAGGGCAATACTAATATCCCTTGAAGGTATTCAATATCCTATGGCCATAAGGCTTGTTTTCCTATACACTAATAATATTGCTAAGTATGAAGTATGCATCATGGGACTCAAGATGGCTCTAGATAAAGATATTCAAGAATTAAAAGTGTATGGAGTCTCTTCACTCATTATTGGCCAAGCCTGAGGAGAGTACAAAACTAAACATCCTAAGCTGGTGCCTTATCACCGGCACTTGATTGAATTGACAAAGAATTTCAAAGAAATCACCTTCAATCATGTACCGATGACTTAGAATTAATTTGCTGATGCCTTAACCACGCTTGCATCTATGATCCAGATATCTGGTGGAGTCGAGATTCAACCTCTTATTATTGAAATCGAAGATAAGCCTACCTTCTACCTAACAATTGAGGGCATGAGCAACCAAAAACCATGGTACCATGATGTTAAGACATTCCTACAATAAGGCACATACTCTGAAGAGGCCGATAAAAAGGATAGAAAGATGATTAGGAGATTGGTCACTCAATTCTTAGTAAGTGAGTCCACCTTATACCGACGCTCATTTGATGGTACACTCTTAAGGTGTATGGATGGCAAAGAGGTTGAGAAGTTTATGAAAGAAGTGCATGAAGGGGTTTGTAGCCCTTACATGAACGGATACATGTTGGCAAAAAAATTATGAGGCTAGGGTATTATTGGTCAACAATCGAAAGTAGTTGCATCAAACACGTTAGGCATTGTCACCTATGCCAAGTTTATCCAAATAAGATAAAGGCCTCGCCTCAAGAACTACATGCCCTCTTAGCACCATGGCCTTTTTCAATGTGAGGCATAGATATCATCGGCCTGATCACTCCAAAAGCGTCCAATGGGCATCACTTCATATTAGTCACCATTAACTACTTCAGCAAATGGGTTGAGGCTTCGTCTTACTTGAACGTTACTAAAGGGGTTGTAGTTAAGTTCATCAAGAGAGACATTTTTGCCTAATACAAGACTCCAAAAACGATTATCACTGACAATGGCACCAATCTCAACAACAAGCTTATGTTAAAATTGTGCCGACAATTCCGGATTATTTACAATAACTCTACTCCTTATTTACACCAAATTAATGGAGCTATTGAAGCAGCTAATAAAAACCTCAAAAGAATCATTGAAAAAATGGCTATCACATATAAGGACTGGCATGAGATGTTACCTTTCGCACTCATGGCCTATTAGACTTCCATCAAAACGTTGATTGGGGCAACACCGTACTCTTTAGTATATAACACTGAAGCAATGTTACCAGTAGAGGTTGAGATCCCGTCACTTAGGTTACTATCAAAAACTCAGTTGGACGAAGCCAATTGGGTGAAGAAACGCATCGAGCAGCTAAATCTGATTAACGAAAGAAGATTGACAGCCTTGTGTCATAATCAATATTATTAACAAAGAATGGCTCGAGCCTTCAACAAAAGGGTATGACCCCGGAACCTCAAAGAAAGAGATTTGGTTTTGAGAAAAGCTCTGCTAAACGCATAAGACTCTAGAGGGAAATTTGCTCTTAATTATGGAGGTCCTTATGTTGTGAAGCAAGTATTATCGAGAAGGGCTTTGATTTTGTCCCAAATGAATGATCCAGATTTGAGAGGCCCTATAAATGCTGACTTTATGAAACTGTACTATCCATAAGAAGTTAGTGGAAATTTTACTCAAAACACGAAAATGCCAGTCATTTTCAATGTCATTGTAGTCTAATTTTATTATCTATAAGCAAATTTAGTATCCTTGGCCATTGTCGTCGTTAGAATAATCACCCTCTCTATGGAAAGATCAAATTCCCATTAATCCATTTAATCGAACTCATACGTTATAAACACGAGAGGAGTTAAAGAATGATATCTAGAACATCAATAATTAACAAAATTCTTTAAAATACTTTATTATGGATTAATCCCCCTCAATGGGGAGTTATATTGTCTATTTTTTTTAGGGGAATGCGAAACTCGAGTAAACAATCACAACAGATGAGAATAAGGCTTCTAGTTCATAAAAGTTCCAAAGAGACAAAAACAGTGGGTAGCTTTCTATATCGGGTTGGTTTTCAAAAGAGCTAGCAAAGTTTAAACTTTTTACATCAAGAGCATCTAGGTTGATAACAAGAGACCAAAACATGAGTCAGTAATTTTTTATAGGGGCTTTTAAAAAAGGTTTGATGGTTTGGGTGCTATCAACAAAGACCAGGTAAGTATTTCCATACAATGTTAGCACAACAATTTTTGAATCTTGCATTTAGACCAGTTTTTTACTTCTAATAATCTTTTTTAACCAACCCATAAGGCATTCACTTTCTGCATTTAGTATTTAGCCAACCTTCAGTTTTCTCCCTTCATTGCGCTCTTCTTAGCAATACCATAAGATCATTTTCTCTCAAGATTTCCTTCTAGCAAGCCCATAAGGCATTTCACTCTGATCACTAAGTTCCGAGGGGCACTTCTCTCTACCGATTCTTTAAGATACAACACTAAGTTCAATTTTAAGGTTACTAGTCCCCAAGAGACGCTCCCGCTTAGGTTAATGAGCCTAGTGAGGCACAACCAGGTTTTTGATCGATCCCATTTAAGGGTTGCTAGTCCTCGAAAGACGCTCCCGCCTAGGTTAGTGAGCTTAATGAAGTACAGCCAAGTTTTAGATCGATCCTAATTTGGGTTTGCTAGTCTTCGAGAGATGCTCCAGCCTAAGTTAGTAAGCTTAATGAAGTACAGCCAAGTTTTAGATCGATCCCAATTCAGGGTTACTAGTCCTCGAAAGATGCTCATGCCTAGGTTAGTAAGCCTAGTGAGGCACGACCAAGTTTTAGATCGATCCCACATTAGGGTTGCTAGTCCTCAAGAGACGCTTTCACCTAGGTTAGTGAACTTAGTGAGGTACAACTAGGTTTTAGATCAATTCCAGTTTAAGGTTGCTAGTCTTCAAGAGACGCTCCCGCCTAGGTTAGTGAGCTTAATGAGGTATGACCAGGTTTTAAATTGATCCCACATAAGGTATGCTAATCCCTAAGAGATGCTCCCACCTAGGTTAGTAAGCTTAGTGAGGCATAACTTAGTTTTAGATCAATTCTAGCATAAGATCATTTATCCCTTAGAGACACTCCTACCTAGGCTAGTAAGTTTAGAGAGGCACAACCAGGTTTCATTTCTTCATCCAAATCGATTTTAGGATAGCTATTTAGTCATCCTAAGGACAAAAATAGTGTTTGTTTTGTCTTTGTGGTAATGTTTTGCTTAAACTTCACCACAAAAAGGAGCAACTATAAATACCTAATTTTTATCTCCTTTTATTTTTCAAATTAGGTTATTGGGTCCTAAATTAGGAAAAAAATATAAAAAATAGAAAATTAAAGAAAACTCAAAAAATAAAGAAATTTAGAAAAAATAGGAATTCTAGAAAAGTTTAAAAAATAGAAAAATAAGAAAACCCCAAAAACATAAAGTTTAGGAAAAAATACAAAAATTTTCAAAAAATAAGAAAAGCATAAAAAATTTGTAATTTGGATAAAAAAAAAAACACAAAAATTGAGAAATTTAGAAAATGGGAATATTTGGAAAAAAGTTATAAAATTGAAAAATTAGAAAAATTGAAAAAATAAAAGATTCTAGAAAATAACATTTTATTAAGGTAGATTTTTATTTTTTTAATTTGGTTTAGAAGTTGGACCATTAAACTTAGACTTAGATTTAAATCTAGTCCAAGCTAACCAAGTCTAAATTGCACATATAAGCAAGATACACGCCAATGGCCTAATGGTTAAGCATATGGACTAGGCATAGGGTTTGAGTATGAGGTCACAGGTTTAAATCTTAGCAAAGGTAGGGAAGCCTTTTTTCTTTTCATTTTTTGTTAACTAACATACTGCCATGTGTCAAGATCTGATTGCACCACGTATCCTGATACATGGCAGCATTGGGTTGGGCGGTCTTGCTAACGTAGCGCCACGTAACATCCACGTGACTTACTACATGTCACGTAATGACATGTGACAAGTCGAAAGTGGTTGGCACAGCTGACATAGTGTTACGTCTATACTTTCCCTCTTTTTCCCTCCTCTTTTCCCCCCAATTTTCCTCCTTTTCCCTTCCTAAGAACAACCTACTACCTCTACTTTAGCTTCAATTTTTGCACAAATTCCATACACAAGCACATAGTTTCTTGCATCGATCTCATATTAGGCATGGCATGCTCCGAATTGGTGTTAGGAACAAGTCCAGATTCAATCAAAAGCACATTCAAATCAGCTTTCAAAAATCAAAATAAAAAATGAATTTTTGTACATTTGCATTCAAATCTGATTTCAAGTTTCCTTAGTTTTTGGGTAAAATTCATGTATAAATAAGGGCTTAGGGACCATCAACAAGAACACACAGCCTCAGACAACCACTTGAAATACACCCTGTCTCACTCTCACAAACTTTTTCTCTCTTCAATTCTCTCTCTCCATTCCATTCCAATCCCAACCACCACTACAGCTGAGCTCCTCATAGCTTAGGCTCTCCAACCTAACCTCTTTCAACCTCCGCCCTACCCACTAAGCAACTCCACCAAGTTAGCCACCATCTAACCCTAACCGACATAAGCCACCCGCTCTCAAAACACCACCTCCAACCACCTTAGCCCCAAATTGAGCCCATAATTGAACTCCCTATACTCCAAAACCCCTAACCCAATCAACCTCCGCCCTACCCTCTAAGCAACTCCACCAAGTTAACCACCATCTAACCCTAACCGACATAAGCCACCCCCTCTCAAAACACCACCTTCAACCACCTTAGCCCTAAATTGAGCCCGTAATTGAACTCCCTATACTCCAAAACCCCTAACCCAATCAGCCAATCACACTTAGAAACTCCCTCCAATGCTACCTAAGCACTACCGTTGACTGTCACCTCTGACAACCACCAAATGATCGCCTTAAGCTACGGTACTTGGCTTACTACCCCCATATCCAATCCTAAACACAAATCTACCCTTACCCCCAAAGAATTCGGCTTAAATCATCCTGAACCACCCCTTTCTGAAACTGTTAAAGAAGTATCATAAACGACCCTATACGATCCAACAACCTAACCCACGATCTGACCTATGACCTGCGACCAACCCAACTGTTTCAACCCGGCCCGCACTCTCCTCCCTAATCCGAACCTCTATTGGATTTTATTTTATTTTATTTATTTGTTTATCTATTTATTTATTTTTTTTATTTATTTAGTCCATGTAAATGTAATCAAATCAAAAAAGAAAAAAAAAAGGAAAGGAAAAACAAAAGGAAAAGAAATATGGAAAAAAAAAGAAAAAAGAAAAGAGTATTTTTGCTCTATTTTATTATATTAGTTTAATAAAGATAGATAAAATATAATAAGTAATAAATAAATAAGATAATAGTAGGATGGGGATTTTTTTTTTTTTGTCACTTAGAAAAACGTCTTTTTTAAAAAAATTAAAAATAAAAATAAATTAACCCTTTATAAAATTAGGGGGCCCTTTTTAGGTTTTCAAAAATTAAAAATTTCAATTTAGAACCTTCATTTTTCTTTTTTTAGAAATTTCCTCAAATAAACCGAATTAAACTAAAAACATAAACTCGGCTATTTTAAGAACTAAAATTAAGTCAATCCACTAAAGTTTTCATTAAAAGAACTTCGTACATTTGATTCCAAATAGTGGATACGTAGGCACCTACAGGGAGATAATAAAAATAAAAAAAAATCTAATTTTTCTATTTAGTTTAAATTACTTAAGTGATCCAATGAGAAGTAAATAATAATCAAGTTTTGTCTTTCAAAATTAAAAGGTGATTTTTTAGTTTAATTTTAATTTTGGAAAGTTAATAGTACCTATAGAGTTTAAAATTCCTATCCCCCGAATCCATGATCTTTGGTTTTAAAAAGCTGTTTCAAAAATTGATTTATTTTCTCAAACTAGTGGATAAGTTATAGTCGATCCACCTAATTGGTTATAACTTAATTGTTTTTTCCAACTCCGGTCAGGTGGCGATTCCAAAGTTATTTTAAAACGAAACTGTTTTTCTTTAAACCCTAGTCAAAGATCAATATTAAATAGGTAAGGTCTAGTACTAATCGGTTTAGAGAAAACTTAATTTTTAAAGAACCGGGAGGGTGAAAAACCAAGCTCAACAGTTATTTCACTACTTTTGTCCTAAAGCATTACACATTATTACTAGAAATTAAACCTTAATTAAGACTATAAACATTGAACAAATGACTATAGAGAGAGAAAGAGGAGAAAAATTAGACTAGGATAAGGATGATGATACAGTGCCATAACAATTGATGCGCTAATGGAAGCTCGATTATATGATTTTATTTTTTAGCTCATTTAAATAAAATAAGTAGAATTAGTAAGTTCAATTGAAATCATAAGTTTCTACTGAGTTTAACATGTAAGCTCATGATTCTATCAGAGTCTATAAGAATATGATTTTATACTTAAGTTAACTCGAAAGAGTCTTCTAATATCATAACCTCATAAATAAAAGTAATCTTGACAACTATGAATATACGTATCCTTGAAATCATTTTAGCAATAACATGAAATAACATAGTGGAACTTCACAAAACATAACTTTCACTCAAAGTATCAAAGCTTCTTCCTACCCTGTTACATAATATAATGAGAAATAAACTTCAAATTTACGACATTCACATTGGAATTCCCATTATGTAACATGGTGGTCTTCCATAAAGTCAAATCTAAGAACTTTATAGCAAGCCTTCTAGCAATTTACACATATTTCCCCATCCTAATTTCTTGATCCAAATTCGCCCTATCTTTAGTACTTACAGTTACATATACTAACCCCTCACGTCAACATTTGAGCAAGGTAAGCACAAATTAAAAATTATAATGTAGAACAACCAAGTACACACTAAAATATAACAACAACCAACTATATAAAAATATATAGTTAATAAGCCAACATATATTTTTCCTAATCAATAAGTGACCATAGAAGTATGGAGCGATCTAAGTAAATGCCATTCTATATGCTCTAAGTACAACTTTTCAATTTTAACACATTGATCGGTAAGCTTTCGAATAAAATTTGACTAATAGGTCCTGTCCTTTCATACCATGAATGCAATAAACTACATATTTTATTAAACTAAATTTGAATCCCAAGTCAAATTGCATAACAATATTAACCTACCTTAGCTTTCAACCTAGGGAAGCAATATTCCAACTTAATGAACAAAGCACGAATCAAATATCACAATTTAAACATAATCTCGACAAGCACAGCATTTACTAAACATTTTATTAGTAGTACACATAACCTGAGTGTAGGAGTTCACTTCAATGAAATTCAATGATGTCCTTGCATTTTTAAGAGTGATCATCACATACCAGTAAGAAGATGCGCATATTATAGATATCCCATTTTTTGCCTCATTATAATTGTAGGAATTTCTTTTACATAAGAAGGGTCCTAAGTTGGGAAAAATACATAAAAGTTAAAAAACACACAAAAAAATAGCAAACTTGAAAAAATAAAAAATAGAAAATATTAGAAAAAAATAAAAAAAGATGGAAATTAGAAAAAATATAAAAATTACAAAATTTGAGAAAGAAGTATAAAAATTTGAAAAACATATAAAAATTAGAAAAAGCTAAAAAATCCAAAATTAAAGGGTTTAAATAATATTATAAATTATTTTAGGATAGTTTAATAGGAGTAGTAAATAAATAAAAGACATGGGTTGGGCATGTTTCGGATTAGTTCTAAGCTTAGTGTTTTAATCTATCCTAAGGTCAATTTTGAGTCTTATATACATGCAGCTTAAAAGAGAAAACAAGGCATAGGCCAAATGCCCATTTGGTAAAACACTTTGATATACATGAGAAAGGTTAGGTGTTTGAATCTCATAAGGCACATTGTGCCTTTTATTTCTTTTCTACTGGCCAAAGACATATCATATTTCTACTAGGCCAAGTTTCTTTCTAAGACACATAGTGTAAACATCCTATTTTTACCCTCTTGTAATTTTAGATTTTCTTTTAGATTTAGCGAAAAGGGTCCTAATTCAAAATAATACCAAAAAAAAAAATTCAAGAAAGTCTTAGATATTTTTTTAGAATTTACAAATCACTTAGACGAGATCATTTCATTTTTAAGGACACGGTTTAACCACTTCTCTTTTTTTAGGGTCATTTAATTTTGGTGTTGAATTTAGGTTTACTATACTAAAAAAATAAAAATAATAAAAAGAGGGACTTTGGTTTGGACCAGATGCATGGCTTAGTCCTCAATTAATAGTTGAAGCTTGAACTAAGCCAAGCCCTAATAATCAAGCCTAGCCAATGTATTAGGGATTAGGTACGATAAGGGCAAGCAAGTGTAAGCCTACGTTTCATGTTGAGCATATATGGAACATGCATACATAGTGGCACATTGTCACATGCACAGTACGTGACTTATCCATCTATGTGTTTCCTAAGCATCTTCTCCTTCAATTAGTGCTTGATTATCAACCCTTTTCCTTCTCAATCAAGTCACTGTGTATGATTTCTTAACCCAATTTTCCTTGAGATTTCACCAAATTAATGATGAAATCTCAAAGATTACATTGCATAAATTTAATCTGTCCAAAAATATGTCCAAATTTAAATGTTTAAGGGATCAAATCGGGCCATGAAAATAAAAATAATAATAATAATAATAATAAAGCATCTAAGATCTTATCTTTACATTAATCCTTTGAATCCAAGTTGAAATGAATGTTTTGAAGCTATATTTCATTACTTCGAGTAAGCTATCAAGCTTTAAGCACAAAAAATCAACTTGAATCGTGTTAATTTTTAGCCATTAAAGCTATTGTCGAGCTTAGCTAAGCTTAAATTAGTATAAAAGGAGCTCGTCCATCCTCCAAAGAGGAGGAGAAACCATCCACACTCACTCAAAATCCATCATTCTCTCATTTCCTAATACTCTCTCTCTAGTTCAAACTCCTCTCTCTCTCTTCAAACCACCATCATTTAGTGGTTATATCATTAAACCACCACCACCATAAGCTTTAGTACCCTCAAAAAAATAACACATGAATAGCTCCTCACTCCTAACTACTACTACATCTACTACCTAAACACCACTACCACCAATCTCTCTTCAACCACCATAAACGACCACCATTCATTGTGGCATTGAGTCTACCCCCTAAGTCTAATTAAAAACTCACAAAAGCACTCTTCCCCAATCATTTTTTCATTCAAATCAATCCGAATCGACACCTTAGGTTCAATGGGTTTTCTTCTTCTACAAGATCCTATAACCCCAATTGACTGAATGCAACCTACTATCTTTCGACCTACATGCTGCACTAATCTAGGGTCTAGCCTTTTCCTTATTTGATATATATATATATTGTTTCATTTGTTTTGTATTTTACATTTTTATTGTAAAAAGAAACAAAAAAAATCCAAAAAAAGAAATGAAGAAAAACAAAAGGAAAGCCTTTTATTTATTTATTTATTTTAGGTAAAAAATAATAAAAAAAATAAGGAAAAAATTAAAAAAGAGAGAAAAAAGGTTTATTACTAGGAAAAATGGTTTGAAAAATAAAACAAATAAAAATCCATCAATAAGCTCTTTTCAAAATTAGGATTCACTTTAAAATTTTTCAAAAGAATAAACACTTAAAAATTAAGACCCCTTTATAATTTTTCATGAACAAAATAATTTGATAAAACTGATTTTCACAATTTAAAAGAAACCAACACACCTAAATCTTTAGAATGAACTATAGAAATCCAATATTGATTAATGGGTACATAGATGCCTTCAAGGCAACTTAAAAAATGAAAAAAAAAAAAAAACCCTTTTTTTCCCTTTGTAAATTTTTTTTAATAGTTATAAGTCCCTTTATTAGTGTGAATAGATATTATTAGTAGGATATTTTGAAAAATAAATACCAAATTTGAAATGTTTAAAGTGAAACCCAATTAGGGTTTAATAAAATAGCCCTCGATACTTAGATATCTAGTTTTTTGAAACCTTTTTAGAAAAGGTTTTCAAAATCACTAGTTAGTTGCCAAATTAGAATTCTAATTTGACCAATTTTCCTAGTTCTACTAGATGGAGACTCCTATTTTCAAAAATAAGAAACTGGGTTTTCCTTAATTTCAATCAAGGATTTAAACTGAATAGGATTAGGCTACCCCACTTAAGATGTAATGTGACCAATGAAGCCATTTCTCTAAAAACGAGTGAGGTTACAAAGTTTAAGGACTTTTAAAACCCACCATTTATGCATATATGACATTTAGAATAGATAAATAATCAAGTAAGATGACGTAACAAAGAGATGGCAACTTTGAGTTTCCCTTGTAATTTTATCATAATCAATTGTAAATATAGATTCGATGTAAATAAGTTTTCTTTCTTTTTCTTTTTTTTTTATAAAGTCTTTTCCATTCTTGTAACAATGTTTCTTTGTAATTATTCCAGAAATGGCCTACTCATCCAACTTTGTACATTTTAGAGAAAAGTTTGCTGACAAGCCCATCAACCCTAAGCCCGCTTTAGATTAGTAGCTTCAGCACTTTAATCCAAGGGAACAAGAGATCATCACCAATCAAATAAGGCCCATTCTATCACTTCCTAAGGTCAAAATCGAGATAAACTTAGTTAGGGCAAGACCCATTTTTAGGAACCCAAAGAGGTAGCTTTTTGAGTTAGACCTCACCTGATCAATCCAACACTTGAAGAGTATACTCAATTACTTCAAGCTCCTCCTTTGGAAAGCATATATACTATAAACCTAGAAGTTAACTCAATAGATGCTTTTTCAAGATTTTTGTGGTTCAAAAAGGTTGAAGTAAATAGGGCCCTAAAAAACTGCAATGCGAATTGCATCAAGTTAGAACATTTGAAAGCTTAGTTTACAACTAACCCTAATTCTAATGAGTGAACCATCCTTTATGGTGATCGAAAAACCTCAAGGCATAACAAAATTAAAGCTTTTATCCTGGCCTTATTCCAGACTATCCTATTCTCAAATGGAAAGTTCCTTATCCACTTTAGGATTGTAGAATTGGTATGCTAGTCTCTTAAAGGTATGTCTTACATCCCAACCTTACTCACAAAGCAAGTTAGAAGCCTAAATATCTTGAAAAGAAAAAACAATGGCACATTAAAGACCAGTATGGCATTACTAATGGTCTAGTTTGTAAGTCATATGAAATGTTTTGGGCTTGACTTGATCCAAGGAGAATTTACCCATAGGATTGACATAATAGATTTATTTGTTGACAAAGTCTATCTATTAGAAAAGAAATCTACTTATTATTAGGTTAAAGTCATATAAAAGTTCCAAGTTGCAAATATTTGATGGAAAGCTAGGTGGAGCAACTTTAAAATGATAATATTGGTTTGTAAGGGTTATCAAGCAGTCCCCCTAATTGGGATAAAATGGTGTCCAGGTTATACCTAAACAACATGATCAGGCAATTTAGAGGAGTTTAAGACATAATCTAAAGGCCCTTATTGGATATCACTACCCTTGATTATGAAGATCTTCATCTACTAATGCCACAAAGGATATCTAAACTCTAGGTAATCAAGAAACTTTGACAATGATAAGCTTTAAATTGACTATATTTTAACTAGTGATTTTTCATAATTTTCCCTTGAAATTTGAATTTATTTTTAGATGATGATGCTTAATTGAGTAAAAAATTATTTTCTAGGTTTTGAAACGATCTACATGAGAAAACGAGAAAATAGAAATAAGTTTCATTCAATTTAGAGCTAAAATGAGCATGTTATGACAGTTTGAAAATCGATACAACCAAATGACATAACTATATTATTCCCATTTAAAAAAAAAAAAAGAAAAGAAAATAGAAGAAATGAAGGAATGGCAGTGAGTTATACAACCATGTGACACAATCAGGTCTTCATTCATGTCGTTCATACAGACTTTATTTTGTCACTTCCTACATAAAGACTCTTTAGGTTTTTTTTTTAAAGAGACATTATGAGACGACTTTTGGAGAGCTTTTTAAGAGAAGAACACTCAAGGAAACAAAGGACCATCAAGACTTCAAGATTCAACCTTATTTAGATTTCATGATTTTCTCTTTTACAATTATTTATTCTTTGATGCAAGATCTTTACTTTTTGATGTGTAGAGAGTAAATTTTTTGTATCTAGGTCTTACGGAGCTTAGATCTACTCATGTGACATTATTTTTATTAGATTTAATTAATTCTTTAGTCTCCTTTTTTTTTATTCAACTATATATGTTTCATGATTTAAATTATTATTTTCGTAAATAATAATTTAAAATTTGATATCGCATACAAGAATTGAGAGAATTCTTATAAGATTATATCTAGGTATAATCAATGAAGATTGTTGCAAGATTAAAGATAACTAGCAAGATCTTTTTGGAATTTTGAATTATAGTGTAAAGAATTCGTTATACAATAATGTAATCTTAAGTCATACTATTAAGAAGAGATTCTAATAGGTGATTTTAAGATGACGATTAATTGGCTTGAGAAAGTAATTAATTTTAGTATAGAATTCTCCTGGTAAAAAAACATTAAAGAAGAAATTAAATTATCTTTAGGAAAAATCACATGTTAGATTTTAGGGAAACAAAGACTATAGTTTTTAAATCTTGAATTAATTTATACTTTTATTGCTTTCTTGTTTAAGTTGTTTAATATTCATTAATTTGTTGTTAATTTAGTAGCTACCGCAATTTAATTAAATTCTTTAAATTTCTTAAACTTAAATTCACTAGTTAGATAATAGAGATCTAGTGACTAATAGTAGTCAAAGCCCCTAAGGGATCAACACTTCGACTTAATATACTTACTACAATTTAATAGGTGCACTTACCTAACATCAAGTTTTTGGCACTGTTGCCAAGGACTTTTGATATTAAAATAGCTAATAGATTTATTTATCTAACCATTTTTTTTCTTATCTTTCTTGATTTCTTTTCTTTTTTTTTTTTAGCTCTATTATTTTCTTGGTGAGATCTTGACTAAATTTTTTGTTCTCTATGGTGCAATGTATGACAAGAAGCTAATCAAAAGATTTAATTAATATCAATCCTAAGATTAAGAGGACAGCTTTACACAATTTGAGGCAATTAACCTTTAAAGAAACAGTAGAGGCATTTAATCAAGGATCTCCTATTGGGTTAAAAGATGAAGTTGAGTTGGTAGAAGGCAAAGTAAAGAATCAAGAGGTAGAGCAAGAATCTAATCAAGATAGTTTACCTAAAGACATCATGGCTAATAACCAAGAACAAAACCGAATCATGTTGGACTACTCCCATTTGTCATTGATTGGTAACTAGTCTTACATTATCTAACCTATTATTATAATCAATAACTTCAAAATCAAGCTGAATATTATTCAGATGGTGTAGTAGTTTATACATTTTGATGGCCTCCAAGATGAAGAACCTAATGCACATATTTCCAACTTTTTGGACATATATGATACCTTCAAGATTAATGGGGCAACTGATGATGCTATCTACCTATGCCTCTTTCCATGTTCCTTATGTGGTCAAGCTAAGTAGTGGTTGAATTCCTTGGCAAGGAATTTAATCACAACCTAGAACAAATTGGTGGAAAAGTTCTTGAAGATGTATTTTTTGCCAACTAAAACTGCAAAACTTAGAGTTGACATCTCTTCTTTTACCTAAATTGAGGGTATGACTCTATACAACACATTAGAGCACTTTAAGGACTTACTAAGGCAATGTCCACACCATGGCCTCCCCCTTTAAATGGAAATGCAAACTTTTTACAATAGTCTCAACCTCTATAAGGAAAAAGATTAACACAGCAGCTAAAGGTACACTCAATACTAAGACACCTAAAGAAGTTTAAGCTTTGATAGAAGGTATGGCCCTAAACAATTATCAGTAGGAGAACCCCAAGGGGAAGCAAAAAGTTGCTAGTGTGTTTAAGCTCAATGTTGTATAGTTTCTGGTTACTCAGGTGGAGATGCTAAGTAAGAAAATCGAATCCCTTGCAATGAGTTCTTAACGACTACAGTTCAGCCCCAATAACTTCAACCAAGAGGGGATTGTAGGCTATAAGTAGATAGAACATGTTGATTTTTTAGGGAAACTCTCAAGACCCCAGTATAATCCCTACAAAAACACTTACAACTCAGGGTGGAGAGATCACCATAACTTTTCATAGGGAGGTCAAAATCAAGGTTAAGGCCAACAGTGGTAGGCAAGGAATCAACCTCAATTTTCCTCCACCTAGATTTCAACAACCAGTAACACCCCCACTTACTCTAAAGAAGAAGTTGGAAAGCCTCTTGAAAAAATACATTAAACCTAATGGGGTACACATGCAACAAATAGAAACTTCTCTCAAGAATCAAGAGGCTTCCATCCATAACCTACAAAATCAAATCAGACAACTTATAAGGATGCTAAATGAATGGCCATAAGGATATTTACCTAGAAATATTGAAATAAACCTCAAGGAACTTGTCATTGTAACCTTGAGAAGTAGGTGAGAGTTGCAAGTTGAGAAGGGAAAAGGTGGTGAAGTAGCTAAGAAATAAGTAGAGGTCATGGATAAGGAAAGTACATAGCTACTAAGATACAAAGAGAGTGTAGACCTACCAAAAGTGATGGAATACAAGCTGCTTATCCCTTATCTACAGTGACTTAGACAAGATTGCCTTAATCTAACTAAGCAATTCAAAAAATTCCTTAATCTTTTTAAACAACTTCACATAAACTTACCTCTTGTTGATGTTTTATTATAGATGTTAAAGGATACAAAGTTCCTAAAGGATCTTTTGTCAAACAAGAGGAAGTTAAAGGATCTTTTAACCGTTACACTTAATAAGGAATGCTCCGCACTACTCTAGAAAAAGCTACTAAAAAAATTAATAGATCTAAGGAGTTTTACTCTTCCTTGTGTGCTTGGAAGCTTATTTGTAGATAAGGCTTTAGCAAATTTAGGAGTTAGTATTAATTTGATACTATACAAATTATTCAAAAAGCTAAGGTTAAGAGAACCTAAACCAATATGCATGTGCATTCAATTAGCTAATAGGTCCACCACATAACCTAGAGGCATCATAGAGGATGTTTTAGAGCAAGTTAACAAGTTTATTTTTCTTGTTGACTTTGTTGTTCTTGACATAGATGAGGATTTTGAGGTTACATTGATCTTAGATAGAAACTGCTAGGGCAATGATTGATGTTAGTAAGCATAAGCTTATCTTAAGGGTTAGAGATAACAAAATTGTTTTCCAAAATTTAAATTCAATGCATAAGTCCCTTGACTTAGATAGCACAAGTTATGATGTTAATTCAACTAATGTTACTAAATGTTTGCAAAAAACACTTGTCAAAGAACCAGTTAATCATTGCTTGGAAAAGGAAGATAGAGAGATGGTGAAAACCCTTATTCAACATAAGGATGTAGCTTAGTTAAGAGCTAATGAGTCCAATGCAGTGAGTAAGGGGCTTAAACAATTTTGTAGACTAAGGGATAGAAAGTTAGAGCCTTCCACAAAAAAAAAAAAAAAAACCATCGATATTGGAGTGGAAACACTCAAAATATTGTTAAGAACACACTTTTGTAGTGAGAGCTCAAAGGGACTAACAAACACTCCATCTAAGTGAAAAGTAGACAAAAACGAGAAAACTCAAGCAATACAAGTTTGATGAATGGCATGATATGAAGAAACTCAGTGGAAGTCATCCAATTGGAAAAGAGAATTTGCTATACCAATGGAAAAAGGGTAAGTTTATACTTATGTGGTAAGTATGAAAGTGAGGTAAGGAAAGATATCCACCTCCACTAAGATAAAGGTAGGTAAGTCATACATTTCATCAAGCTATAGACATTAAACATAGCACTCTTAAGCGGCAACTCAAGTTTATAATTTATTTTTGAAATTTTCAGTTATTTTACATTAGAATTCCAGGCATTATCTTCTGTTTAAGTCTTACATTTTCTTTATTTAATTTTTCTTGAAAATAAAGTATATGATTCAAAAAAAGAAAGAAAAAAAAAGTTGTGTGTAGTAGGTTACACAACCAAGAGATACAAACATGTCTTTGGTCATGTCATTCCCAAAGGAGACTTTACGTAAATCATAGTGGAGGACATGACTGAGAGACACGACCGCGTCTCTAGTCGTGTCACTCCTTGGCCCCCCAACATGCATCCCCAATAGATTACATGATCGTATCTCTTGACCATGTCGTTCCTAAAATGACTTTCTTCTCACCTATAGTCACTTATACAACCAAGAGACACGATTGTATCTCTGGTCGGGTTAGCCACACTATTTAAGGCCTTACCTAAACTTGCTTCCTCACTTCCACACTTGTACTCATACAATACAATACATGGTCTCCTTTCTTCCTTGCACTATCTCACACACACACACTTAAAAAAAAAAAACACCTACACATATACATGGCACTCTCTACATTGTACTCTTTTACGCAAAAACACATACATACTTCATTTTCTTCCACATTTATATACTATCAAGGATCATCACTACTTTACTTCACTTCACTTTAAGAACAAGGTAAGTACCCCGATCTTTACTCGTTTTGTTCTTGTTCCAATATTGTGTTGCATGTATCAATTTGAAATTTTGTTTCACTTCCAGGGCGCTGCCTTTGAAACCCTACAAGGACCACTATGCTTACCAATCATAGTACAACAATCACTTGCTTTGATTTTATCCAAATTAATGACAAGGAAATTGTTTCTTCAGGATGATTCTTACTTGTGATTTAGAGCTTTCACTTTATTGTCACTTCTTAGTGATATTTAAGTATATACATACATGATCTTGTGGGTTTAAGTAGTTCATCATTAATGCAATCATTCCTTTAAAATTGGCACTAATCTTTAGGTTTGAAAGACATGGGTTGTAACACGATCGTATCACTATAGTATATCACTATAGGCATGCAATTCTTGCATGTTTGAGTTGAAGTGTTGAATTTCATTGCTTTATATACCTTGTTCTTCATTCTAGCACATAGGGCTTTAGTGTTTAATCAACATACAAGTGCTATTGATTCATGTCATTAAGGAATTAGAAGTTTAAGTATGCTTAGAATTTATGTTGTAACAATAGTTGTAAGGATTGCATGAAGAATTTCTCAAGAACATGACTACATTTTGCATGCATACCAAGTGTTTGATAAAAGTCCTAAATGAGTTATAATGTCAATTCTTCCACATTCGATTATGGTTTTGGTATAGTTCTTTATTCTAAGTGTAGGGAAACTTTTGGTCAACAAAATAGTGAATTGAATTTTCTTTTCTTTTGAATAGGACCATCGCACTATGAACTAAGCTTCAAGTTCAGAAGAAAAAGTAGATGAGAAAAAGGAAGAGGATAAAGAGTATGAAGAGAACGAGGATGAAGTTATGGATGATGTCTTCAACTAGGAAGATGTTGCTAACAAATGGTTGTTTCTTATGTGCTTTATTTAATATGGTTGTACTTGCTCCAAGTAGACTTGAGATATTTACTAGATTACCTTTTATGTTTTCTTGCTTTGTTTTTAGTTTCTTTGTTTTTCTTTTCTCTTTTATGTTTTTCTTTGTTTGGTGTATAGTGAAGTTTTGTTGCAAAGTTACAAACATAGATCTTAGAAGCTTTATATGGAGATGGTCTTTTAGGATTTTCTACTTCATGCTTCTTAACTTGCGAATATATCATTCAATTTTAAGGGAGTATCAATTTTCCTTTCCTACTTTTATATCATCTTTCCCATGATTGTTTTGATTGATTTAATTCTCATGTGTGACTTAATTCATACATTGAGGACATTGTATGGTTTTAAGTATGAGGAAGGGGGATAGAAACTCATAGAAACTTTTGCTACTTAGGAGACCAATCCTTTTTTTTTTTCAGCATACACTTAACCCAATTTTATTATGTTATTGACTTGCAATTATTTGGAAATTGATAGCTTCCAATAGATAGCAATGAATGTAATTGAATACTTGATTTGTGATGGATGAGCAATAAGATGCTAGAGTTGATAAGTGAAATTTATGTGGAGTACAGTTACAAGCTATTTAGCCTAAGAATTTTAAGGACTTAGTATTAGATCAACATTAATGGTTAAGAGTTAGTCATGATTATTTTCAAAGCTAACTTTGATGTATACTTTCATTTTAGATGACTTTAGAGCCTTATAAACCTTAGTAAAAAAGACAAATGAAATTTTCCTTTTGAGAAATCCTTAAAAACTTGAAATAGTTGGAGATATAAAGTTATACAAGTGCATGAATAATAAATAAAAAAAAGGCAAAATTGGTAAGAATTCACCTTAGTCCCTTAGAAGAGCGAGGTTAAATTCCACTACCAATGCTAAAGTAAGCTTAAAGAATAAATTAGTATGGATAGCCCTTAGTCCCTCATAAGAGCAAGGTTCTTTGCCGCTACCAATATGAGGGCTAAGTTAGTATAGATCAGTTTTGGTTTATTAGAAAAGCAAGATCCTTTCCCTGTCAAACACAATTGTCCTTAAATAATGTACTTAATTAATAATATAAATTCAGTGAATTTGAAACCCTTAACAAAAGTAAGAACTTAGCGAGATTGAAGAAAGGATGATCAAAAAATGAGTAGATATAGTATGTGCTTACTCTAAATAATTATGCTTACCGAGGTTGAAGAGAGGATTGTATACATTTTAGATAAATAGGTTAAAATTTTTATGACTCTTTCCTAATTGGTAAGACGTTAAATCCAATCTTAAGTATGAGAATCCTTGATTAAATGATCTAGGTAAACTTTAATTTACATAAATTAGCTTGTGAACTCTAGTACTTTGTGTCTTTTGGACATTGAGAAAAAAGATTGAGTATAAGAGTCAAGGAAGTTGTTTAAAGAAAATTGATTAGAGTTACAAGTTGAATCTTTTTCCAAGTTAGTGATAGCTTTTAACTTAAGAATTCTTATCCTGATTTTTCTTTGCTTTATTTGCTTGAGGGCAAGTAACTTCTTAAGTATGGGGAAGTTTGATAAGCTTTAAATTGACTATATTTTAATTAGTGATTTTTCATGAATTTTCCCTTGAAATTTAAGTTTATTTTTAGATAATGATACTTAATTGAATAAAATTTTGTTTTTTAGGTTTTCAAATGATCTACATAAGAAAATGAGATGATAGAAACAAATTTAACTCAATTTGGAGCTAAAATAAGCAAGTTATGAAGGTTTGAAAATCAATATAATCAAACAACATGACTATATCATTCCCAGTTTTAAAGAAAAAAAAAAAAAAGAAAGAAAAAAGAAAAAGAGAAGATGTGAAGGAATGGAAGTGAGTTATACGACTAGGGGATACGGTTGTACCTTAGGTCATGTCATTTGTATGAACTTTATTTTGTCGTTTCCTATATAAAGCCTTTTTAGGTTTTTTTTTAAAAAAAAAAAAGAGACATTATGAGACAACTTTTGAAGAACTTTTCAAGAGAAGAACACTCAAAGGAGCAATGGACCATGAAAACTTCAAGATTCAACCTTATTTAAATTTCATGATTTTCTCTTCTACAATTCCTAATTCTTTGATGCTCAATCTTTACTTTATGATGTGTAGATAGTAGATTTTTAGTATCTAGGTCTTATGAAACCTAAATTTACTCATGTGACATTATTTTTATTAGATTTAATTGATTCTTTAGTCTTTCCTTGATTCAACTATGTATTTTGCATGATTTAAATTATTATTTCCACAGCTAGTAATTTAGAATTTAATATATTATAAGAAAGTATAAGAGAATCAAGAGATTTCTTATAAAATTAGATCTAGGTATAGTAGATGAAGATTGTTGTAAGATTAGAGATAATTTACAAAAACTTTCTAAAATTTTGAATTATAATGTAGAGAATTCGTTGTGCAATAATGTGATTTTAGATCATGCTATTAAGAAGAGATTCTAATAGGTGATTTTAATATTAGGGTTAATTAGCTTCAGAAAGTGATTGACTTTGGTAGAGAATTCTCCTAGTTAAGAAAGATTAAAGATGAAAG
Source organism: Lumnitzera littorea (assembly GCA_024138015.1). Taxonomy (NCBI): domain Eukaryota; kingdom Viridiplantae; phylum Streptophyta; class Magnoliopsida; order Myrtales; family Combretaceae; genus Lumnitzera; species Lumnitzera littorea. The sequence continues at coordinate 51,736,172 of JAMXBB010000007.1, read as the reverse complement.
ATGAAATTAGATTATTTTTATGAAAAATCACATGTTAGATCTAGCGAAAACAAAGATTTAGGTACGGTTTTGAATCTTAAATTAATTTATACTTTTATTGCTCTCTTATTTAAGTTCTTTAATATTCATTAATTAGTTTTTAATTTAGTAGTTGCAATTTAATTTAGATTCTTTAAGTTTCTTAAACTCAAATTTGCCGATTAGATAATGGAGATCTAGTGAATATTAGTAGTCTAAGTCCCTGAGGGATCGATACTTAGACTTAATCCACTTTTTACAATTTGATAGGTATGCTTGCCTAACATCACAAAATAAAAACAATTAGCCCTATTATTGATTTAAGAGATTAGATGGGAGAAGTGGACAAGAATAGGGTCACCAAAGAATATTTGTATGATTAGCTTCACAAGGCAAGGACAATCTAATATCAAGCACCAAAGGTTATATAGCCTACACTAGTTGAGCCAAACCTTAAAATTGGGACCTATATGGATCAAGTACAAGCCCATTTAGAAGTTATCTACTAAGAGCATGACATGTGGGAAAACCTCTTTCGAGAATCCAAACAACATTCTCGTACCTTAGAACACCAATTGAAGATGGCCTAAAGAAGGCTTAGAGAATTTGAAGAAGTAGTCGAGCCTAGCTCGAAAAAGAGAAAGGAAGTAATAGTAAAACTGAATAATTAGCAAAAGAGAGCACCACCCAATCGCTAGAGAAATGACAAGAGGACTTAGGGATAGGAGTACTTTTAATCAATGTATTTTCTTTTGAAATAATGTAATGAAAACTGTGAAAGTTGAAAAATAATAAATGAAGTTACTATTTAGTTAATTAATTGTCGGTTCTCTCCTTTTGCATCTATGTGCCATACATCCTTACATTTTTACTTCTCTATTTTTATTTATTATTCATTTCACTTCCTGGTCTTAATAAAAGGTGTATACATATACATATTTGTGCTTACTTATTGTGAAGTACTCTTACTCCAGGGTTTCAAAGATAGCTTCTAAAAATCAAACCTTTCATTGAAGTTAGATCAAAACTCATTCACACACCAGAATGGCCAACTAAGGGGATGACAACAACAAAGTCAATGACAACAACAACCGTATCAACCTTGAAAACACTAATCCTACCGAGTTGACAATTCGCTCCTTAGAAAAGACCATAGTAAAAATGGTTGAACAAATGAATTTTTTGGTTGACAAAATAGTCTTGCTTAGGGCCACAACACCATCAATTTAGGGGCATTTAAAGGCTTATTGCAAAAAGAATGTCAAGGCTTCACCTCTTAAAGAGAACTATCCACAAGTTTAGCTGACATTTAAATTAGAAAGGGTCTATTCAAAGGTTAACGCAACTTTTGAGCCTAACACATATTCATTCCCTATTAAAACAAGACCAAGGCCCAGTTAAGATGGCTTAAAAGAACTGGAAAGAAAGTTGACCCAACAAATCATAGAAAAGTATGAAGGCACTTGGAAGCTATGATGGTTTTAAGCAAAGCTAGTATTACAAATTTCTCTACAAACAATGTGGGGGCTTACCCTAAAAAATTTTAGGTACTAGAGTTTAAAAACTATAATGGGACTAGATGTCTTAAATTGCACACTAGATTGTATATGTGTAAGATGAGCAAATACACCCAATATGACCAACTTATGGTACACACTTTCTAAGATAGTTTCACAAGTCCTTCACTAACTTAGTATGCCCAACTCAACCTAAACCAAGTGAACATACGGGAAAAACTTGCCAAGGAATCTTATGAGCAATACAGATTCAATGTTAAAGTGGCTCCAACAACAATTGATATAGTGAATCTTAGGAAGAAGAATAATGAGTCCTTTAAAGAGTATGCTTAGAGGTAGAGAGCCTTAGCTACAAGTTTATTTGCCCTAATGTCTAAAAGAGAACTCACTTCCACTTTTATCAATACACTTGACAAGCCCTATTTCTCCCATCTAATTGGGTAGGCCTCATCTAGTTTTACAGAGGTAGTAGCAATAGGATGTAGGATTGCAAGCTATTTCCTTTGGCAAGCTGTAAGAATTGTCTAATAGAGGGCCATCCTCTTCATCATCCACTCCCAAACTAGTAACCAATAAAGCTAAAGAAGCTACAGTCAACATGGTGATTTCAAATGCTAGGCCCAATGCTTAACTTTCTTTTAGGGTAAATCCTCTTTAAATCCAACAACAATTTAGAAACCAGCGTCAAGTCAACAAGGCTCCAAGACAGTTTACCAAAATACCAATTCCTCTTAACTAAATTTTTTAGAATCTAAAAAAGGACAACTTGATTTAGTTTGAGCTCCTTAGTGATAAATATAAACTAAGGATTTTTTATCCTAATAAAAAATGTAAATGTCAATTAGGGTAAGTAGGGCATTCAACCGATTGATGTTGGAGACTAAAAAACAAGATCCAAGATTTAATCGATGAAAGCTCGGTCTAACTAAACTTCATAGAAGCTCCAACTCCAAATATTAACAGTAACCCCTTGCTCAGCCATAACCCTATCATCAATGTAATTTTTGATGATTTGGATTCTACAATCAATATGATTGGTTTAGATAAGAAGCCTCAAGTTTTTCAATTTTACAAGAACGAGCAAGCCCTAAATGCTAAGAGGTATACCTTTCACGGCCAGTAGTACCTAAAAACTATTAGGCAACCCCATTTAATTATCAAGTATTAACCAAAAGAAATCAAGTCCATTAATAGTTGGGATTACCCAAAGTGAAAGAGTCTATGACCTAAAAGAAGATCTCAAGAAGAAAAATGTGTTAAAGGAGACAAGTAACAAAACGACTGAATATGAAGAAGGGCTATCTGCCCTTAGCAAAATGATTAAGAAAAGCAAGTACAAAATAATGGATCAATTCACTAAAAATCCAGCACAAATATCATTGATGAGTTTGCTGATGGCATTTGAACCATACAAGGTAGTTCTATTCTAAACTTTGACGAAGGTAAAAGTCCCTTGTGAAATGCCTACTAAGAAGATGGGACTGATTACCAATTTTATCCTAACCATAGATCAAATATCTTTTTCAATAGAAGATTTGAGAGAGGAGGGTAACTAACACACTAAGCCACTTTTTATAGTAGTAAGAAGCAATGACATGATCCTAAGCATAGTCTACATTGATAATGGATCATTGCTGAATGTTTGTCCTCTCACTACCCTAGACCTATTAAGTGCCGACATAACTGTAATCAGGGAAAGTTCTACTACAATTCAAGCTTTTGATGGATCTAGAAAGGTGATCATAGGGGAGATAGAGTTGCCAGTTGATATTGGCCCTCAAACATTCAATATTCAGTTCTAGGCTCTTGACATCTCGAAATCCTTTAACTTGCTCTTAGGAAGACCTTAGATACACTCAGTAAGGGCCATACCTTCAAGTCTACATCAAAAGGTCAAGTTTATCTCAAATGACCAAGTGATAACAATTCTTAGAGATCAAGACTATGATACTTATAAAGAAATGGTCATACCATATATAGGCACAAAGGAGTAAGAGGACTTCAGCTTACAAATGTTTGATAAGGTGTGCATAGTTATTGGTCCCAGCAAAGGAGAGATGGAGAAGGTAAAGTTCAAGGAAGGTCAAATTGGTACCCATGGCCTTGGTTATGTTCCAACCCCAACTAAAGAACTTTAATTGAAACAGGCGAAGGGCAAAAGAGGTTATAGATTGTACTATGCCCTAATGTCCTTTCCATCGCTGATCGAGACATTTGTTCAGGTTGACACTTAAACTACTGAATTTGCTAAAGAAAAATTCCCTAGTAAAATGAAATCAATGGGCTCATCCTTCAAGCTTCGACATCTGAATAATTGGTTCTCTATCCCTACAAAGGGCAATAGGTTTTCCTAGAGGTAAAGGGTAAACCATAGTCTAACTTTTATGAGTTATTATTGTTCCTTGATGTACTTATGAGAATTCCTTCAATATTCAATAAAATATCAATTCCCTTTTTCTCCATTGTGCTTTGTTACTCATACTTATTTCCTTTATATACTTTTTTCCCAAATCCAATGCTCTAAATGAAAGTTGAGGATACCTTATGCAGGTGGACAATGAAAATATGAACATCACTCTCGACCTTACTAGGTTAGTTGTCTGGAGTAATGTTGATGACCACAGTGAAATACAAGAAAGTTGGCAAAAACATGAATTGGGTAGAATTTCCATTGATGAGCCAATTGAAACAATCAATATATAGATCGATGATAGCCCAAAAAATTTGAAAGATTAGAAGGCACTTAAAAGAAGAGTAGAAAGTAGAGATAACCATGCTGCTATTTGAGTATCAAGATGTGTTCACGTAGTCTTATGAGGATATGCCTAGGTTAGATCCTTCGATCATAGTCCATCACTTGCCTACATGAGAGGAAATCAAACCTAAGAAACAGAAGCTAAGGAGATTCTAACTAGATATCTTCTTAAAAATCAAAGTAGAAGTTAAGAAATTACTTGAGGTCGGTTTCATTAAGGTATCTAATTATCCTAAGTGGGTGGCTAACATTATACCCATAATAAAGAAGAATGGGAAAGTCAAAGTGTGTATAGATTTCTGAGATCTCAATTAAGCAACACCTAAAGATAATTTTCCTTTTCCCCACATAAATGTCTTAATAAATAACAAGTTGGAAACCATCTCTTCTCATTTATGGAGGCTTCTCCAAATATAATCAGATCAGAATGTTTGAAGAAGATAAGACTAAGACAACCTTCATTACCACTTAGGGTACGTTTTACCCTAAGGTGATGGCCTTTAGACTCAAAAACACCAAGGCAACATACTAGAGGGTAGTGGTCACAATCTTTGACAACATAATGTACAAGAAGTAGAAGCATATGTTGACGATATAATTATGAAATCTGAAAATGGGGATAATCATGTAGACAATCTAAGGAAGTTATTTGACAAGTTAAGGAAATTTCCGTTGAAGTTGGACTTAGAAAATTATACTTTTAGGGTGACATCAGGAAAATTGTTAGGTTTTATAATCAGTCAAAGAGGCATCGAAGTAGATCCTGATAAAGTCAAAGCAATGCTCAACATGGCTTCTCTACACACACTTAAAGAGGTTAGGGGTTTATTGGGTAGGTCAAACTACGTAGTTTGGTTTATATCTTAGTTCACAGATAAATGTCGTCCTTTATTTAAGTTGCTAAAGAAGAACGCTAATGTAAAGTAGGATGAAGAGTGCAAGGAAGCTTTCACAACAATCAAGAAATACCTTATGAACCCTCCAGTTCTGGTAGCTTCTAAACTTGGGAAGCCATTGTTTTTATACCTAACCATATTGCCAGAATCCATAAGATGCATGCTTAGATAGAAAGATGAGGAAGGGAAAGAGTAGGTTGTATACTATCTGAATAAGAAATTTACAAAAGGGGAGTACAAATATTATGAAATTTAAAGAACATACTGTACTTTAGTCTAGGTCATGCATCAACTCAAACAATACACTCTCTACTATCAAATTAAATTGCCAACATAACATGATCCCCTAAAGTATTTGGTAGAAAAGCCTACCTTAATTAGTAGGATTTCAAAGTGATAGATGCTATTGTTTGAGTTCGACATCACATATGTGTGCCAAAGTTTAGTCAAGGGGTAAGCCCTAGCAGATCAACTAAGGGAGAATCCTTCTGAAGATACTCCTCAAGAAGTGTAAGTTAGATTTCCTAACGAGGATATCTTAGTAGCTGATGGTGATTCTAATAAAGAAAAAGACGAAAAACTTTTGAAATGGAAGATGTTCTTTGATAGAGCTGCTAGTGTATCTAGATGTGGAATTGAGGTAATACTAATATCTCCCAAAGGTACACAATTCCTAATGGCTATAAAGCTCATTTTCCCGTACACCAATAATATTGCTGAATATAAAGCATGTATTATAGGACTTAAAATGGCCTTAAATAAAGAGGTACGAGAGTTGGAAGTATATAGGGATTCATCACTAATAACTTGCTAGGCTCAAGGTGAATGTAAAACAAAAGATTCCAAATTAGTGCCTTACTACCAACACTTAACTGAGTTAGTGGAGAAGTTTGAGGAAATTACATTTAAATGTATCCCAAGGACTCAAAACCGATTCGCTAATGCTTTGGCCACCTTGGCATCCATGGTTCAAATATCTAGTAGGGTAGAAATTCAACCACTTAAGATCAAAATCAAAAAGTGGCTTGCTTTCTGTTTAGAGATTAAAGATGCACATGATGAAAAGCCTTGGTACTACAACATCAAAACCTTTTTGTAACAAGGCACATACCCTGATGAGGTTGAAAAGAAAGATAGAAAGATGATTAAGAGGTTGGCTACCCAATTCTTAATAAGCAAATCCACCTTATACTAGCAATCATTTGATGGTACACTCCAAAGGTGTGTAGATGAAAAAGAAGCTGAGGTTTTAATGAAAGAAGCACTTGAGGGAGTATGTGGCCCCTATATGAACGACTACATGCTTACTAAAAAGATTATAAGACTGGGATATTATTGGTCAACTATGAAAGGTGATTATATCAAACATGCCAAGCATTACCACTTATGCCAAGTTTTTGCAAATAAGATAAATGCTCCGCCTCAACAATTACATACACTATTATGTGAACCACAACCAAGAACAGAAAAAGCTGGTAATAGACAGCTCTAAAGGATATGTGCACCAATGGAACCTTCAAAGACTCACGGTACAGCACAATATGATGCACGAGTTGGTCTGGTGAGGTTCCTCACCAGCTAGCCTCACTTAAGGATTAGGATAAGAGTGGAAGAAAGGTAAACAAAACAGTGTTTATGTAAGGAAGAATATTCTATGTATTGATGATAAGCTAGCTATCTGCGGCTACTTGTACAAGGGGTATTTTTACTTAAGAATTTAAGGAAACTTGCCTAAAAAGGAAAAGACAAAAAGGGTATTGCCTTAAAGAAGTAATGTATAAGAATACAAAAGGGTAAAAATGAATATTTAAGAAAAATAATGATTAGTGTAGTAAATTCTTCACATGGTCCTATCCACGTAATAGGGATGCATTGGTGATGCGTTGGAGGATGCGAACAAAAGAGTATGAGCAGATTAGTTGTCCGACTAAGGGTAAATGGGGATTAGTCCAGGGCAACTCTCTCAGCCTCCCAACAGATGTGATGCCAAGAAATTGGTTGCCTTGAATATGGCTGAGGAGACTCACAAGGGTTGGCTACTCTCTTGGCATTCCATAAGTCAACACACAACTTCCGAGTGGTAGGTAATCATATGACTCAGCATACAAAATTGATCGGTAGTAAGGAGAAACTCAACCTCAACATGAGTAGGCTGGAGCAAGAGGATTTGTTTAGCTAGTCCCTCTAGTCCGTGAGCTCAGCTATGGGTTAAAGGTCCGGTAGCCTAATTCCTATCATTCCCTTTAGGTTGATTTGGATTTAAGATCAAATTTGAATGGTCCTCGATCAGCTCTATATCGGGGTGATTTAGATTGAGGTTGACAATGTTAATGGTGTTACAAACCCCATAGTCTTTGAGCAACTCCAATCTATAGGCATTATCATTGATCTTTTGGAGAATTTTGTAAGGTCTTTCAGCCCTTGGGGATAGTTTGTTGCTCCTTTTACTCAAAAACCTTTCCTTGCTTAGGTGTAGTTGCACCATGTCTCCTGACTGAAACTATTTCATCATCTTACCCTTAACCTTCTCTCATATTTGTCTAGCGACTTGGTCAATCTATTGAGTAACTTTGTCATAGATGTGTTGAAGGGAATATACTCAGGCTCTTGCATCAAGGTTTTCTTACTCGGATACAAGTACAAGGGTATGATTAAGGGTAATTCAGGATTAAAACCATAGACAATTTCAAAGGGGGTCTGCTTAGTGGTGTCATGTATTGTTCAATTGTAAGTAAATTCGACTATTGGCAAGTAAACATCCCAAAGTCCTTGCCTACTGTAGCTTGGAGCAGTGATTCCAAAGTATGATTAACTACTTCTGTTTAGTTGTCAGTTTAAGGGTGACAGGAAGTGTCGAATAGTAGTTTGGTTTCCATCCGACGCCACAAAGTCCTCTAAAAATGGCTCAAGAACTTAGGATCTTTGTCAAAGACTATACTTCTCGACACGTCATGTAACCGTACAATCTCCTGCAAGAAAAGAGAAGCAATAGCTAAATTATCTTTAATCTTAAAGTAAGGCACAAAGTGTACTATTTTACTAAATCTATCCACGATTACCATTATAGAATCTTTGTCTCAAGCAGTACGAGATAGTCCAAGGACAAAGTCCATGCTCGACTTTATCCAAGGTCCCATTAGAATAGGAAAAGGTGTTGCTTTCCCTTGCTCGGCTCTGCATTTAGCCCTCTTGCATAAGGCATAACCTTCAACAATTTAGTGTACATCTTGCCTCATTCTCAGCTAGAAGAAATGACCATTCAATAGCTCATAAGTCCTTCTCTCCTTAAAATGTTCAGACAATCTTCCACTATAGGCTTCCCTAATCAGCAGCTACTAAAGTGAGCAGGTCGGCATGCACAATTTCCCTCCTCAAAACAAGTATACATCTTCCATATGATATTCGCATCCATTATCCTCCCATCAACACATCGTATAAGTATGGGTCTGAAGTACAAGTCCCCAAAATATTGCTCTTTAATACTTGTAAACCCAAACAGCCTGGTCTACAATTAAGTTAAAAGCACATGTCTTCTTAAAAGAGCATCTGCAACTATGTTACTCTTTCCCTGCTTATATTTTATCACAAAATTGAATCCTTCAAGGAATTCAAGCAATCTTACTTGTCACTTTGACAACTTAGTCTGACTTCAAAGATACCTCAAGGACCCATGGTCAATATAAATAACAAATTCTCTCAGCAGTAGATAATACTACCATACTTAGAGTGCTCGAATAAGAGCCAAGTGTTCTTTGTCATACACAGAATAGTTCAATTGAAGTCCCCTAAGCTTTTCACTGTGGTGAGCAATTGGTCAACCTTCTTACATTAGGATAATACCTATTCCAAGGCCTGACGTGTCACATTCTAACTCAAATATTTTCTCGAAGTTAGGCAAAGATAGATAGGTACGGAAGTCAATCTTTCCTTTACCTTGACAAAGCTTCTTTCCTCCTTTTCTCCCCATCTAAAGTTAGTGTTCTTCTTTGTTAGCTCAATAAGGGGTACGGTGAGGGTATTGAAATTCCTCATGAATCTCCTATAGAATTGAGCCAATCTACGAAAATTTCTCACCTTAGCACAAGTAGCAGGATTCGACCATTCGACGATTGCTTGAATCTTCTCGTCTTCCACTCATAAACCTCCTCTACATACTTTATAGCCCAAGAATACTACTTCGTCATGAAAAAGGCAACATTTCTTAAGATTGATGAATAATCTCTCAGCATAGAAGACATTAAACATAATACAGAGATGTTCATAGTGACTCGGCATGTCGATACTATACACCAAGATGTCATCAAAGTACACTACAATACACTTCCCCATCAGATTTCTTAGCACATGATTCATTAGTTGCATGAAAGTGCTTAGGGCATTTGATAAGCTAAAGGGCATTATTACCTACTCATAGAGTCCATGCCAAGTTTTGAATGTAGTCTTCCACTCATCTCTCAATCTCATGTGAATTTGATGGTAGTGAAATTTTAAATCAATCTTGCTAAAAATCTTGGCTCTACTCAACTTATCCAACATATCTTCTAACCTGGGAATAGGATACCTATATTTGATCGTTATCTTATTCACGGCTTAGCTGTCGACACATACACACTAGGTTCCACCCTTTTTTGGCACTAGGAGTGCTAGAACAACACAAGGGCTGAGACTATCCCTAACATATTCTCTTTTCAGCAACTCATTGACTTGTCATTAGAGCTTAAAAGCCTGTTCGAGATTCATCGGATAGGTTGGCTTATTCAACAGTGCAATGCCGGGTATCACGTCAACACAATGATCAATTCCTCTAAGCATTAGCAATCCCTTCAACAACTATTCTGGAAACAAATCGGCATATTCATCTAGCAACTCTCTTACTTCTAAAGGTAGTTCTCCCCGCTTCTTCAATTCTAATAGATGCCTAACCAACATGAAGGTTGGTACGTCAGCTTTAACAACCTCTTGGAGCTTGACTCTACTCATCATCAAGGTCTTCTTCGATTCATGAGAAAGTTTTGTCTATAGTTTGTTAACTTCACTCAGTAGCATCAAGTTTAGCGTAATCTTCCAGCCATCCTTCCTAAACACATTTGTATTCCTATATCCGTCATAAATAACTCGTCTATCAAATAGTCATGGTTGACTAAGCAATATGTATGAAGCATACATGGGTAACGCGTCATAGAGAATCTTGTTAGAGTAATTTCCGATGGTAATCAACAGTAATGCATACTAAGTGACATATAGTGCTCTCTTCTCACTTAGCCAATGCAACTTGTACGACCTCAGGTGTATGATAGTCAATAACTTCAACCTTATGATTAGATCGGCTAATGCCATATTGGTCTAACTTCCACTATCCACAATTAGCACACTCACTTGATCATTCACCCTACAAGTGATATGAAACAAGTTCTCCCTCTGCTCCTCCTCACTTGAGGCTTCCAAGTTCATTACGCGTCGAACAACTAGGATCAACTAATCCAAGTCCTTGGCAAACACACCCTCCTCAATCGATTGATTCTCCTTAGTATCTTCTTTCTCAGTAGTGCTTTCCTCCTCCTTAGGTTCCTCATCAATGCTTTGTACTTCCAGCTTCGGAATGTCTCTCTTAATGACCATAGTCCTTTAATTCGAGCGCTAAGCAACCATATGTCCAAACCCTTAGCATTTGAAGCACTTGATCTATGTCGTCTTCCTACCAGATCCTTGCTCTTTCTCATAAGTTTGAGTCGGCATGTCACCTTTTATTCAACCCTTCTGGTCAGTCCTAATATCCCCTCATTTGATCGGGTTAGCACTTAGCTGACCTCAGTAGTCTCCCTATCCAGGTAGGCTCAACTGAACCGGTAGGTTAGTTAACATTTAGCTCCTTCTCTACCTTTCTACTCGTCGAGCAATCCGTATGGCCTCATTCATTATGGTAAATCGTTAGAGATCCACAATGTCTCAAATGTCACTCCTCAGGCTAGTAAGGAACCTAGAGATTGTCCATGCTGGTGGTTCCTCAACTTCACAACGAATCATAAGTATTTGAAATTCCTCTTCATCTCAAGCCAAGTATTTATCTCTCTGTATCCTTCTTGTCTCCTCATAGCATGGAAATTCTTCCACTACATGGCGACATAGCCAGAGAATTCAACAGTAGCAGTTCTCACTTTCTCATAATCCTCATATTGGTAATAGTCAAAAACATATTCCACTTTCTCCTCTTAATCTTAGTATTCATCCGCACTCCTAAACCCATTGAAGCTCAAAATCTTAAGCTTCATATGGTCAGATGCTTAGGGTGCTTAAGCTTGTTATTCTTCCTCATAGTACTCTTCCTCATCCTCTTTTCCCAGATCTCCCAAGTCGATCCTCTCTTCACTCGTCCACCTACTCCTCCACCTTAAACTTGGTAAGCTAGATTCTGACCTCTCGTAGGTCAAGCAACTTGTAGGGTGTTATGTACAGCTTAATCAAGTTGATAAGCCAATACATGAACAGCTCAAGTTAAATCTACTAGGTGATTAGCTACCTCATCAAGTTTCTCATCCGTACTTCTTGGAGTACCCTGAGATGGATGGCTGTGGTGGATAACACCACTATTGTCATCTCTAAAACCAACATTGATACTTGGGTCTGTCATTTCTCTGATAGGTTTAATTCTCAAACCCTTCGATTAAGTGTTTCAGCAAACACTTCCATAAGCTAGGAACTTAACAACCAGCAAACACGATAGTTAAATGAACACAGTAATTTACTCTATTTGACACACACAAAACAGAGTATAGATGGAACTTCAAAACAAATAATACAACTCAAACGAAACCTCTGCTATGATACCAAGATGATGCAAATCGCAGCCAAGAATAGATGAGGCTAGTCGTAAAGATGGGTCCAAGCTTGTCGAAAGCTTGAAAGAGTGATGGAGAAACACGTGGAAGAACAAAAAATGACATGAAAGTGAGCAAACCCACGAATAGCTCCAAAGGATGTGATGCACTAGTAAAACTTCCAAGGACTCACGACACAACTCAATATGACGTACAAGTTGCTCTAGTGAGGTTATTTGCCACCTACCCTTGTTTAAGGGTTAGGATAAGAGTGAAATAAGAGTAAACCAAATAGTATTTATGCAAGGTAGAATATTCAATGTATTAATGATAAGCTAGTTGTTTGTAGCTACATGCACAAGGGGTATTTATACCCGAAAATTTAGGGTAACTTGCTTAAAAGGGAAAAGATAAAAGGGTATTACTCCAAAGAAGTAATATACAAGAATACAAAAGGGTAAAAATGAATGTTCAAGAAAAACAATTATTAGTGTAGCAGATTCTTTATGTAGTCCTGTACACATGGTAAGGATGCATTGGTGATAACATTAGACGATGCAAACAAAAAAGTATGAGCAAATCTCTTAACCTCTTGATAAGAGTGATGCCAAGAAATTGGTTGGCTCAAACATGGTTGAGGACATCCATGAGGGTTAGCTGCTCTCTTGACATTCCACAAGTCAGCATACAACTTTTGAGAGGTTAGTAGTCATACAACTCAACATATAAAATTGATCGGTAACAAGGAGAAACTTGGCATCGGCATGAGTTGACTAAAGTAAGAGGATTCGTTTAGCCAGTCCCTTTAATCCTTGGGCTTAGCTATAGGTTAAAGGCCCGGTAGCCTGATTCTTATCATACTATCTGCACTATGGTCATTTTCAATCTAAGGTATAGCATCCAACGATTATCATTTCATACTAGTGGCCATCAACTACTTTAGTAAATGGGCTAAAGCCTCATCTTATTCATGTGTTACTAAAGGAGTAGTAGTTAAGTTCATTAAAAGGGACATTCTGGCACGTTACAGGACTCCAGAAATAATCATTATCAATAACGACACAAATCTCAACAACAATTTCATGTCAAAGTTGTGTCAGCAATTTAAGATTATCTATAAAAATTCCACTCCCTATCAACCTTAGATGAACGGTGCTGTAGAAGTTACTAACGAAAATCTCAAGAAAATCATTGAAAAGATGACCGTTACTTATTACGATTGGCACTAAATGTTACCATTTGCATTCATGGCCTATCAAACTTCAATTAAGACATCAATTGGGGCGACACCATATTCCTTAATATATGGTATTGAAGTTGTATTGCTAGTGTAAGTAAAGATCCCTTCTCTCAAAGTGCTATCAGAAACTTAATTGGATGAGACTAATTGGGTAAAGAAGCACATCTAGCAGTTGAATTTAATTGATGAAAAGAGATTGGCAGCCTTATGTCATAATTAGTGCTATTAGCGAAGAATGGCTTAAGCTTTTAATAAAAAGGTACAACCTCAAAATTTCAAAAATGGTGACGTAGTATTAAGAAAGGTTATCCCAAATATACAAGACCTTCAAGGGAAATTCACTCCAAATTACAGAGGTCCTTACATTGTAAAAAGAGTGTTGCTAAGAGGGGCTTTAATTTTGTCATAAATGGATGATTCGAGTTTGAGGGAACCTATAAATGCTAATTTAGTAAAGTTGTACTACCCTTGAAAATCAATCGAATTTTTACTTGGAACATAAAATGTTAGCAATCTTATATATTACTATGGTTTAATTTTTGTTTTTCTACAAGCAAAACCAGTATCCTTAGCTATTGTCAACATTGGATGATTCCTAATGCTTTTCCTACTCCATCAAACGGTCCTATTCTCTTAGTCCACTTGAAGAAATCTTATACACTACAAATACGAGAGAAGATGAATGTGAACTTTGGAGTAATGATAATTAATGAAAAACTCTTGAAATTCTTTATTACAAATTCACCTTCCTTGATGGGGAGATTAGTTCTCTATTTTTCAAGGCAAGGCCACATTTCACGATAGATAACCATCACCTGATAAAGGCTTAGGTCTAGTTGGGGGAAGCTAGGAGATAGTTTAGTTGAAAATTTGAGGATTTATGTAGGGCTAAAAATCTAAGACATGACCTCTCAATCCAAAGAAGACGTATTTCATATGTTAGGTCACTCTCATTAAAGTTGGTAGCAAGTAGGACGTTATGTACTCCGTTTCAAGATCAAAATGATTTTCAAAGGCTAAATCATTGGTTTTGATCAAACTTCTTAAGAAAAGGTTAGACTATTTTGGCACTATCGACAAAGCCAGGTAAGTGCTTCCATACATTTAAGCACAAAGTTAATTGGTTTTTAAATGTTGCATCTGCACTAAACTTCTATCTCATTTTAGGGCTTTAGTTAGCTTAAGGAGTACTTTGCCTATTTACCTAGGTTAGTCAGCTTAGAGGAGTACGATTAGGTTCTCATTTTAGGGTTTTAGCCAGCTCGAAGAGCACTTTACCCATTTGCCTATGTTGGTAAACTTAGAAGAGCACAACCAGGGTCTTATTTAGGGTCTTAGTTAGCTTAAAGAGCACTTTGTCCATTCACCTAAGTTAGTTAACTCAAAGGACCACAACTAGGTTCTCATTTAAAGTCTTAGCTAACTCAAGGAGCACTTTGCCCGTTCGCCTAAGTTAATCAACTTAAAGGAGCACGACTAGGATCTCTTTAGGGTTTTTGCTAACCTATGGGAATTCTACCCTCCCTTTTAGTATCTTTTAGGGTTCTTACTAACCTATAGGGGCACTACCCTCTTTTTAGTATCTTTTAAGGTTCGTGTCAGGCTATAAGGGAACTACCCTCCTTTTGGTATCTTTTAGGTTCTTGCTAACCTATAGGAAAGCTACCTTCCTTTCAGTAACTCTTGGGGTTCTTGCCAATCCATAAGGGCGCTACCCTCCTTCCAATATTGATTAGGATCTTGCTAGCCCAAAAGGGTGCTACACTCCATTTACTACCATTTTAGCATTCTTGCCAGCCTATAGAAGCATTACCTTCCATTGAGTAACTTTTAGGGATCTAGTTAACTCTTGGGGTGTTAAACCCTTCTAAAACTCACTCTCATATCTCAATCAACCCTAAAGCACCATCTTTCAACAAATCCCCAGTAGATTGGACCTAGGATAGCCAACTAGTTATAGCGCTTCTTACTACAAATTCACCCCTAGGGTAAAAATGATATCTCTTTTATCTTTATGGTTTACGATAAAGTTTTACTCAAGTTTTACTCAAGCTTTACTACAAAGAGGAGCAGCTATAGACATCCCATTTTTACCCTCTTGTAATTTTAGATTTTCTTTTAAAATAAGCGAAAAGGGTCCTAATTCAAAATAATACCCAAAAAAAAATCAAGAAAGTCCTCGATATTTTTTTTAGAATTTCTAGAACACTAAGGCAAGATCATTTGGTTTTTAGGGACACAATTTAAGCTACTTCTTTTATTTTTTAGGGTTATTTAATTTTAGGGTTGAATTTATGTTTAATGTAATAGAAAATAAACTTTTAAAAAATAATAAAAAAGGGACTTCGGTTTGGACTAAGCTCATGGCCTAATCCTCAATTAACAATTGAAGCTTGGACCAGGCCAAGCTAGTACGAGAGGGGTAAGCAGGTGCAAGCCTACGTTTTTTGTTTAGCATGTATGGAACACGCGTGCTTGGTGGTGTATTGTCACATGTACGGCATATGACTCAACTATCCATGTATTTCCTAGGCATCATCTCCTTTGATTGGTGCCTGATTCTCAACCTTTTTGCTTCTCAATCAGGTCACTGTGCATGATTTTTTAAACCAATTTTCTTCAAGATTTCACCAAATTAATGGTGAAATCTCAAAGATTACATGGCATACTTTTAATATGGACTGAAAATAAGTCTAAATTCAAATGTTTAAGGGATCAAATCGGGTCATGAAAGTAAAAAATAATAATAATAAGCATTCGAGATCTTATCTTTGCATTTATCCTTCAAATCCAAGTTGAAATGGATGTTTTGAAGCTACATTTCATTATTTTGAGTAAGGATATCAAACATTAAGCACAAAAAATTAACTTGAACATTATTAATTTCCTTTAAAGTGAAGATCAAATAATCAGATTATTAATGGAGGATCCAACGATTAAAGTTCTTATTAAGCTTAGCTAAACTCAAATTAGTATAAAAGGAGCTTGCCCATCCTTCCAAGAGGAGGAGAAACCATTCACACTCACTTAAAATCCATTATTTCACTCATTTCCTAGTACTCTCTCTCTAGCTCAAACCCCACTCTTAATATCTCTTCAAACCACCATCATCCGATGGTTATCTCATCAAACAAGCATAGCCACGAGCTATAGCACCCTCAAAAAACCAACAGATGAATAGATCCTCACTCTTAGCACTACCACATCCACCACCTAAACACCAGACCACCAATCTCTCTTCAACCATCATGAATAGCCACCATTCATTGTGGCATCGATTCTACTCCCCCTACATCCAATTAAAAACTAACAAAACCACTCTTCCCTAGTCAATTTTTCATTCAAATCAATCTAAATTGACCCCTAAGCTACTGCGGCTCTTCTTCTTCTCCAAGATCCTATGACCCAAGTTAATCAAATCCAACCACTCCTTCCTACCCACATGCTGCTTTGATCTAAGGTCCGACCTTTTCCTTTTTTTTTTTCTTATTTTATTTGTTTTGTATTTTACATTTCTGTTGTGAAAAGAAATAAAAAAAAATCCAAGAAAAAAGAAGAGAAAAAATAAAAGAGAAAAAGCAAAGGAAAACCTTTTTATTTATTTATTTATTTTTCTCTTTCGATCATAAATAGTAAGAAAAAATAATAAATAATAATTAAAAATAAGGAAAAAAAAAGAGAGAGAGAGAAAGGTTTACTACTTAGAAAAATCAATCAAAAAATAAAAATCTAATAACAAGTTCTTTTCCAAATTAAGATTCACTTCAGAATTTTTCAAAAAAATTACGACCTTTTTAGAATTTTTCATAAATCAAATAATTTGATGAAAATGTGAATTCGGTCGATTTTAAGAATTTAAAAGAAATCAACACACCTAAATTTTTGGAATGAATTATGGAAGTATCATCCTAATTGGGTATATAAGCACTTCCGAGGTGACTTAAAAATGAAAAAGAAGAACTATTTTTTTCCCTTTGTAAATTTTTTTTAATAGTTATAATTTCCTTTATCAAAGTAAATAGATATTATTAGTAGGGTGTTTTGAAAAATAAATATTAAATTTAGAATGTTTAAAGTAAAACCCAATTAGGGTTTAATAAAGTAACTCTCAATACTCAAACATTTGGTTTCTTAAAACCTCTTTAGAAAAAGTTTTTAAAATCGTAGGCTGGTAACCAAATTAGAATAAATCCACTTAATTGATTTTAATTCGATCATTTTTCTCGGTAACTCCTTCTTTTTTCAAAAACAAGAAACCGACTTTTCCTTAAATTCAATCAAGAATTTAAGCTAAATAGGCATTAGGGTTTGATTTATGTCAAATTAAGAAAAATAAATACAAACCGAAAATTTAGGTTCAACACATGGCAGTTAATGGTTAGGCTACATAACAAACGTAGCGCCCACATGGCGCAATGTCTGTATCTTTCTCTTTCTCTTTCCTTATCTTTCGCCCATTTTCTCCCTTAATACCTTATTAGGTAGCTTACTTCGTGGTAGTTTTTGACTCCTTTTCTTCAATATTTCATCAAATCAATATTAAAATCACAAAGTGCGCTCGACATGCCTCTCAATGGTACCAATTTCTTATCCAGATTCAAACATTAAGAGGGTCAAAAAGAGAGTTGAAAATCGAAAAAATCATAAATGCATAGATTTTACTCCAATTTGATTTCACTTAATTCAAGCTTTTTTTATTAAGAATCAAAGCTTTCGATGCATATTTTCAACAAGTTCAAGGATTCTTAACTGTATTTTGACTATTCATTTCATTCAAATCAAGATGAAATATGATCAATTCGCATTAAAGTTCATCAAATAGCCATAAATTTGAAAAAAATATGAATTGATTCGATTTTTGAACTTACTAAGTAAAAACATGCTTCAAAGTGTATAAATAAGGGTCCAATCTTCATTTCCCATCACCAACTCTCAATCCTACACTCTCAATCACTTTTTATCAAGCTCTCTCTCTCTCTAACATGCAGGTCTCTCTCTCTCTCTCATGAATTGAAATTTTCTTAAAGCTTCACAAGTTCAATTATGCCATCCAAGGGAATCTTCACACCTCTAACATTTAAGCTCAAGTAGTTTTGTCCATCGTTGTAACTTCAAATGCAAGTTCCACCACCCTCATGCACCAAACCTCAGCCACCACAATCTTCTACTTAAACCACCCATTAATGATGATTACTCCTTCAAGATAACCGCACAAACAAACTTATGGTGTTCAAAAACCCAATACCACAACATTGTTTGAACTTTAGCTATCCCCATGCAAAATTACGTTATCACCACCATCGATTATCGCTTCAAAAGCCCATCAAACCTTGAAACACCTCCACGAAACCCACTTTCTCCAATTCTCCAATAAGTTTTACATAAAAATTATTTTTCCCCCATTGAAAAGATGTTGAAAACCACCTTGAATTACCCCCAAGAGTAGCTTCTTCTTCATTTTCATTCTATCTAACTAGTAACCTGTAGAACAACAAGATGACCTGCACCCAATCCAAATCTAAATTCAAACTACCCTTCTATTTGTGCTTCAACCTGACTCAATACCTAGATACAGTTCCCCCTTTATCAATTTTTCAATTATTTTTCTTGTAATTGAAATTTAAATAATAATAATAATAATAATAATAAATAAATAAACAAATAAATAAGAAAAATCCTATCAGCAGTTTATTTCCATTTTCTAAAATGTTTTCAAAAGCTCCATTTTCAAAAGAAATACATGAATAAAGCATTTTAAATAATTTTTCATTAAATAAATAGAGAATAAAGCCTTCATCACTTGGAAAAAATTATTTCAAAAATAAATTCCATTAATAAACCATCTTCCAAAGCTAAGGATTCTTTTATTAGAATTTTCCAAAAAAATAAAATATTCAAAAAATTAAGACGTTTTCTTTTAAGGTTTTTATCAAATAAAAAAAAATGGATAAAAATGTAAACCCGATTATTTTCGCAAAATTGAAATGAAACCTATATATTAAAGTTTATAAATTACACAAAGTTTAATCCTTGCTAAAGAGTAGATATGTACATATGGGGTTACTTAAAATGGGAATTTTTTTTTTCCTTTTGAAATTAATCTAATTTCTTATTTTCTTCTCCTTTTTTTAAATAAATTTATTTTTCTTTATTTGTAAATTTAGAATTATTCATTTAATTTCAAAGGCTATTTGAAAAATTAAATTAAATTTAGAAGATTAATGTGATACCCATTTAGGGTTTCATAAGTTAGCCCACAAACTCAATTTGTTTGGTTTTTTGAAAAATTAATTTTTAAAAGATTTTTCTATGGACTAGTAGCTAGGTTAATGTTAATCTACCTAATTGATTCTAACCTAACCCTTTTTTCTTGACCTCGACCAAGTGGCAACTCCAATTTTTTTTTTTTTAAATTAAAAAGAAAACTAAATTTTCCTTAGTTTCTGATTAGTTCCTTAGTCTAATTAGTATTAAATTAACTAGGTTAGGGTTTAATACTAATTAGACTAAGGAAAATGAAAATAGAAAATTTATGCTTGACACACGTCAATTAATCATACATGGATACTCATTACATTTTTAACACAAACTTATTCAAGCGTACACAATCATGTTAGCATATAGATTCTAGTGAATCTAAGTGGTGATAATAGGAGGCAACATTCATTAGAAACAGCATAAAATACTCCCACAATCATACAAGGTTTACCAAAATCATGATGTTTTAAATATTAATTTATCACATTAACAATTTAAGCCATCTATCTCATAGTAAGTGAAATTTATAGCTCTTCATATCAATGTAATTGGCTTTTTCTATTCACTATTGTCTAGATAAATATCTTTGCCTATGATTCACCACTCAAATTCCCTCTTCATCTCTCCAAATGACATCACTGAGCTAGGGGATTACTCCAAAGGACCTACCATCAAAAGTGCCAAGGGAGGAGTAACTCTCAGGTAGTAATACCTCGTCACAACATCATTAGTAAAGGTGATGGATGATGAAGATCATATGGCCTGTTACTTACCTTGTTTCATGGTTAAAGGAATAGAAACTTGATGAAAATTACGGAAAGAAGTAAGAAATTTTAATTGGAAATTGTGAAAGGAAAAAAGGATAATTAGAAGAAGAAGAAAGAAAGAAAATCAAAGTTCAATGAGTGCAAAAGTGTTGGGATACTAAAAGTTTCTCCTATTTATATCTTAACATAAGATCCAAAGAGATTGTTATCAAAAAACCAACTGAACCAACAAGTTCTAACTTGATCTTATCACGTACTCTATAGAAGAAATGAATGGCTATAGTCTTCTTAGTGAAATTGTTAATGCACATGCATGCCTAATAGCTCGTTGATGCATGTCCACAACATTTAGGGTACTTCAAATAACGCGTGCAAAAACAAATCAAATGATAGCTTCCTGAGAAGGTTATAGCACCTCTGATCAAATGCTTGACAATAAGTTTATATTGCTCCACTCAACTAATTTTAGAAATGAATGCCTGACATCTTAGTTTAATGGGGTAAAAGCCTAAGGTTGCGTAGACATCCCATTACAAGGCATACCCCTCTATATACAAGCTCAGTAAAGACCTTGCCTGGACTCTACTTCACAATTGTCAAAGCATGGGTCCAGTCTAGCTTAGATTACTTACCTACTCAACTATACCACTTCACTTGAAGCTCTTGTTCAATAATTCCAATGGTTAGGTCAATGGTACATTGGATCACTTGCCTATAGAGCCCAACTGATCTAATAACTCACCCAAGGACTTTGGGGACACTACCAAGAGCTTACTCTCTTACTTACCAATCACCAACAAGAGTAAGGGGTAAGTAATTATAGGCTATTTTAGATGTAAGCCTCTAAGCCTAAGCTGACCTCCTCAAAGCATAGGCCAAGTCTATAAAGCCATCACTGATCTCTCCAGAGTCTAGGTCGAGCTCTCTAATGCTTGACTCGTTGGTCCCATTTAACAATCAAGAGTAGGATGAACTAATTGTTATAAATTAAAAATTTTAAAAATCAAAAACCGTTTAAAAGCTTTTACAAATCGTATACCCCTTTTTAAATTATGAATGGAGTAAAATAGTTTGACAAGAAGTAATAGGAAAAGTAAAAAGTATAGGGAGAAGAAGATCCAATAGAGATTTTTATATAGGTTTTACCTTATACATTAATCCTCTCTTCTAGCTCTGATGTTCGGATTCGATCATCTTTCACCGGTTGTTCTACTATATTGTAGACACCTAATTTTTGCCCCTCCATAGTCTTAATTTTTTATTATTTTTTAACAAGGGTCCTAATTCAAAAAAATAGAAAAATAAATAAAAATAATAAAAATTGACAAATGATGAAAATACCAAAAAAAATGAGAAAAAGAAAAAAATTAAAAAGAGTTTTTAGATTTTTTTTAGGAAGTAAATTATTTTAGAATCAATCATTTTAGTTTTAGCTTAGATCAAAAAATTATTTTAGGGAGTTGTGTATTTTAAGTAGAATTCAATTGTACTATAAATTAAGGCACAAGCCAACGGCCTAACGGATAAGTATTAGAGTATTTGATATGGAGTTAGTTTGAAGTCGTAAGTTCAAATCTCATTGGGCACAAATGTTCTTTTTAGTTTTATTCCTTTTATTTTGTAAGAATCGGTTGAGCCTACGAGATTTGAATTTAGTTTTAAATCTAATCAAATTTTTTAATCTAATGCAATAGAGATTGGTGAGATTCATATTTACTTTGATTTTTATCAAATTGGATTTGAATTGACATAAAAGATTCAAATCTCATTTAATTTTTATCAAATCATATATAAATCGATTTTAAATCTCTATTAAATTAGGATTTGATATGATTTAAGATTGATTTGTTTCAAAGCTATATATATACGACTTTCTCCCATGCGTGAAAAAGGGGAAGAACCCTAAGCTCCATCAACAGTAGGCCATCTGGCCTTCTCTCATAACCGCTGTCCTCATCCCAGTTCATAAACCATTGTCTAACCATCGCCTGAAGCAAACTTCACAGTCGATCTCCATCTCCAATGTCATAAGTCCCTAATCAGCAGCGCAAAACAGCAATACCAGACTACAACGCATCCACACTTCACAGCAGTCCATCTACGGTCACTATAGAAGCCATTGCATTCAAACTCCTTTTCGTGTACGACACCGATACTTCATCCACACCTATAGCAATTCGTACACGGCTCCCCGTTGACCATCCTACACTAATCAATTGAGTAACATGCTTGTCTCTTCCACATTCGACTCTATTACGTACTGCTACAATGAATTTCCGAATAATCCGCACCACTCTTCATCAATCATACACTGCAACAATCGCCAAACCCATCAACAGCCATCCTTCCCATGGCAACTGCAACAACAATGACCACAACACAGGAATCAGTTCCCGTAGTCGTGATCACAGTCCATGCCTCACAATACACACACGACTATACCTAATCTTCGACACACACTACTGCAACACATTCAGCCAACAACTTCGTTGCAGCACGCTACTAAGTAACCGTACACCTTACACAATAGTCACTTCACTACTCCGTCCATGAATCGTAACTCTACAACAGCAATGTCCGAATTACATCCTTAACAGCACATCATTACTTTCTTCACCGATCACCACAACACAAAAGCCTCTAACGCACAATACCAATCAACGAGCCCACCATGCCTTTACACCAATTCCAATCAATGCCTCATCCTTGGCCTCATACGTAGGCTAAAGCTAATAAAATTGCACTTTCTTGCATGAAGTCCACTCCCACGAAGACCCAAAAGACCAGAATCGCCTGACTCTCATCGCACGCAATTGACCCACACAGTGCCCAACCAACATCAAACAGTGACAACTAAATCAAATCCTTCATCCAGTAGTTATCTTCATCGCGCAACGGTTGCTTCCAACACACCACTCCCTAAAGCACACTCTACGTAAGTCACTGCCTTACACAGCTGTTGATCAACTTACACACGATGCCGATCCACTATCCCTTGCCTAAAGACTTGCACGCATGGACCGCATCGACAACAGCAGCAACCTTGGACCAACGCCGCACAGCAATCATCCTTTGCACGCGATACAGCAGACAACACAACCTCAGCGACAAATTCAGCACAATCGAATCCACACAATGGTAAGCCAATTCAGGTTTCAACTGTGTTTGTTTGTTCTTTTAAATTTCCTATTTATTATATATATTTTATTATAATCTTAAGTAATTTAGTATAGTTTATATATGATAGTTCTTTAGCAATAGTTTTAACATGGATTTAAGTGAAGGTTTATTTAAATAGGAGTGATATAGATATAAAAGCATATGGATATTAGATAAGGGATTGTTAAGATTAGTTTTATAGTATCATTATCTATTAGTACACACAATATATGATATATGAATAGGTTAGTATCGGGTTTTTATTATTAGTTCTTATATAAGTGTATTATGCGAATCATTTTATTTTTGGTAGATAGTTGTATATATTAGTTTAGGGGTTGTTAAGATTGATTATTTTTTAGAATTTGGTCTTTCTTAAAGATTTATTACGTAGGCAATCGTTTTTCTTTAAATAAAAATTAACAAAACACCCTTTTCAAAAAATAGGATTGTTAGAGCGTTTTTTATAAAATAACAATACTCATGAGTTAAAACCTTTTAGATTTAAAATAAAATAAAATAAAATAAATCGATTGAATACATAAACTCAGTTGGTTTCTTAAAATTAAAAAGGATCAACACATTAAAATTATTCGAAAAGAACTACGATTATTTGATCCCAGCTAGCGGGTACGTAGGTACCTTCGAGGCGACGATAAAATCTGTAGAAACTTAGATTCTTTTTTCTTTTGATTTTTTATTTTTTTATTTTTTCTTTTAAAATATTATAATTAGAAGAATATTTATAATTTCGGCAAATAGATAGTGGTACCCGTTAGGATTTAATAAATTAGCCCCCAAACTCAGAACCCTTTAGTCCTTCATTCAAATTGAAATCAAAGACCGGTAGCCAAATCGTAATCAATCCACCTAATTAATTACAGTTTCCTTCCTTTTTCCCGACTTCGGTCAGGTGGCGACTCCAAAATTTTTTCTAAGTGAAAAACTAGAATTTCCCAATTTCTTTAGTCGAGGATTAATATTAAATGGGTTAGGGTTTAGTGTTAATTGAAAGTAAGAAAATTAATTTTAAATAAAAGAAACCGAAAAATCAGGCTCGACATATATCAATTAATCAAACTTTAAAAGAATGCAAGCACTTAATCGCCAAGACCATAAACATACTACCCCATCTCACTAGCTTCAACAAAAGCTAAGTATAGGCTATAGCCAACGACCTACTCTCTCAAAGTTACAACAATTCTTCACTCTAATAAATCAATGAAATAATGAGGAAGAAAAATATTAAGTCCTCCAAAATTTTAGTACAGAAAAAGTGAAACAATGGAATGTAATCTTTTTAAATCATTATAGTAGAAATCTTGTTACTTATGAGATTTTTTTCCTTTTTATGTTTATGTTTCCCATTTAAATCTTCACATATATATAGATTGCTCTTCAACAAATATGTTTGTGATTTTTTGCTGATTTTTTTTATGTCCATTGTAGCTAATGTATCTTCTTTATTGCACAAAATCCTCTAAGTATCTTGTAGCTCTTATCTTATCTTACTATTAAATATTTGAATGAGATTGAAAGATATCTCCTAGAAGCTCTCAAATGCAAATGTGTCCTTATCAAATTAGTTTGGATGAGCTTCAATCTATCCAAATAATATTTCAAGATAATTTGTTCATAGATGGGAACTTATTTCTTTCAAGAAATTATTTAATGTAATCCCCAATGATATGATTCCAACATTAGTGGAACAAGTTAAACATATTACCTAAATATGTTTAACTAGTAGAACTAGGCTTTCAAAATAATCCAACTTAATTTTTCAAAATAGAAATTCCTTTACCAACTACAATTTAATCCAAACTGAAGCTTCTACTCGACCTTCTATAGCTTTTGCAACTAAGCATGTTATGTTAATGAAATTTTATATTGACGCTTCTGCAGGTGCTTAAATATTTTCAAACCAAAGCTTCTACTTAAGCTTTTACTGAGCTTCTCTATGGTAAGTCTTTCATTAGTTTCTACTAAAGCTTCTATAAGAGTACTTATAGTACCCCATAAATGCTTGGTGACAAAACTTTAAATCATCAAGGTGCCTTTTAATGCAATGACTTGGAGCACATCGAAACTCCGAAGTTAAGCAAACCAGAACTCCTCCGATCGAGGTATTGTCCACTATAGCATCAAACATCACACCTTTTTGTTCCCTAGTGCAAAAGCTTCCTAGGAGGTTACCTATCCTAGGTTTGACCTAGCTTGACCATGTTTAACTTCGAAGTTCTAACGTGCACCCTATAAAGCCTCGTCTCTCAAGGCATTTGCTTATACTTTTTCTTAACACTTGGTGCTTAAGAGACTGTTCGTTATGCCATCCTATAGTTAGGGATAAAGCTAAAATTGTAACAAATCTATTAACTCAAACTTCACTATGCAAATTTCTAATAAAACTTCTTTCAACTAATACAAAATAACACAGCAAAACTTCATAAAGCATGGGTCTCATTCAAAGTGTCACATTTCACTTCACCATTCAACTTACAATCCAACTAGGATAATAAACTTTTACATTCAAAAGTTTAATTCTAGAAACCTAAAAGCAACATGACAACCTTCATGCAAACTTGCTTCTAAGAACTTAATCTAAAACTTTGTAACGAATCGCTCTCTCTTTTACCCAACCCAACCTCCAAGTCTTGGCTTGTTTTGTCTTTAGTACCTAAGGTTAGATGAGTTAACCCCTTAACTCAAGTTTTGAGCCAAGTAAGTATAAAACTAAACATAGAAAGCATAGCAATCAAGTATTGTAGATCTTAATAAGCAATATGTCACACCCCAAACCAGAGAATCATAACAGTTCCGCTATGTAAACCAACCTACGCTAAAAAGTAACCTCCTTAGCTACTAACGTAAGTATAGCCTACACAAGGCGTTCACCACTCTACTACTTAAAAGCGCCCATTCAATACCTAATAAGAATCAAACCTATGATATAACCTTTAAAAATAGATTCTAAAAAATAATTTTTACAACTAAAATTACTAAAATCCATAAGCTTATAGAGCATGGAATAAATTTCATTGACTTAAAACTAAAGGTCACTTAAGGAAACCCTAATAGTTTACTTAAAGTTAGTACAGTTGATATTCCAAATAGAAATCCAATCAAGTCAATCTTGAATCTCACTCCCTGACCCCGTTCTCTAGCTTTCTAGTGAATCTACTAAGGAAACCTGCAAAACAACTATAGGTGAATGAGCGACAACTTGCTTAGCAAGTGAGATAGAGATAGTAGCACATATCTGACACAAAAAAAAAAAACCATGGTTTTCAAGCAATTTAATTAGATGCAATGTATGATCAAGCAAATGCCATCGCACGAAGTTGACCGGTCATTATGAGATCAGAGAAATTACACCTACTCTAATCCAAGTTCTAAGGAGTTTAACACTGCGCATTTGTGAATTTGGTCACCAAACCAGGGCTTGTGCAATAAAGAACACGCTCCTCCCGAGACTACCTTCGAACCAATTATCCCAACTTGACTGTGACCACCTCCCCTATCAAGGTAGGAAGAGGACCATTTCTACTATCCTCAACGAAGGCATCCATGTTTGGCCTACACTTCAGTTGTTAGCCCTAGTGGGTTACGATGCAAATTCAGTTAGTGGTTAGGCTAAATTTGTGTTATATTACTTTTAGGGCAATCAAGCAAATTCAAATAATCTAAAGCATGTAATATCATGAAACAATCAATCCAGCACTCAAATAGCACAACAGTATTCAAGCATACACGCTGCATGTGCATAAGCAACTAACTTACAACCACAAACAAGACATATACTAAGGTCTCCAAGTATTCTTAACAATACTTTAAAGTACAATGAAACACTTATCTTACTTACTTAGATATTGATGCTCATTCTCTTCATATGTTGTTCTCATCTCCTCTTTCTTTATTATCCCTAAAATTTAACATAACATCTTTAGTTCATATCCATTATATAACATATGTGTTCATTGTAGATATTTAAGTATATTTCTAATTGTGTTAAGTAAGTTTTTCTAAGGTGTTTATTAAATATTAGTTTAAAATAGGATACCTTTTGACAAAGTTTCTGACTTAATACAAATTCTTGCCCAGTAATTTCTGATCCATGTTCTAACTTCAATAAATCCTTAGAGAATATAATCAAGCGACTTTTTGATCTATTCTCCAACTTCCAATGATCCAACATTCAGTACCAACCATCTTCAAACTTCCAATTGTTCTTATATTCCACATCTTCCATCGAACTACTTTCTCACTTAGGTTTTGACCTAATGTTATAGTATGGGCTATTCTCCTAGTGACTTCTAACTCTTGTTCTAACTCTAATAAAGTTATGAAATTCATATACAAATTACTAACTGATCTACTATTGAACTCTGAGTGTGGTCAAGGATATCCAACACCAACAACATTCTAACCTAGTTTTTGACGAAGTTTCCGAACCTCAATCCAAAGTTACATTCTTATTTAGGAAGTTCCTGACTTACAACTTATCTCAAGAAATAGGATAGAGTCAAAATATAAACCACTCCTTGGTATAGATCCCATTTTCTTAGTATATTCAACATATTCACCCTAAATCACATTCTGACTTACTTTCTAACATAGTTTCTGACCCTACTACTACTAATACATTTAATTACTTCACATATACTCCACTTTCCCTGCATTTTTAGAAGTATATAACTTGTATAACTAGTAAGTATCAACTAAAACTTCAATCTTCCACTTCCTTTCTCCCTCATATTATCCATTAGTTTACAAGTATACCAAATAATTGAAAAATCTAACCTTAAATCACCAAATACCCATTTTTAACTTATAAATTATCCTTCCTAAATTCATACTAAATCACTTTTAGCTACTGTTTGTGGGGAAATTTAGTATATACCATGGTTTTAGAAAATTTCATTAATCTCTTTTGATAAAATACCCTATCCAGCGCACTATTTATACAAAAACAGAATTTTCTCAAAAACCCAACAACTAAATTTTAGAAATCTAACCACTCAACATCAAAATATAACACCGTAAGTATGTCCATAAAATTTGATGTCTAAACTACATGAATCAATCTTTCAAAAACCTAATCGAAAATTGTTATGCAAGATGTTTTTCTTAAGGACCCCATGTCTATACACAAAATTTTGAAAATCTGATTGAATATTTGAATTTCTCATGCAAAAATACATAGGGAAACCAAATTTCAAATTTTTTGGAGTTCATTTGCTATTTTTTCCCAAAATTTTTATAAAATTGGAGAGATCGATGACTTACTAAAAGTCCAAGCTCTGACCGCTATCTAAGGGTGAAGGATTGTCTTCTTAAGTTGATGCCATCTCCTCTATCTCCAAGTGGTTTGGTTCACTTACAATTGGTCTTCTTCCTTAAGATCACTTAAAACCCTAAAGTTACAACTAAATTTTCCAAATTTTGTTCTTCACTTTCTCTCTCTACATTTTCCACTTCTAGAATTTTTCCAAGCCTTGTAATTGCCTAAACTTGTTCTAGATAGCAAATGGCCTTTTTTTATGTCTCCAATTGAGTTGCTCTTGATTTTTTTCTAACCTTAATACAAATGTATATGGCTATGCTTAGGTGTCAAGAGGTTAAAATCTTATCCCATGCATTTCCTAAACTCATTTCACACAACAACATGTTTTATAGCTATTTAAGAAAATTTTTACCATTTTTTCCTAATTTTATTAATTTATTTAGTGATTTATACGTAATTTCGGGTATTTATGATAATTACGAGTATATATATTTACATAATAATTATACCTGATGTATATACATGCCTTTTATATATTACTTAGTGTCCAATATTAATTATATTACTACTATAATATATCTTCGAGTATTCATTAATTTTCGAAACTTATGCTGCGTGTATCCGATAATATAATAACGATATAATAAATCCTTATTATTTTAGCTATATTCTTAATATTTTATTATATGTTTAAATTCTGAACTTACGTAATCACTTCAACTAATATCCTGAGCCTATACGTAAGTTTTTACTTTTAATCAAGTTACTTTCCCGAGTACCCTAAATCAGCCACCAAACCTAGTCGCGCTATTACAAGTCTCACATAGTACATATTATTTATTTGATAATTCTAACATCATCAACAATACAATACATTCAAGTCATCAAACTAAATCAAATACACATGCAACGATTCATCCCTCATACTATGCTAATACACATGATATGCATCAATACCAATATCTTATGCTCTTCCAATTTACTCATCTGATTAGTCAGTATAATCGAACATCTGAATATAACGTCCAGGAACCTAAGGCAACAAGGAACTGTTAAAACCTTACATCTAGCTAGCCTAGTTGAAACCACACTTCATGGCTATAATAAATTAAGTAATGCAATTCTATATACTCAAAACTTAACCTAGCAATATTTAAGTTTTCAGAAACATGACCTATAAGTCATTTCATGCCATGCCATGAATGCAATAAATAATACAATAATCCAATATCAAGCACAAACTTTAGATTCCACCACATCGATATCTCAATTAATTCAACTTTAGCTTTGTGTCATAACTTATAATTCATCCCCTTCATATAAGGTTTTCTTAAGTGAACACCCAAAATGACAGTTCATTTTCTGAGTTTTCTGAGCAGTAAAATGTATTCAAATACCCGAGTATGTCAACTAACTAGATAAGTAAATTAAAAGAACATAGTACTAATGCATGCCGAGTGCATGAGCATAGCATGTTGCATTATTAGCAATAAATGTTTGGTTTGGCTAATGTATGTGTGAAGGTAAACCTACTAATGATAATTGAAATGTTTATATTATATTACTTGTTATCGACTCTCACTCGGCTTCAATAGCTAATAGGATAAAATGTTTTTCCTTAGGTTAACAGTATCATGAAGGGCCCAACACTACGAGTGATATATTCTAAGAGCATTAGTTGGAGTCAACGACTTTTGGATCGAACCTATGCTAAGTCAAAAGTCTTACTATTTCAAAGACAAAAAAAAATTATATGTTTTGATGTAAACAATAGGTTGTACAAATAAGTTATAACCAAAGATCTAACTACATTCCATTATAGCATCCCTATTATTACATAAATAAAGTTGTCTTTTAATAAATGCATAGGTTAAATTAAGTTTCTAATAGGCATTCCTATATAATGGTGCATCCCGTGCTAAGTCAAGATGTGACATCCTTTAAGTAGTATCAAAGCACACTACCAGTAAAAAGGGCAAGTCTCTAACTAATAAGGGTCTTGGACTTTGTAACAAAACTAACAAGGACGTTAGTTTTATAGAGAGATGGATTATAGTATCCCTTAAATACTAGGTGATAGAACTATAAATCATAAGGCACC
Source organism: Lumnitzera littorea (assembly GCA_024138015.1). Classification (NCBI taxonomy): domain Eukaryota; kingdom Viridiplantae; phylum Streptophyta; class Magnoliopsida; order Myrtales; family Combretaceae; genus Lumnitzera; species Lumnitzera littorea. Next base: position 51,705,365 of record JAMXBB010000007.1, on the reverse strand, counting down.
TTTTAATGCAGTAGCTTAGAGCACATCATAACTTTGAAGTTAAGTGAGCTCAAGTTCAATTAATCCTAGAATGGGTGACCTCTTAAAAAGTTGTTGCACTAGGGGACAACACTGTGCGGTATCTAACAATAAACAGGACAATACTTTGGTTAGAAGAGTTTCGGTTAGGTCGTTATAATATTGAAGTCATGTTTTTGTTCTACTTAAATATCTACCTTCTACTCAAACTTCTATTAGCATTTCTAGGATAACAATTTAACTAAACCTTCTACTTAAACATCTATAAGTGCTCTTTTATTTTATCTCAACCAAAGCTTCTATCTAAAGTTTTAGAAGTATTGAGAGTCCAATTCGCTTATTCAATAACCATCTATTAGAGCTTCTACAACTTCTTTTTCTTTATAGATCACCAAATTTCAGCTTCTACCAAACGTTTTACACACTCAAAATCCTTTAAATGCCATATTAGCAAACTTTAAGCCTTTTTGTCATTATTAAAACTAAAGTAAGAGAGAGCTCAATACAATTGACCTTATCATGTTCTCAATTTCACCAAATTTAACATTTTTATGTGGTATTTCTAGAGCTAGTGTTTGATTAAAGAACAATCAAATTATTTGTCATGGAGAAATTGAGATATGGTACAGAATATTTGAAGCTAAAGGTGATTTCTATTTACTTTTTTCTATTAAGGTGGGGATCATTTTGTAAATCCGCGGAACGAACCTGCATACATATGTCTGTATACATATATGTATGGCAAAAGCAACTTTTAAACTGTGATATTCGTCTTCAAAAACCAACAAAAATAACTTGGCATAATATAGATATGGACATAAACTTGGTATGGTAGAGATATATAGTTACAAATGATAATTTACAGACGAATTTGTATAACACAAGAATATATGACACATTCTAAAAGCTACTAGAGAAACAAGAAATCCATCGCAATAGCCTTAAATTCGCTTCGTTGCATAAACCGACATGGCGCCAAATTTAAAGGGAAAACAACTTTTTGCATCATGTGGTGAATCATCGTTCTTTCCTGGACGTTGCTTCCCCGAAGTATCATCCATGTTGTCTATGCGAAGCCCGTTAGAGAAAGAAAGAGACAACGTCGAGGAAGAACTTGAATTGCGGGGCGAGTACGGCAATACCATCAGCTCCCCATTGGAGCAGCTCCAAAAATCCAAGTTTTCAAGCTTGTTAGACCCTTGAACACCATCAGTATTATTATCCAATGATTTCCCTCCCGAGCTGATCTCTTTGGCCCTCTTATTTCTTCGGTATTTCCTAATTTTCCTCCAAAATTTAATCGGTATAGATCGCTTTGTTTCCTTCTCGTGATCATCAACAACTATACATGGTTTGGGTAGTGACATGCTAAGGATTGCAGGTGGAGGGCTTAGTGTTGGGAGAGAATCCTGTTTTGGTAAATACTTTGGTGTACCAGGTTGTCTTTCCCACCGAAAAGGAACCCCTTCGGGGCTCCTACAGTAATAACTGATTCGGGAGGAGCAACCCAGTGAATTGTTTCTGGACAGGACTCTATTGGGGAAAAAATCATTACCATCTTCTTCTTGTAGCAAAGAACCCTTCTTCTCAAGACGATAATTCATGCTTTTTCTTTCTTCCTTCTAATGATTTGGTACTAGTACTAAGAGAATTGATTGCAACGGGGAACTCTATATATGGTTCGAAAGTGGTGCTGTACCAGTATGTATATAAAAGGAATACGCATTGGGGGCTGATCCCACTTTCTACGAACGAATACATACATATTTGTTAATTATTCATAAGAATTTTTTTTTAATTTATAGATTTAAAAGAATCATCCCATCTTAATTGAAAACATAAATATTTTTTTAAAAAGAAATCAAGCTCTACTTCCATGTTCTTTCTTTTTTTATTGATTCTTTTCCAATCTAGATATATGTTCCATACACTTAATTTTGAACCATCCTTACTAACCAATTTTTTTTCCTTTTGCTTTCAACCTCGACACAAATCGAAGATAGGATTCCTCTGAATCAGAAAGAGATGTTAAAAAAGAGAAGATAAAAAAACGATTTTGTTTTTTAACAGTATAGGGGTGGAAATTATTCTTCCTGCGTTAATTGTTATGACAATTGAAAAACCTACTTTAGTGAAATGTCACCTGCGATAATGCATTAACCTATCAAGATTGTTAATCCGTTTCTTTCGTTTGGAGTGACTTGACTTGCATTATTTAGATGTAAACAAGTAAGCAATTTCAAAGAGTGTCTTTGCACGAAAGGTTACGTGTAATGTCCTAAATGTGATGCCGGCAACCTTTGCATGTGCCTCTTACCAAGTCCCTAAGAATGGTGATTCACTGTTCATATAAACTACATTAAATATTATAGGAAATTGTAAATAATCCCTCTAAACAATGATTTATATGTGGATTGACTCTCTAAATTTTCAAAGTATGATTTTTGACCCCATAATCTTTAATAAACAAGCAATACAAATGATATTATCTTTTTAGTTAAAAATTATTACAATATAATCAAAATTTATGAGGTCTTAAAGAAATTTTTGACAAGTTAAGAGAATATTTATATACCAAAATCAAAGCTTAAAGTGGTTATTCTCAACTTATAAGAGTCTTTTTTTTTTATTTATCAAAATTTAGGGAATCAAAAATCACATTTTTAAAAGTTGAGGGAATCAATCCGTATCTAAATCAAAGTTTAAGAGTATTATTTATATTTTTCCTTAAATATTGTACTGTAGATAGCAAAATCAAATATAGCTATTATTTATCTTGTCATGGAAATCAAAATCAAATTTACAGTATCTATTATTATATATACTTTTATGGTAAATTGTAAATATATCCCCTTATATTTGTTTTATGTGCATTTATCTCCTTTATCTTCAAAAACAGGCATTTTGACATCAAATTTTTAAAACATGTGCTTCTAGATTCTATTTTTCTATTTTCAATCTTGTATAAAATAATGGAAAAAATTCAAAACATCCAATTTTGAAGAAGAAGAAGAATAATTACCGTTTCTTGTGTTTTAAGTATTTTAATAAATTACTAGACCGGTCTTTATTTTCATTTTTTATATTCTTATAATAGGTAAAATATCATACAGGGATCTAACAAGACCTTTTTGGAAGATTAGTGGCTCATGCACTTATTCAAAGATAAAGCGGTTTAAATGCACAAGAAGTGAATATAATGTGACATATTTGCAATTTATCCTATTAAAAATAAGTTGCTATATATGTATATATATATTACAAATAATTATCTAGTATTCATATTTTGAAACAAATCATGTTTATTATATTAATATAAATACAAGTATGCTCCTGCATGCTTAACCAACATTATTTTGTATATCATTGTGATATAAAAATTTGGTATATTATTTAGTACTTATATTTTGACACATTTTGTTTAGCCTATATACATAAACATATTTAGATAATTACGATTCATAATTATCTCTATCCCTATTGTTAGGTTCTCAATTCGTCTCTTTTTTTCTCTCTCTTCCACGCTCTTATATTTCCAATCCCATTCCCTATTTTCCCTTTTTCTCCACTCTCCTCCGATTTCTGATATTTCCCATCCGATTCCCTTTTGTTACTACTGTCTCATCTCATGCCTTTACACTTGTCAAACTCAAATACCCCGATAACATTCTATTTTTACATTTTTTTTTTCAATTAATGAATCCTATATAATCTAGTATAATATATAATTTAAAAAAAAAAATTATCGTTTGTACGTTTCCATTAGTAATACATTTTATAATACCTTTTGGATGTTTATAATTTTTATTTCTTATTACATACACATTTTCAAAACTAGTATTATTTGGCCACTAACGATTTTTTTTTTTTTTCCTAATAATATGCTCAAAAATATATTTTCTATGCGAACAATGGTAAGAGTCGTGATCCTCTCATAGCTTAACATAAAATCCCATAGCTCCAGGTTTCTCTGAGAGAGTTGTAACTAAATAAACTGATATAGTGACTAGGGCATTGTCACGAACACTATCTTAACTTTACATGTTTTGCTATTTTACGCTGTAAGATTCAAGTTATAAATTTGTAAGCTTAATTAAAAGTTCCATTGCTATTATTACCCTAACTATTTTCCATTAACCAATCATCATTAAAAAGTAATAGTATGCGTCAACACATATAAACTTGGTGTGATTAATTTCGCACAAATTGAGTTTTAATTTTATTTGTTTTGTTTTATTATTTTATTGCATCCATTTATTTCAGTTTCCTCAGTTCGACTGATGATATGCATCTTTTCTCAATGAAATGGATGCATGATTCGCATTCTATTAACTTATTTGGAATGATGAAATTAAAACTTACACGTGACTGGTTATTATTTACTTCTAGTGATAACTAAGGTTAGCAGTCAATAACGAAAAAAAAAAAAAACAGAGGTAAAGATAGTAGTAATTAAATTTTCTATTAGGTATATAGTTTCACAACTTAAAACATATCAGGTGTAGAATTACGAAAAGGTGAAAGGTTTAGTAGTCAATGCAACATTGCCCCAATAGTATTTCATATATAAATGCAAAAATACTATCAATAGTCATATCAAACCAATAATTAATGTAAAATAATTTATATGCATACATTATTGATATATTAATTACAATGAGTTTTAAGTAGTTTCACAAATATTTATATACTTTATTGAAATCTGTGCATGACATAAGTGTTTAACTAGTGATATATAATTTTTCATCCATCCAATAGTCGATCCACGATAATTTAGAGTAGTGTAATATTTCTCTCATGCAAAGAAGGCACCAAAAATAATAGATATATTTTGAAATTTGAATTTAAAAGATAAAATATATTTCAATATCATTCTATAAAAAAGATACCATATGATCCGTTTGGATGAATAATTTACGAAGGCACTTCTTCGTAGAGATGTAAAAAGGCAAAATTGCGCAGCTGATGTCTTGGGCCAATCTTCCTAATCACTAAATTTCGTTGACTTTCTAATGTCTTTGCGTGTTTGTTGTTGCACGGCAGGCGACTTTAACCATCTGCTTTCAGTATGGCCAAGAAATTGCTCCTCGTTTTCGTGGACCGAATGTTTTGATATATCATAAAATGACTTTTCATACCTGACCGATAAAATTAGAGGTAATCGTAATTTACTTCTTTTATGGTGGGAAAATATGATTATTTTCAATTGTAGAATAACCTTTAACCAAATCAAAGAAACTGAAGATTGGAGGCTACACACTTACAAAATTTCGGAGGACAAAAGCTGTCCCGCCGCTTGAGAAACAGAGAATCTAGCTTTACTGAGATATGCTCTAAAAGATACTAACATCAAGTCTAACATAAAGTGAAATAAAAACGAATTAAGGGAGGAAGCTTCAGTATTGTGTATTAAACTAGGTGCAGGAGTTGTCAATCCATTATCATCACAAAGTTGATTCATATAGGTATTATAGTCTCATTCACGTAGATCAGGTGAACCTACTTATAGAACTCCTTAGAATAAATCCAAACAGCAAAGAGTCCACAAAATGGAAAAGCAATTTATTTGGGATACCATTAACTGTAATATCAATCATGCTGTCAAAAAAGGGGAAAAAAATAAAAGATGTAATATAAGACAATGCGTGAAATACCACCACAGTAAGAGAAATAGATTGACAAGTAGTTTATAGTAATCGGACTTTGTCTTTCCGAGAAAAGAAGCGATCTGGTTGGACTACTTGGTGAGGGTTTAAGGTGTCAAATATAGTTGTAATGAAGAATAAGGTTCATAGAAGGAAAAAATAAACAAATAAAAAAAATTGAAAAAAAAAAGAGAAGAAAAAAAGAATAAGCTCCGTCAAAATAAGTTACCAATATGTATTAGGGATAGAGCAAGTAACTATATTAAAACACGTAGTTGTTCTATCTTACTTGATCGGCTTGGTTCAATGTAAGTATTTCGAAGGTCACAATGTAAACAATATGACCTTCTAGAGCATGCTCATATAAGATTAGTACAAGTACAACATCTCTATACACTATATCTACTTCAAAACCTCTACTTGAAGATATATAAGGTATATGTTTTAAGGTATCTTGTATCCATCTATAAAAAATTATTAATTAACAATATTAAATATAACAAGATACTATATTTTTCCCTAAAACATTGTTGTTGCTTTCTACTATAGCCTTATATTAAATAAAGGAGAGTATGCATACTTCTTCATGTGATTTGAATAAAGCTATTGATAAGAGCCTCAACTGTCATATTTATAACCTTATGATTATATAAATCATTATCATCTACTATAGGATGATTTATGCATCTCCTTCTGTTTGTTTGTGTGAAGAATAGGATGTTGAGATACAAAATTTTCCAAACATAAATTATAAGAATGTGCTTATCTAAGTTGCAAATCTATTCATACTACAAAAAAAAATTGACAATAGATTATAATTGTACAGGTATTGCATGATAAATTGATATATACATTAGTTACAAAATATGCTAATATTGAGAGGTTCATTAAGGTTCCCTCTACCCACAAGTTCCTCAGGATATAAGATCTAAGATGGTTCCCGAATGTTACGGTGCAAGTTTAGGTTTGAAAATTATGGGAATTAGTAGCTATAGAACAAGATATGAATATAGTCTTATACTACACATACATTATACCTGCTTATGCATAACATCTATATTGTTAAAGAAATAGAAGTTTATCACTCTCCACACCTAGATTATAGGATTATGTAATACCAAAAATAAGAAGATCTAATACCAGTAATAACCAAAAGTCGACCCCCATTTTTATGGGGTCGACTCTTTAACCCAATAACAACATTGCTCTCAGGTTATTGTTTGAATTTCATCGATAGAAATTGTTTTCTTTAAGCCTTGAAGAAAGCTTGTGTTTGCAAGAAAAAACACAGTTAGCAAGCGTTGGGGGGTTGTCTAACATGGCCATCCCGATATTTAAGTTGGTGTATGTAGTATTAAATGAATGAGAGCAAGAGGACTTATGTGTGTATATAAAAAGTGTCTTACCTATAAGGTTTGATCCCTATTTATGGGTTTCAAGGAAGACAATCTGGATAGATTTGTATCTTACACAATCAAGCAAGTGTATCTTTTGAATAGAAACAGTTTGAGATTCCTGGATGTGACATGGCACCTTGGTTATTCCCATGGAGCTATGCTTCTACAATACTCCTCAATATTTGAGATCCAAGCTTCTTAGATGGACCACTAAACTTTGAGGCCCTTGCGACATGGATGCCATAGGCCTAACCAGAGTACAGGGATCGGAATATCATCCCAACCTCCAAGTCCAAGTATAGTAAAGATCAGTCATAGGAAGGATAGCATTCTAAGGCTAGAATTTGGATTTCCATGGATCGTTCGTAGACCATAATAGGATGGCCTATGGTCCATAGAGGTTAGAATGGGCCTTAAGAGCCTAGAATCCAAAATTACCCATCAACACTTGTCCCCACACCCTCCTCCACCCCCTAAGTCTAGTTGTTGAGGAATCAGCATGGAGATTAGATACATGGACAAGATGCTAAGGCACTTTTTGAGCAAACTATCACTATACTTCAATCGTTGGACAAACTTCACATGTCTACCGTAGAGTGGCTTTCACATAGTGACAATGATGTTTTCCTAAGGGTTAGTAAACTAACTTGGGTGCCCCAATAGGTAGACTTATAGCATCCCCATTGTGCTATAAACCCTTGTCTTTGGCTGAGTTAAGTTTCATCTTCAAACCAAGGATTTTACTTAAGCTATTCGTTCTTCCACACCGTAGTGAACTTAAGATTATATGCTACTCCTAATTTGAGATGTTGTAGTGTTCTAAGGATGATTCTTTTAAATTTGAAATGTATCGTACGATTTTCTTTGATCTTTTAATGATGTCTGAGGATTCTTACTCATTTAATCCAAAAATGGCCTACTAGCACAATCCAGGAGACAATCACATCATGCCCCCCTAAACTTCCCTTAACCACTAAAGGCCTAAATCCCGAGGCCATAATTATAAAAGGGCTTTCAATTGTATATTTCACACCTTTTGCACAATTATAGCACAAGTTTTACAATTGCTTAGACTTTCCTCTACAAATAATTACTCAACTCCTAATTGACTTGAAGGAATTTAATTTTCTCCTCAAAACGCAAGAGGTATGGTTGATTCAAGTGAGGATTCAAGATTAAAGTCATATGGCTTCTTCACCATTGCAAAAATGAAAAGTGATGTCAATGACAAGATGTTGAAAAGAGTGCCTCGTCCTTTGATAAAGGTGACGTCAACTAAGCACAAAGGAGAAAGTAGCAGTGACACAAGGAAGTTAAGCACATACAAGCGAAAACAAATGTAGACAGTCTTGCTTCCTTGTTATGGCTATTTAAATAAGGATGACCATAACACCAAGGAGTTGGTAGTACCTATCTTCAACCAGTTTACTAACATAGAGTCCACTCCCCATAGTTAATACAATATGATCTCTAAGGTAGAAGTGGGCTATCTGATCACAAAGTATTTCAAGGATTAACTACTAAGCATTCATATGTACGTAATCGACATGAACAACAAGGTCATACTAATCCATACTAACGAATTTTATCTCTACTAGTTACAATTTAAGCAAGAGGACTCTGGTTCCCATTTACAAACTTCCAAATGAGGTTTCTCAATTATTACTACATCTATTTGCACAACTAGTCCTGAACAGTATCAAGATCTTAGTAACCTTTAAGGCCTTATGCACTTAGCTTGAGGTAAGCCTAATGCCGACCTTTTGCTAATACTTCTCTCCCTAAGGAAGAAATGGGATAAATGGAACTACATCTTGACGCACTTTGGTAAGAAGATCCCGGAAGGCCTAAAGTCTTCAATTCATGACTAGAGGAAGAAATTTATGCTCATCTGGTATATCAAAAGCTAGATTTTTAGATGAATTAGACAATCATAGTCTAAACTAGTAAGATTAGGATACTGAAGGCCCAATCGTATCCTCCATTACTTCCATCGTCAAAATGAAGTCCCTTAAGATGCCAAGACCTTAGTAGGTTGGTTCCATTAAGGTGAGCTGATCCTCTAAGATGAGGAAGAAGAGGTCAGGAGTAATAGAGGAGATCGATGTACTTTACTCTTTTATGCCACGCCGACATCGATGTAGAGCTATAGTTGTCGCCTATCAATGTCTAATGGAGCTTCTTAGAGCTTAAGCTCATGCTCAACATAGAGCTTAAGCTTATCCTCAACATAGTTATACTCGTAAGTTATTCTTACATTCTTGATGCATCTTCGAGGTTGGGATATATGGAGAAGCACTACAACAAGCTAAACAAAAGAAAACAAAATGAATGACACTAACAATCCTATCAAGTGCCACAAGCTCACCATAATATGATTCTACCACTCAATGTTACACAAGAATGAGATGGTTAAGGTTACTTGCAACTAACTTTTGCTAAAGAAGGTGGATAAAAACAAAGTTTAGAAGAGTATTCTTAAAGAAGAAGTTCTGTATTTCGATAAAAGTTAGTGGATGATGTCTACATACAACAAAATGAGGCTTATATATAACCTCTTTAAGGTTACATAATGCAAGAAAAGACAAGAATGGGTAAACTACACATAAGATTCAAGAGATTTCTAAGACTAGTGCCAAAAAGGATAAAAATGATAAATATAATACAATGTATGAAGAGGAATCATTTTTGAATGTTGTACTAGGGGCATGTGTCAACTAACAGTTGGTAACTATAGTAACAAATGAGAATGAAGTGTACTCGACTACTCTTATAAGTTAAAGCCCTTGGCATAAATTAGCTAATCGTTTGAGGTAAACAACTTAGTAAGGGACAAATCTAGTCAAAAGGCAAAATGGGTTGAATGGGTATGACGGACAGGAAGTAAAATGGTTGGTTTCGATGGTGAATGTAGAAATAGAGAGTGAGAAAGGGTTTTGATAGTGTTGTAGATGGATATCACACACCAAGACACAAACACAATCAGGGAATGAGCTTAAAATAGAGTTCGATATGACTCACGAACACTAAATATTGCTCAGGGTTTCAAATGAGAAGTTAAATACAACTCACTAGCTTGCTCAAATGAAGGGTTCACCACAATCTTGAGAGCAAGATTGTTAAGAACACAGAAAAGATTAAATAGTTTGTTCAACACTCAATAATTCGACAATGCAAGCTCTAAGAGCTCGAGAGTAGCCTTGCTCAAAAAGGAAAGTTCCAAGTACAGGAATATTCTATTATGTCTAATTTCATATATATCTGACGTTTACAGATGTTGCTATTTATAATAAGTCCTAAACCCTAGTGGTAAAATTGTAAATAATGTACAAGGCCTTAAACCCTAAAGAATTGGCCTATAAATAAAACAAAGAAAACATATATAAGAATACAAAACTATATGTTTAATAAAAGTCAGCATGCAGTCACTTAGCCTATCTTGAAAAGAGCAGGATCCAAACTAGATTAGAGTGGCAGTTAGATGTTTGGGCCTAAGGAGGAGCCTCTGAAGTCTCATAGTGTTTGGCCAAGACATTAAAAAAGTTGGCCCATAATTGCTGAGTGCTAGAATTAATCAGTACTAGTCTCTCAGTGTTGCTGAGTGTCTCCTTTTCTTCCCCTCAACCTTTTGTTATTAGTTTGGCCTCGATAAAAGCTGATCGACCTCAGCTTAGAACCGGTCGGCCTTGGCTTGGAGATAGTTAAAGGCTGATTCTTATCATTACCGTGGGTTTGAAAGGAAGTCATCCTCAATGTTAAACATTGAGCACGGGTTGAGATGTCAAACAAACTTCTCTTCCCTTTTCGCTTCACCATAGGTGCCAAATCTCTCTAGATTTCCTCAATGCTCATAGGGGTTAAGCAATAGCTCTTCCTATCCTTCTAAACAATATAAGTGTTGAAGAAGCTGTCATGGATCACTTTCCAATCATATTCCCTTGGTCGACTAAGAAGTAAATTTATGGCATTCATTAAGACCACATCAAATTCAATCTCATCCTCATACTGCCCTACCTTAAATGCTATCCGAGCTCTTTTATGCACATGGACAATACCTTTGTCATTAAACCACTTCAATCCATAAGGTCGGAGGTATGGGTAGGTCGAAAATTTCATCATTTCCACTAACTCGACAGAGACGATGTTGATGCAACTACCTCCATCGACAATCAGGGAATAGGTCTTCCCATTCATTAAGCAACGTATGTGAAATAAATTTTCTCCTTGTCTGGGATCTACTTTTAAGTCAACTCATTTGTTCATCATAGCTATAAGGTCATCCAGGTTTTCGGCATAGACATCTTCTTCTATCAACTCATCTTCCGAACTTCAATCACTCTGACTTTCTACTTAAACATTAGGTCCTTCACCTTTTAAGACCATAACCCTCTCATTCGGGCACTAGGGCGCAATATGTCCGTAGCCTAAGCATTTGAAGCATTTCACATCTTAGGCCTTGTTGCCGAGTGCCTTCTCTTTCTTAACCCTCTTTATCTCGGTATGTTTAGGTCAGCTAAACTCACCTTTATCCATCTTCTCTAGCCTTCTCTCAGCATACTTCTTAAGCTCAAGGCTGATTTGTTGAGGTCGGTTAGTCGACCTCTGATGCCTTCTTCTCCTCTGTCTCTCCACCCTTAGTGCTAGATTGATCAACTCATCTAAAGAGTTGAACGGCTGTAATTCAACTATGTCAACAATGTCATTCTGAAGTCTACTCAAGAATCTAGCAATGGTGCGATCCTGTGGCTCAGTAATCTCGCGTCTCGTCATTAGAGTTTCGAACTCTTGCAAGTACTCTTTGATGGTGTTTCGACCCTGTCTCAAGTGTTAGAAAGCATAGAGCATCTCTTGCTTAAAGTAAGTTGGCACAAAGTGTTGATTCATCAATCGCTTCATAAGCCTCCAAGTTCTGATCGACTCTTCTCCCTCAACATCCCACTTAGCAACCAACTTATCCCACCAAAGATTTGCATATTCAATAATGGATAATGAACCAAATTAACCTTTGTTTAATCATCACACTTGTAGCACTTAAACAACTTCTTGACTCAAGGAACCCAGTCAAGGAACTCTTCAGGATGGCTACTTCTACTAAAGGTTAGCAATTTAAGCTTAATATTATCAAGTCCTTAGCTAGGTGCTCGAAGTTCATCCCTTGCATTCCAAGTTGGTCGGTTCACCTCAGAACAATCACTTCTGTTGGAGCTTTACTCGGCCATATCCCTTCTCAACCCTAGTTGTCTTCTTTGGTTTCCTAGGTTTTCAGCATCAACACTTCTATCATTGCCTCTTCTCGGCTCAGGTTGGTTTTGTCTTCTTCTTGGCTCAGCAGCTCTTCTTAACTGTCATTCATCATTATGAAGCTTATTGGAACCACTTCTACTAGTAGGTGTTCATTCCTTTCTTTCTTCTTAGCCATTACGTCTACGGCCTCTAACTAAACTAGTAAGCTCTTAGATAGAATCGATGAGATTCTAAATCTAATATTCCAAATTAGCAATGTGTCTCCTTAAGCTTCCATGAGAGCTATCACCACTGTTATTGACACTATATTCAGACATTCTTATTCATACAATAATTTCCAAATGAAATTGAACAAATACGATTTACAATAAAAACATAACTACAGTAACCCAGAAATAACCATTACTCAACTTCTGTAGCTACCACTATCAACAAACACAACTACTACGAACAACACGCTACAATACAGGATGATGATTAATAGAGATGTTCAAACTACAAATCAAACTTTGAAGAACACTAACATGCATCTCTCCCCAAAGCTTTGATACTAAGATGATGCGTCGCAGCAGGTCACAAACCCAGAATAGGTCAAATGGGCATGGCAGATAGGAAGTGAAATGGTTGGTTTTGACGGTGAATGTGGAAACAAAGAGTAAGAAAGGGGTTTTGACAGTGAATGTGGATGGATATCATACACCAAGACACAAACATATTCAAGGAATGAGCTTAAAATAGAGTTCGATACAACTCACGATCACTAAATGTTGCTCAGGGTTTCAAATGAGAGGTTAGATGCGACTCACTAACTCGCTCAAATAAAGAGTTCATCACAATCTTAGGAGCAAGATCGAAAAGAATGCAAAAAAGATTAAAGATTTTGTTTAACACTCAATAATTCGATAATGCAAACTCTAAGAGCTCAAGAGTAGCCTTGCTCAAAGGGGAAAGTTCCAAGTGTAGGAATATTCTATTCTGTCCAATTTCATATATATCTAACGTTTACCAATGTTGCTATTTATAGCAAGTCCTAAACCTTAGTAACAAAATTATAAATAATGTACAAGGCTTTAAACCCTAAAGAATTGGCCCATAAATAAAACAAAAAAAAAACACATACAAGATTACAAAACTGTACATTTAATAAAAGTTGGAATGCAATCACTCGGCTTATCTTGGAAAGAGTAGGATCTAAATTGGACGGAGGTAGCAATTGGATGTCTAGGTTTGAGGAAGAGCCTCTAAAGTCTCATAGTGTTTGGCTAAGACACCAACAAAGTTAGCCTATAATTGCCGAGTGCTAGAACTAGTTGGCACTAGTCTCTCGGTGCTGTACCAAATCGATCTTTGGCCTCGAGTCCTTGGTCATGTAGTCTCTCGACTTCTTCGTAGACAATAGACTTGGCACCTAGTTTCTCCTTTTCTTCCCCTCGACCTTCTGTTATTAGTTTAGCCTCAACAAAAGTTGATCAACCTCGGCTTAGAGATAGTTGAAGGCCGATTCCTATTAGGCCTAGTTTAGTGTTAACTTGGTGCTCAACTATTTAGTTTTTGTCAGCTCAGGCGTCGACCTAATCAAGGTCATTACTCAATACTCTAAGCAATTGAAGTGCAATAAACCCTGGGCATAAATGGAATCCTCCTCTCTTAGTGGTTCTCAAGCTAAGACACATTCCATAAATCTTTATAGTCCTCTAACTCGACTCCTTATGATCAAGTAAGGTTGATTCCTATCAATTATTTTATCTTTCCTCTGACCATGTCCTATATTTTGCAAGTCCCAAACTCCCAATTTGTGATCCCACCAACTTCATGGCCAAGTAAATGGTTAAGGCAAAGCACTTGAGGAAGGATTAGGTTGCCTAGAAAGACGAGAAGAGTGCCAACAACAAGCCAACCTAAACGGCAGCCAAAGATGATGAGGTCAACAAGGCTACATGGAAAACAAAAAGATCCCTTAACAAGATTAAGAAGGCTACCCTTCAGCATGATGCTCTTGAGAGGATCATGAAGTCCAACTCCAAGGAACCAAACATGATTGGTAGGCATTCGTTAGTGGTCATATCACTGTACTAATTAAGCCCAAAGGGACCTTTAAGAGAACTGTCTCAACTAAGGCTATGGATGACGGGTCAAGGGTATCAAAGTCTAGACAACAAGAAGCTAATGTGACTACTCCACCACCCTTTCCCACCCCCCCACTAGCCCCAGCCTCCCTTAACCTTCTTCCAATCAATGTTCTAGATGTAAAGGACTATGTCCCAACATCTAATGCCCTTAAGAAATAAAGGCCAGGGTTTAAGAAAGTGCTAACCATGCAGCCTATACCATTGCCAATTGAAGTGCTTGTAAGCTATGTCTACAAGCCTAACTAGCTGATGTACACCAACGACTTAAGCCTAAATAAAGGGTGCATATGCAAAGAGTTGGTATGGAGCACTCTACAACTTCAAGATCACATCGTATTGGATAATTTGCTCAACTAAATGTCCAACAATGAGTTGGAGCTCCTAGGCTTCACCAAGCTTCAAGAGGTAAGTCAAAGGCCAATGTAAGATTTTCTCTAATCTTTCATAGGTTGATAACTAACTGCTTACCATATCTATAGGAAAAAATTTTCATGTTGAAGCAGGAGACAAAGGTAGCTTTAATGCCAACCCTAGAGGGAAAGGGTATGATATGTGATACAAACTGTAGCCAAGAACAGACAAGGCCAATCATAGTAGTGGGTCCGATTCTACCTAAGGAACGAAAATAAAGTGGGTTTAGTAAAGGTTTTAGCGAATCCGTGAGCCACCTAGCCGAATATGATGTGCCAAATATATTCTACATGGCCTAAGATTCGCCGAATGTAACGCACTAGTCCAAGTGATAGGGTTGCCTATCACAATCCTTGTTAAAGGGATTGATAAGACCTAATAAGAGAGAGTTTTTCTAAGAGAAAATACTCAAAGGGTTTTTCATTAATATTCAAATCTTTCTAAAACCCTACATACATAAGCTATTTATACATAGTGGCAAACTTGTAAATAAAATAACTAAAAGGATGCCCTAGTGATATTTTTGTAAATACAAAATAAACATGATGGTAGTTTAGGAAAAATACAAAAAAATAGGAAATCTAAATAACACACATAAAAATAAGTAACCAAATAAGATATATGGGCAAGAAGTAAATGAGCTTGGCTCTAGCATTTTGGGTTCAATTGGTACCTTAAGTCCTATCAATATGCATGTTGCAAATGTTATATATGCATGTTACAAATGTAATTTGTGTTATATGCATGGTATATGTATGATATGTGTTATATGCATGGTAGATAGGAGCCCCTCCTCTAGTAGATTCCTCCTTTCCCTTTTACTTAAGAGTAGAAGTAGAATAATAAGGTTTCATCTTATGTCAATATATGTTTTATCAATGCAAACTAAGATAGGACTTTCATGGAAAATAGGATAGAGGAGGCTACGTTAGCCGAAAGATAGTTAGCAAGCAACTATGGATGGAGGATCTAGGTGTCTCGATATGAAGTTGAATTTGTATTATTAAAAAAAAAATGAAAAAAGAGAGAAACAAAAACCCATGCTTGAGAGGCTTATTGCTTCAATTGATATAACAAAAAATCATTCATGGCCCCTAATGAACTATGTGATTGGCAAGTTTTATTTTTCATTTAAAGGGTTGTAATTTCATAAATACAACATACACGTTGTTTTGTTTTGTTGTAATTTAATTCTGCTAATGGTAGCAAGATTTTATGTATCACATTTTCATTATTGTATTGAAGACATAGAGATGTAAAGAAGGTCATTCATAGTTTATGGTGATGGAGAAGCAAGTGTCGTGATCAAGATACAAGATCGATTTTCATTTTATGTCCATGGAGATGGACATATACCTAGGGTTGTCTGTTGATCTTCATATTGGCTTTTAAAGATCAATATAGTTTAAGGGTCATGCTATGACACATTTATTTTATTCCTTTTATGAGTATGATATATCATGCATGATGATACATGTTACTACATATGCAACTATCCATGATTAGTATCCATTAAAATATCGTAATAAAATGGAATATTAGTAATCAAAATCCCTCAGCAAATTTTAAGTCAAATGCTACCCATAATTAAACACCTATTAAGACTTCAATCATCAAAATCTAGGCCCATCAAAGTAGAGTACATTAGGTTATCTTAGTAAGACAAGATGAGTAATGGTGCTAATCATGAGTTTAATATGCTTGAACTTAATTAGGCTATCAAAACGGTTTTGAGCTTAAGGCATTAGATGGGATTGAAACATGCCAAGACATGTGATGTCAAAATCCCATAAAGTATCTAAGAGTTGCATGTAATGTAATTGGTAAAGAGTTACCTACCTAAATAACTTAACTTTAAGTGTCATCCAAAGCTGACTTAGAGTTAGGTAAAATGCGGATTGTAGCCAACTAAAATGTAATAATTGAATGTAACTACATTAATATTGAGGATTATTGGTTTAGTGTGAGTTTTTAAAATTATGCCTCTAAATAATGAACTTTGCATATTTAATTGTAGATTAATGGCTGCAAACAATACCTCTACATTATCATTGTGATCTATTCTTGAGAAGGGTAAGTTGATTAGAATCAATTTCCTTGACTGTTTCAGAAACCTAATAATTGATCTTAAGGAAGAGAGGAAGCTCTATGTCCTTGATCAGCCCATTCTCGAGGAGCCTCTAGCTATCACTTCAAGAGCTTAAAAGAATGCTTAGAAGAAGCATTCCGATGACTCTCTTAATGTAGGATGCTTGATGCTTGCTACCATAAGCCTATAACTTTAGAAGGATCTAAAGCACATGGAAGCTTATGAGATGGCTACCCATGTTAAGGAAATGTTCCAGCAACAAGCCAAACAAGAAAGGTATGAGACTACCAAAGCCTTGCATTCTTGCAAAATGACTATGGGAGGGTCAATGAGTACCTAAGTTCTGAAAATAAAAAGCTACATTGGTCATGTTGAGAGGCTTGGATGTCCCATAAGTCAAGAGTTGGCAATAGATTTGATCTTAAATTCAGTACTAGATAGTTATGACTAGTTTGTCATGAATTACAATATGAATAGTATGGAGAAATCAATTTTTGAACTATATGCGATGCTAAAAACCACTAAGCAAATTATCAAAAAGGGGCCTAGTAGTGTTTTAATGATTCAAAAAGGGAAGGGGGATGAAGAAAAAAGGTAAGGGGAATGGAAAGGCAATGAAGAATTCAAAGCCTAAGCCTAAGCCCAAACCAAAGGTAAAACCTTCTAAGGAAGGAGTTTATTTATTCTGCAATGAGCCTTGTCATTGGAAGAGGAATTGCAAACTTTACTTGGAAGATCTAAGGAAAAAGAAGAGTAGTAAGACTACTACTTCAATTATTTATGTTATAGAAATCAATTTATCTACTTCTACTTCATAGGTATTAGATATCAGATGTAGATCTCACATTTTCACAAATGTATAGGGTCTCAATAGGAGTAGAGAGCTAGAAAAGGGCAAAATCGACTTACAAGTAAGAAATGAAGCAAAAGTTGTTGCTTTAGTAGTAAAGACTTATGAGTTGATTTTGCCCATTGGGCTATGGTTAGTTTTGAACAATTGCTTTTATGTTCCTGCTTTACCTAAGAATATTATTTTAGTTTTATGTTTAGACAATGATGGTTATTCATTTATTATTAAGAATAATAAATGCTCCATTTATTATAAAGACATGTTTTATGCAAATGCTAATTTACATGATGGTCTTTATGTTTTAAACCTTAAGCTTGATAGTGGATCTATCTATAACATAACTACTAAGAGATTTAAATCAAATGATTTAAACATGACCTACCTATGGCATTGTCGCCTTGGCCATATAAATGAGAATCGCATATCAAAGCTCCATAAAGATGGACTTTTACACTCATTTGATTTTGAATCATTTAATGTTTGCAAGTCTTGTTTATTAGGCAAGATATGAGGACCTTTTCACTAGACACAATGAAAAGGCAACTGATTTATTGGGACTAATACATAATGATGTATGCGGTACATTAAGCGTCACGGCTAAAGGAGTTTATCAATGCTTCATCACATTTACTGATTATTTCAATAGATACAAGTATGTCTATTTGATGAGGCATACATCTAAATCATACGAAAAGTTCAAAACTTTTCAAATTAGAGAACAAAATCAGCATAGCAAAATGATCAAGGAACTTCAACTATATCAAGGTGGTGAATATCTAAGCCAAGAGTTTACTAATCATCTTAGAAATTGTGGGATTATTTCACAATTAACTCCACCTAGAGCACCACAATGGAATGGTGTATCTAAAAGGAGGAATAGAACCTTATTGGATATGGTTCGATCTATGCTGTGTCAAACAGATCTTCCTTCATCCTTTTGGGGCTATGCCCTAGAAACAACTACATTCACATTAAATTGTATCCCTTCTAAAGAGGTTGAAAAGATGTCATGTGAGATATGTTCTAAGAAGAGACCTGGTTTGTCTTTTCTCAAGATTTAGGGTTATGAGGCTTATATAAAATGTCAAGTCTCAAACAAATTAGAAAATAAATCTAACAATTGCCTTTTTGTGGGGTATCTAAAAGAAACCAAAGGATACTATTTCTATAATCCCTTTGAGAACAAAGTGTTTGTTGCCCAAGATGGCATCTTTTTGAAAAAGGAGTTTATTTTTAAAAGGACCAATGGGAACAAAGTACATCTCAAAGAAGTACAAGATCCACAAAATAGCATTAAATTGCCAGTGGAAACTCAACAAAACTCATAGTTAGTTGTTGAGCCTCCATAAGTAACACAAGGCCCATGTAGGTTTGGTAGGATGTTACATGAACTTAAGAGATATAGATTTCTCATAATAAATATTTGTGATGTGTTACTTCTAGATCAAAATGAGCCTACTAACTATCAAGAGGCTATGTTAGGTTTGGACTTTGAGAAATGGCTAGAAGCCATGAAATCCAAAATGTAATCCATGTATGACAATCAAGTATGGACTTTGATTGATCCACCTAAAGGTACCAAGACCATTGGGTGCAAATGGGTTTTCAAGAAGAAAACTAACATGGATGGTTACGTACATACCTTTAAAGCACAACTAGTAGCTAAGGGTTCTAAACAAACTCATGGTATAGACTATGATGAAACCTTTTCACCAATCACCATGCTTAAATCCATAAAGATCCTTGTTGCTATAGACCCATATTATGATTATGAGATTTGGCAAATGGATTGCAAAACAGTGTTTGTTAATGGAAACTTACTTGAAAAACTGGCATGGATGGCAATGTACATACCTTTAAAGCACAACTAGTAGCTAAGGGTTCCAAACAAACTCATGGTATAGACTATGATGAAACCTTTTCACCAGTCACCATGCTTAAATCCATTAAGATCCTTGTTGCTATAGCCCCATATTATGATTATGAGATTTGGCAAATGGATGTCAAAACAGTGTTTGTTAATGGAAACTTACTTGAGGATGTGTATATGACATAGCTTAAGGGTTTTGTTCTCCTAAGGATTCTACAAAGGTTTACAAGCTTCAAAGATCTATTTATGGATTGAAGCAAGCATCTCGGAGTTGGAATCTTCGTCTTGATGAAGCAGTCAAAGAGTTTGGACTCATTAAAAATGAAGATGAACCTTATGTTTCTAGTGCTGTATGTAGATGACATATTACTCACTGGAAACAATATTCCTACGTTATAGAGTGTCAAACCTTGGTTAGGGAAGTGTTTTTCAATGAAAAACTTTGACAAGGCTTCTTATATCCTAAGCATTAAGATCTATAAGGATAGATCTAAATGGCTCATCAACCTAAGTCAGAGTGCATACGTAGACAAAGTTCTAAATAGGTTCAGTATGCAAGATTCAAAAAGAGGATTCTTGCTAATGTTGCATGGTATAAATCTCAGCAAGACTCAAGTCCTATGACAAATGATGAGGGAGATCACATGAGCAAGATTCCTTTTGCTTTGGCTATTGGATCAATCATGTATGCCATGTTATGCATTAGACTAGATGTGTCATATGCATTAAGCATAACTAGTAGATACCAATCAGATCCCAGTGAACTTCACTAGACGACAATCAAGAATATCCTTAAGTACTTAAGAAGAACTAAAGATGTATTCTTAATATATGGGGATTGGAAGAAGAGTTAGTTGTAAGTGGTTACAGTGATGCAAGCTTCCAATCTGATAAGGACGATTTTAGATCACAATCAAGATATGTATTTTGCTTGAATGGAGGTATAGTAAGCTGGAAAAGTTCAAAGCAAAGCATTATAGCAGATTCTACAACTTAAGTTGAGTATATAGCAGCATCAGATGCTGCTAAGGAGGTAGTTTAGATCAAGAGGTTTATCACTAAACTAGGTGTTGTTCCTAGCATTACAAATCTTGTAAATCTTTATTGTGGCAATATTGGTGCTATTGCATAAGCTAAGGAACATAGATTACATCAGCGATCCAAACACATACTCAGATGCTATCATCGTACTCGAGAGATCTTCAAGAAAGGAGATGTTAAGATATGCAAAGTATCAACTAACAACAATATTGTTGATCTACTTACAAAAGCTCTTGCACAAGCAAAGCATAATCATCATACTAGGTTAATAGGTATTAAATACATGTATGATTAGGCCTAGTGCAAGTGGGAGATTGTCATTATTATATTTTATGAAGTAAGAGGCATTCATTATTATATTGTTTACATGTTTACTTTATAATAATATCCTTGAATAATTATATAGTTATTCTAAATGTATCTAAATGCTCATTATTATGGGAACAATAATGAATTAAATCTAATATGAGGTTTGATTGATAATCATGGGATGTTTATTTGTATAGACATACAAATCAAACTCATAGATATATGTTAGAGAAATATGTACCAAACTGACCCGCTATGAGGTCACTATATGGATTAATGTTATAAGTGATTCTCATTATAACAACGTCATTACATCCTTAGACTTGAAATCACTATGAATTCCAACATGAGGAACATTATGATTTGACTCAATCAAATGTTATCTTTAACTGAAGAATTATAAAGGTTGTGATTGGGCATAGTGTAAATCATGCAAAAGGAGATGAGTGATTAAGATGGAATTTGTCCATCTCATTATGAGATAGATATCTCTAGGCCCCTCGATAAGTGAGACTAAGAAATGCATGACCATGCTCAAATGAATTGATAGTATGATCAATGTCATTTTTAATATCAATCTACTTACAGATTCAAAAATAATAAGGTTGAACAATATAAGGGCAACACTATACATACCTTATGTTCAATCTAGATATTACATGACAAAAGGATTATGACATAAGTTATGGATTAGGTAAAGTTGAATCGCCGATCTTTACTTAATTTGGGTAGACATAATGTCTTACTAAAGGCCACTTGTGTCTTGTAACCTCAAAAGGAGTTTTTAGGCATATTGCCAACATTAAGTGAACCTACAAGATCGCATACAAAAAACGAAAAAAATAGGTTATGGGTTTACTTTGATTAAACCTAGTAAGAAGTATTGAAATATTTATTATTCTTAATGATTTAAGAATGATAAATAATTATGTTTATTTTTTTTTTTGGTGAAAAATAATAAATAACGTATTTAATATTATTAATATCCTTTAACATCTCACCAATCTCATAATATCTTATAGAAGATATTTTCGATACTTTATATATAGATATAGACAACTCTCTATTAGGGTTACACTGACATTATATTGTCAACACTAGACCTACAAAAAAACTTTACAAACAAAAAATAGAGAATAATACATGAGATATTGTTAAGGTTTTTTTGCATTCAATTTTTGGTGCTAACACACTGCAGTCTATTCCGTATGTTCATTTAAGTGTGGATATCATAGAGGGGGCTCACGAGATCCCAACGCCTACAAATCTGCATCACCAATGCGACCTAGATTGGCTTAAGGTAAAATATCTAAACTCATATCAATTTAATTTGTTGCATGGATCTACTGGCGATTTAGGGATTTCGACTTGTTCAAAATGAAAAAAAATTCCATTATGAGAAGAGTTTTTTGGATCCCTAAATCCCAACACCTTGTGCTAGTAGGCAACCACACATCAACTAGCCATGTCTTGAACTTCTTTGATGGTGTTAAGGTTGGCGAGGAGGCAGAACTTATTGACTACTACATCGAAACCTCAAGTCTGAATATTAGGAAGTTTGAGTTTAATCGATAAGACAACTTCAGTACAAAAGCTTAAATGGAAAGGTGTCTCCCTTGTAGCTATCTTGTAAGTAGTTCATAGCTATATAAGATAAGGGGGAGTTCACTTGCCCATATGCCTTTAGCTCTATTGACTCTCTTCTTGAGGCTATCGAGAATAGTCTTATTATTACCTTAACCTAGCCAATGGTTTAAGGATGGACCATCAAGGTAAGGTAGAGGTTGATGTGATATTTTTAGCGAAAGTTATCAAACTAAGGGTTATCAAACTAAGGCTCATTATTTATGATGATCACATATAAGATGCCAAATCTAGTCAATATGGAGTTTATGATGAAGGTTTTCATGTTCTCCTTGGTTATCTTTATTGCTAATTTTGCTTCTACCCACTTGGTGAAGTAGTCTAGAGCAATTATAATATACTGTGTACCTCTTATAGCCATAGGTAAGGAACAAAGGATGTCAAGGCCTTACAATGCGAAGGGCTAAGAGTTGGTAATGGGTTACAAGTTGCTACTTGATGAATAGGTGATGGCATATGCTTCTAGCAATACACACATTGTTATACTATCTATTTCTTATCCTACTTCATTGATGGCTAATAGTATCTGAGTCTTAAGGCTCAGATGTAAAGGGCATGAGCTTTAACATGATTACTACATACTCCTACATGCAACTCCTCTAAGAGTTTCCAGCCTTCCTCTAGTAATTAATTAGCAATAGTCTCCTTAGAACCTCCTAATTATCTAACTTTTACAATTAAAAGGTGTAATTGGATGATTAAAAGAATGAAGACAATAAGATAAATAAATATGTGAGAAAAAAATAATTAAAATAACAAGAACATAAACATAAACAATTAGAATAAAGAAACAAACATATTCCTTAATAAATCTTTGTGTTTTTTACCACCTAGTTCTAAGCGAGTTTTCATTCTCAATTGTAATATTAAAGTGTGAGGATTCTAATTATGAACTGATCAGACTCATGTCTCTAATTAATTCCTAATCCTAACTAGACTTTACCGAATCGCTTCTACAATAGAATATCTCATAATTGCGTTAAACCCTTAAATCCCACTATAAACACCTAATTTTTGCTCCCTTTTATTTTTATTTTATTTTATTTCTTTCTTTTCTCAATAGGCCTTAAATTAGGAAAAACACAAAAAAAAAAGAATATTAAGGAAAACCCAAAAAATAAAGAAATTTAGAAAAAATAGAATTTTAGGAAAAAAAAATATATAAAAATAAGAAAAAGCACAAAAAAATAAGATATTTGGAAAAATATCAAAAATAGAAAATCTAGAAAAAAAACCCGAAAAATAAGAAGTTTAGAAAAAAATAATTGAAAAAAAAAAACTAAAATTAGAAGAAAATTTTAAAAAAAAAGTTGAAAAAAAATTGAATATTTTAAGGAATTTAAGAAATAACATTTTATTAGGGTATATTTTTTAAATTTTAAAATAAGTTTAGAAGTTAAGCCATTGAACCTAGGTTTAGATTTAAATCTAGCTTAGGCTTACCTGATCTGTTTGTACAATTTAATTCCACATATGGACAAGGTATAGGCCAACGACCTAACAGATAAGTATTTGGACTTGATATTGAGTATTAACATGAGGTCAAGGGTTCAAATCTTGGAGGAGGCATACAAAGTTTTTTATTTTTCATCATATCAGGAATTACCACGTATCAGGATCTTATTACGCTACGTATCCTGACACGTGGCAACATCGGGTAGGACGACCCATGCTGACGTAGCACCACGTTAACTACCATGTATCACTATTTACACGTAGCACACTGTGATCAATCGACACGACTGATGTGGCGCTACGTCAACCCCTTTTTCCTTCTCTTTCCTTCTCTTTCCCCCTCCTTCCTTTATTTTGTCTAGATTTTCTATGCTTTCCTCCTCGGGGAACTACTTTTGACTCGATTTTCGAACCACTTTTCATTGCAATTCGCCAAATCAATGGCGAAATTGCAAACTAGACCCACGTAACCCAACCCGACAACCCGAGGTCAACCCAAAGTCCGACCTACGACCTGATCCGTGCCTACTTCCTATTCTAATTCTCTTTGGATTTTAACTTTTTTTTTAATTATTTTTTTATTTACTTATTCATTTGTTTTTGGTGTAAATGTAATTAAAAAGAAAAAAGAAAAAGAAAAACGAAAGAAAAAGGAAAAGGAAAAAAAAAGGGAAAGGAAAAAGTAGTTTGTTTATTTTATTTTTTAGTTTAACAGATAAAATAAAATAAAGTAAAAAAAAATAATTAAAAAATAAATATAAATATAAATAAGCAAATAAGTTAATGAATGAAGTTAATTTTTTTCTCTTAAACACTTGGAAAAGTCAAGTTTTCAAAAATAATAAAAATAAACAAATCGTTTACAATTTAGGGCATTTTAGAATTTTCCAAAAATAAAAAATCCAATTTAGGACCGTCTTTTTTTTTTTAGAACTTTTCTTAAATAAACCAAATTAAACTAAAAACGTAAACTCGGCATGTTTGTCAAAATTCAAATCAACCAACCCACTAAAGTTTTACAAAAAGAACTACTACTAAAGTTTTACAAAAAAAAAAACTACGTTAATCTGATTTTGAATAGCAGGTACGTGTGCATCTATAGGGCAACAGTAAAAAAAAATTATTTTCCTTTTTTTAGTTTAGAATGTTTAAATTATCCCATTTTAGTCAAATAATCGAGTTCTATCTTATAATTGAAAGGTGATTTTTAAGGTTAAGGTTAAAATTAAAAGTTAATGGTAGTCGTAAAGGTTTAAAGATCATAACCCCGGATCTAGATCTCTTGTTTTAAAACCATTTTACAGAATCAGTTTTTATCAAAAAACCAATGGCTAAGTTATAACCAATGTACTCAATTGGTTGGTTATAACTTAACTCTTTTTCCCGACTTTGGTCAAGTGGCAACTCTAAAAAATTTTCAAATTAAAAATCGATTGTCTTTAAACTCTAGTCGAGGGTCGGTATTAAATGAATAAGGTTTAATACTGGTCAATTTAAAAAAGACTTAATTTTTAAAAACTAGGAGGTAAAAAACCAAGCTTAACAGTTTAGCAACTCCACTGGGGACTGTTAAGAGGGTTAGCTATTCAATTTTCCAAAATTAAAATTGATCTCTAAAATCACCTTAAATGCAATTTATTTATTCATTCTTTGTTTATATTATAATTGTACTAACATTTTCTTTACAGGCTTAGTTCTATTTATTTAATTTAAGGGGAATTTATTTTTCACACCTTGAATGCATAATAGATATAGTCAAACCCAAGTTGTCTTAAGACCTTAAGACGGGGAGCTATTGTGTAAGTTTCAGGCGTAGTAGGGCTACTACTATTCAAGGCCGATTAGGCTACCCCATTTAAACCTCGAAGTAACCATGGAACCATTTTTCCTTAAATGTGTAAGGCTACAGAGTTTACAAACCCTTAGAACCTACCCTTTTTACATACATTCTATGGGGTCAATGGATAACTAACAAGGCAGCAATGTTGTAAAAAGAAAAAAAAAAAAAAGAAAAGAAAATGACAATGCCTAAAGTTTCTTTCCTTGTACTTTTTTTTTTTTCTAGAATTCATGTAAATAGGGAATCTTTTGTAATCTCTTTTCACGTAAATAGTCCTTCATAATCTATGCTTTCCTTGTAATATTTTCAGAAATGGTCAGCTCATCTAATGCCAAGGTCTTCACTGAGGAAACTCATCTCTAGAAACCCATAAACCTAAAGCCCATACTCAGCCAATGGTTTCAAACCTTCAACCCAAGAAAACAACAGTTCATTACTAACAAGATTAGACCCATACTCTTACTAGCTAAAGTAGATGTTAAAATAACACTAATAAGGGCCTTAGTCCATTTCTAGAAGCCCAAAGAAGTGGCATTTCGATTTAGGTCACACCTAATCAATCTAACTTTGGAAGAGTACACCCAACTGCTCCAAGCTCCTCCTTTGGATGAAATATATGTTCTAGAGCTCAACTTTGGCCTAGCCTACATTTTTTCAAAATTCTTAAGGATCCACAAGACTGAGATAAATGAGGCCCTAGATGATTGCAATAAACATAATATCAAGATATGGGATCTAGTCCATTGGTTCCAGAATGAACCCAGCTCCAACAAACGGGCTCTATTTCTTGAAAATTGGAGGGAAAACCAAATCAAGGCCGATGTACTAGCAATATTCACCACCATCTTATTTCTGAGTGGATCTTTTCTTATACACTTTAAGGTGACAAAGCTAATGGCTCAATTCTGTGAAGGGAAGTCTTACATTCCTGCCTTACTTGTTGAATAAATAAGAAACCTTAATTTCCATAAGAAAAGAGGCTATAGAAATCTCATATCAAGCATGGCACTATTAATGTTATGGTTCATCAATCACATCAAATGCTTTAGGTTGGACTTGATAAGGGGTGCGTTCGCCAATAAGATTGATCTTATTGACTCTTTTGTTGATAAGATCAAATTACCAGAAAATATACCTACCTCTCTCTGGATAGAGGTTTTACAATATTTTCGAGTCAAAAACATACTGTGGACCTTACGAGTGAGAAAAAGTTAACTGCAACTTTTATCAATACTCTTGAGAGACCTTACTTCACTCATATAATCAGGCAAGCCACTTCTAGCTTTGTAGAAGTAGTGGCAGTAGGGTGTTGAATTGAAAGTACCGCTTCCTCTGGAAAGCTACAAGAGACATCAAACAAAAGACCACTCTCTAATAAACCCAACACCGGTAAGCCTAGAGAAGCTATTATTAGCATGGTCAATTCAAATATTAGGCCAAACACCCGAGTCTCTTTTAAGGCAAATCCTCCACCAGCTTAACAACAGTATAGAAGCCAACCATAGGTTAGTAGAGCCTTAAGGTAGTTCACCAAAACACCGGTTCCACTCAGTTAAGTACTTAAAAAGTTAAGGAGTGATAATCTACTCTATTTTGAGGCTTCCAGTGAAAGGTATAGGCTAAGATTTTTTTATCCTAATACAAGACATCAGTATCATCTAAGGCAAGTGGACCATTCAACTAACTTGTGCTAGAGGTTAAAAAACAAAATTCAAGACTTAATTGATGGAGGTACAATACAACTGGATTTTGTAGAGGCTTCAACTCCAAACATTAACAACAACCCCCTACCAAACCATAAACCCATCATCAATGTGATATCTAACCACTCAAAGCTTGCCATCAACATAATCGGTCCCAACCGAAAGTCCAAGGTTTATAGATTTTACAAACAAGAAGAGAAACAAATTCCACAAACTAAACAATATACCTTCCATGTACCTGTAGCCTCCAAAAATTATAAAACTGCCCCTCTTAACTACCAAGCAATAAAGTAGGGGTAGTTTAGAATCTATGATCCGAAGGAAGACCTAAAAAAGAAAGTCGTACTGGAAATGCTAAACAATGAACAAGCTGAGCATGAAGAAGGATTGATTGCCTTCACCAAGATGATCAAGTCTAGCAAGTATAAAATAATGGATCAGCTCACTAAGACTTCAACACAAATATCCCTCAAGAGTATATTAATAGCATCAAACCTATATCGGAAAGCTTTGTTCAAAACACTAAAGGAAGTCAAGGTCCCTCATGAAATCCTGGTTGAAAGGATTGACTCTGTCACCAATTCCATCCTTACTGTGGATCAAATTTCCTTCTCCGTTGAGGAACTGGGCAAAGAAGGTTACCAACACACAAAGCCTCAATTCATAATTGTGAGGATAAATAACATAATCACAACAAGAGTCCTCATCGACAACGGGTCATCCCTAAACGTCTGCCCTCTAGCTACCCTGGATCTATTAGGCATTGATACAAACGCTATCAAGCTGAGTTTAACAACAGTAAGAGCTTTTGATAGATTTAGGAGAGAAATAATAGAGGAGATTGACTTACCAGTTAATATCGGCCAGCAGATGTTCAACATCCCATTCCAAGTTTTGGACATTCCAAGGACATTCAATCTATTATTGGGAAGGCCTTCGATACATTCAGCAAGGGCCATACCGTCAAGTTCTCACCAAAAAGTTAAGTTCATCCCCAATAGCCAAGTCATCACGATTCTAGGTGACCGAGATTATGAAATCTACAAAGAGACAGTTATACCATATATTGGTATTGAGGAGCAAGAGGACTTTGGGCTTCAAATGTTTGAAGAGGTGTGCATGATCACTCATTAAGAGAAAGATGAGAGGCTAAAATTCAAAGAAGGCCACTTTAGGACTTATAGACTAGGATACATTCCAACCTCGATGGAGGAATTACAAAGAATGAAAGCTAAGAGCAAACAAGGTGACAGGTCATGTCACACTCCAATGACCTTCCCTCCATTGTCAAAAACTTTCATCTAGGCCAAAGTTTAGTACTCAAAACCTACCAAAGAGGATACTTCCAGCATAAATGAAGGGCCTGGTCCATTCAACAAATCCCAACACTTGAATAATTGGTTCTCCATCCCTATGAATAGCAATAAGTCTTCCTTAAGGTAAAGGATGAATCACAATCTAGGATTTTATAGAGTTTTGTAATAAATTACCTTTATTCTTCAAACGATTGTACTCGAAGGAAAGTTCCTCTAAATAAAAATTAGTCTCTTTTCCCTTTGCTCCTGCCTTACGTATACTCTTTCCTTTACATTTTTCTCTAAATCCAACGATCCGAATAAAAGCCATGGATAACTCACGCAGATAGGTGATGAAAATATTAATATCACCTTCGGCCTTGCAGGGTTAGTCGTCAGGAGTGATGTCAATGACCATAATGATGTACAAGAAAGCTAGCAAAAATATGAAATGAGTAGAATTTCCATTGACAAGTCAACTGAGATAATTAATGTCAGAACTAATGACAACACTAACATATTGAAGATTGGGGGAAATTTGAAAGAAGACTAAAAGGAAAAAATGACTACTTTACTATCCGAATACCAAGATGTATTCGCATGGTCTTATGAAGACATGCCTAGATTAGATCTGTTGATCGTGGTCCATCATTTACCCATACAAGAGTATATCAAACCTAGGAAATAGAAGTTAAGAAGGTTCCGACCAGATTTTTTTTAAAGATAAAAAAAGTTAGAAAATTACTAGAGCTCGGTTTTATCCAGGTATCTGATTATCCCAACTAGGTAACTAACATCGTACCCGTAACAAAGAAGAATGGAAAAGTCAGAGTGTGCATGGATTTTTAAGACCTTAATCAAGCAACCCCTAAAGATAATTTTCCCTTACCCCATATTGACATCTTGGTTAATAATACAGCCGAAAACCACCCTTTCTCTTTCATGGTTGGATTTTCTAGGTATAACCAAATTTAAATGGCTGAAGAAGATAAAGCCAAGACAACTTCCATCACAACTTAGGGCACATTTTGCTACAAAGTAATGCCTTTCGGACTCAAAAATGCTGGGGCAACTTATCAAAGTGCCATGGTAGCAATCTTTCATGACATTATGCAAAAAGAAGTCAAAGTATATGTTGATGATATGATTGCAAAGTCCAAGGAAGGGGAAAATCACGTAGATAATCTGAGAAGACCGTTTGATAGGTTAAGAAAATTCCAACTGAAGCCCAACCCAAAGAAATGTACTTTCAAAGTGACTTTAGGAAAATTATTGGGTTTTATAATCAGCCAAAGGGACATCGAAGTGGACTTTGATAAAGTCAAAGCAATAGTTGACTTGCCCCCGCCATGGACACTCAAAGAAATCAGAGGCTTATTGAGCCGTTTAAACTATATAGCCCGATTCATATCCCAACTCACAAACAAATGTTGTCCCTTGTTTAAGTTGTTGAAAAAGAACACCTAAATCAATTGGGATGAAGAGTACGAACAAGTCTTTACAACGATCAGAGAATACCTCATGAACCCTCCAATTCTGGCAGCTCTAAAACCTGGGAAGCCTTTATTCCTATACTTAACAATATTACCAGAGTCAATGGGGTGCATGCTCGGCCAGAAAGATGAGGAAGGAAAAGAATGGGTTATACACTACTTGAGTAAGAAATTCACTAAAGGGGAGCAAAAATATTCAAAAATTAAAAGAACCTGCTATGCTTTAGTCTAGGTAATGCATCGGCTCAGATAATATATACTCTACTACTACGTTGAATTGTTGACTCAGCACAATCCCTTGAAGTATTTGGCAAACAAACTAATCCTAACTAACAGAATCTCAAAGTGGCAAATGATACTATCAGAGTTTGACATTAAGTACATAAACCGAAATTCAATCAAAGGGCAAGCTCTAGCAGATTAATTAGTAGAAAACCCCTTCGATAGCACTCCCCAAGAGGAACAATTCAATTTCCCCTATGAGGATAACTTAGCAGTTGAGGGAAGCTCTGATAAAGGGGAAGATGATGAGCTACCGAAATGGAAGATATTCTTCGATGGGGTAGCCAACATCTCTAGGTGTGGAATTAAGCCAATACTAATATCCCCTAAAGGCACTCAATACCCTATGGCTATAAAGCTCGTTTCTCCATACACTAATAATATCGCTAAGTATGAAGCGTGCATCATGGGACTCAAGATGGCCTTAGATAAAGACATTCAAGAATTAGAGGTGTATGGGGACTCTTCACTCATTATTAGCCAAGCTCGAGGAAAGTATAAGACTAAAGATTCTAAACTAGTACCTTATCAACAGCATTTGACTGAATTGACAAGGAAATACAAAGAAATCACTTTCAATCATGTACCGAGAACTCAGAACCATTTTGTCGATGCCTTGGCTACTCTAGCATCTATGATCCAGATATCTGGTAGAATCAAGATTCAACCCCTTACTATGGAAATTAAAGATAAGCCTACCTTCTACCTAGCAATTGAAGGTACTGATGATCAAAAGCCGTGGTACCATGATGTTAAGATGTTCCTACAACATGGCACATACCCTGAAGAGGCTAAGAAAAAGGACAGAAAAGATGATTAGGAGATTAGCCACTCAGTTTTTAATAAGCAAGTCCACTTAATACCGATGCTCTTTTGACGATATACTCTTAACGTATGTAGACAACAAGGAAGCTAAGAAGTTAATGAAAGAAGTACATGAAGGAGTATATGGCCCTCACATGAATGGTTACATGCTGGCGAAGAAAATTATGAGGCTAGGGTATTATTAGTCAATAATGGAAAATGATTGCATCAAACACGTTAGGCATTGTCACTTATGCCAAGTTTATGCAAATAAGATAAATGCCCCGCCTCAGGAACTATATGTCCTCTTAGCAATGTGGCCTTTCTCAATGTGGGGCATAAATATCACAGCCCAATCACTCTAAAAGCATCCAATGGGCATCGCTTCATACTAGTCACCATCAACTACTTCACCAAATGGGTTGAGGCCTTGTCTTACTTGAGCATTACTAAAGAGGTCAAAGTTAAGTTCATCAAGAGAGACATTTTGGCCCAATACGGGACTCTGGAAACAATCATCATTGACAATGACACTAATATCAACAATAAGCTCATATCAAAATTGTGCCAACAGTTCCAAATCATTCACAAAAACTCTACTCCTTATCAAACCCAAATGAATGGGGCCATTGAAGCAGTAAAAAGAAAAAAAAAACACTCAAAAGAATCATTGAAAAAATGGCTGTCACATACTAAGACTAGCATGAGATGTTACCATTTGCACTCATAGCCTATCAAACTTCCATCAAAACGTCGATTGGGGCAATACAGTACTCTTTGGTATATAACACTAAAGTAGTATTGCCAGTAGAGGTTGAGATCCCGTCACTCAAGGTACTATCAGAAACTCAGTTAAATGAAGCCAATTGAGTAAAGAAACACATCAAGTAGCTGAATCTAATTGACAAGAGGAGATTGACAACCCTGTGTCATAATCAGTGTTATCAACAAAGAATGGCTCGAGCCTTCAACAAAAGGGTACTACCTCGAAACTTCAAAGAGAGAGATATGATGCTGAGAAAGGCTCACCCCCAATGTACAAGACTTTAGAAGAAAGTTTGCTCCTAATTACGGAGGCCCTTATGTCATGAAGCAAGTATTACCAGGAGGGGCTTTAATTTTGTCTCAAATGGATGGTCTAAAATTAAGAAACCCTGTAAATGCTGACACTGTAAAGTTGTACTATCCATGACGAGTCGATGGAAATTTTTACTCAAAACACAAAAATGCCAATCATTTTGAATGCCATTGTGGTCTAATTTTCATTGTCTGCAAGCAAAGTTAGTATCTTTGGCCATTATCAATGTTAGAATAATCACCCTCTCCATTGAAAGGTCCAACTCCCTACACTCCATTTAATCGAACCCATACACTGAAAACACAAGAGAAGTTAAGGAGTGAGATATAGGACATTGGTAATTAACAAAGCTCTTTAAAATACTTTATTATAGATTGATCTCCTTCGATGGGGAGTTTTATTGTTTGTTTTTTAGGGGAATGCGAAATCCAAGTAAGCAATCACCTCACGGCAGATGTTTGTTAGCCAAGAATAAGGCTTTTGGGTTCATAAAAGTTCTAAAGAGACAAAAATAGTGGGTGGTCTTCTGTATCGAGTTAATTTCCATGATTT
The DNA here is from genome assembly GCA_024138015.1 of Lumnitzera littorea. Taxonomy (NCBI): domain Eukaryota; kingdom Viridiplantae; phylum Streptophyta; class Magnoliopsida; order Myrtales; family Combretaceae; genus Lumnitzera; species Lumnitzera littorea. The sequence goes on along the minus strand of JAMXBB010000007.1, from coordinate 51,672,216 downwards.
CTCTAAAAGAGCCAACAAAGTCTCAAACGTTCTATATCAAGAACATCTAGGTTGACAATAAAGGAATAAAACATGAGCCAGTTATTTCTGATGGGGCTTTTCAAAAAGGCTTGACAGTTTGGGCACTATCAACAAAGACCAGGTAAGTATTTCCACATAATGTTAGCACACTAATTTCTAAATCTTGCACTTGCATTTAGACTAGTTTTTACTCCCAATGGTCTTTTTAAACTAACCCATAAGGCATTCACTTTCTACATTTAATGTTTAGCTAACCTTCAAAGACACGATCTTAACTCAGTCTCTTTTCCATGTTTTTCCCTTCAACACATTCTTCTGAGCAAGCCCATAGGATCACTTTCCTTCACAGTATTTTCTCAAGCAAGCCCATAGGGCAATTCCTTTCATCACATTCATCTTAGCAAGCCCTTAGGGCACTCTCCTTCCCAGTATTCTCTTAATAAATCCATAGGGCACAACATTAAGACCAAGAGTAGGGTTGCTAGTTCCCAAGAAACCCTCCTGCTTAGGTTAGTGAGCCCAGTAAAGCACAACTAGATTTTAGATCAATCCTAGTTTAGGGTTGTTAGTCCTCGAGAGATGCTCCCGCCTAGGTTAGTGAACCTAGTAAGGCGCAACCAGGTTTTAGATCGATCCAAGAGTAAGGTTGTTAGTCTACAAGAGATGCTCCCATTTAGGTTAGTGAGCCTAGTAAGGTATGACTAGGTTTTAGATCGATCCCAATTTAGCATTGCTAGTCCTTAAGAGACGCTCCCGCCTAGGTTAGTGAGCCTAGTAAGGTAGGACTAAGTTTTAAATCAATCTTAGTCATAAGGTTGCTAGTCCTCGAGAGACGTTCTAACCTAAGTTAGTGAGCTTAGTGAGGTATGACCAGGTTTTAGATCAATCCTAGTCATAGAGTTGCTAGTCCTCAAGAGACACTCTTGCCTAGGTTTGTAAACCCCGCAAATTTAGCTATTTAAGAGAAGAATTGAACCCTAAGACTATAGATAACTTGAAGAGTCATCAAAGCCGAGTAAGATAACAATTTAATAAATCATAAATCTAAATATATTATAAATAGTAAAAACCTTAGGGATTTATCGAAACCCTAAATCGCTTACTAAAACCCTAAAACTAGTTTAGGCATCATTAATTGAAATTGAACCCAAAATTGCTCAAGACCCTAAAATCATAAACGTAAATCTATAAAATAGTTAAATATTACACAATAGCAATAAAATTATAGTCGAATGTAATTTTCGACTAAATCGCCTGTTTGTATGACACTGTAATGAAATTACCATAATAACTTGTAAAAATTATAATTGTAACGGATACCAGTTAAATTGATAAAATTTCACAGAATTTTGAAAACTAATCTACGAGGAAATTCGTTATAATTTATATGATTCGAAAAATTACA